>CM042834.1:274457306-274887306 GCA_023653725.1 Bungarus multicinctus | reverse complement strand
CTAGACCAATTGTTTATGGCAATTGAGGTGCCCTTGGGGGGGTCACTGAGTCCAACTCAAAGTTCCTACATAGCTGATGAGAAGATTTATTTATTTTTATTTTTTATTTATTTATTTATTTGTCAATTGCTTACAAGATAATAGTATAAGTAAAACATAGTTATGAATACATGGATACATATAAGAAAAATAAGATAATGAGGGCAGAGCAGGTACTTACGTCATGCAGGTGATTGTGATGATTGCTTGATGGAGAATTACAACAGACAAGGATCTCGCGGGCTCATCTTCAATGATTTCCTGAAAGGAGAAGGAAACACATCAATGAAAGCTCCTGAGACATGGCCACCATCCAGCTGGCACGATTCCCACCATCTCCGCTTGTTTTGGTTGCTACAGGAAGCCCTCAACTTACAACGGGTGGCTTAGCCACCATTTAAAGTCTGTGACGGATCTCTCCAGGGCTACTTATGGCCCAGATTCGAAGTTCCAAGATCCCTTCGTCAGCGATCATATGAACGTATTTTAGTCATTTGGCAACCAGCCTGCCTTTATGGTACTTTGCAGAACCCCGTGAACATGGTTTAAGTCAGGGATGGGTAACTATGGTCTGTTTATGACCTGTGAACTTCAACTCCCAGAATTCCTGAGACAGCCTTGTTGGCTGGAGAATTCTGGGAGTTGAATCCACAGCTCTTAAAGTTGCCAAGGATGGACAATTGTTGCTCTACGCCATTCTGGACCTTGGCTGTGTAGCTTCTTCTTGAAAACCTCCAGTGATGGAGCAGCCACAGCATCTGGAATTAAGTGGTCCCACTGGAACTTCACTTTTTTTTGAGTCAGAGAAGTGTCCTGTTAACATAACACACAAATCTTTTCCAAAGCACCAGAGGGCAGGAGAAGAAACAATGGATGGAAACTAATGAAGGAGAGAAGCAACCTAGAATTGAGGAGAAATTTCCTAACAATGAGGACAGTTAACTTCCTCCAGACATTGTAGGTGCTCAGTCACTGGAGGTTTTTAAGAAGAGACCGGACAGTCACTTGTCTGAAATGGTATAGGATCTCCTGCTTGATCTATTTTTCTTTGTATTTTATTATTAAACTAGCTTGATACCCATATTTCACTACAAAACTATGTGGTTGGGCTTAGTTTTTGGGGAAGAAAATAAGGGGAAAAAATTCTGCTTCTGCCTACCAGCATCTATCGGTATTCATCTGGTTAGCGTCCTGTCAGTGTGTGAGAGAGTTGAGGGCTGTTTGGAAACTGAAACAGTATTTGCTGTGTGAGCAAGAAGGAGTTGGCAAGGAGCCTGGGCGTGGCTTAGCTCAGCTGTTCTGTAGTAAAGCTGCTTGGTGCTGTGAAACTAAAACTGTAATGGAAGCTCCTCTCCTCTGCTCATGTTTTGCATTTGGAAGAGGTTTCTTTTCAGGTGGGGAGTAGGAGTCGAACTCCTTAGCATCAGAGCATGTTAATAATAATGATATAGGAAATACTAATGCTCTGATGGTCATTTTGAAAAATCCTTTTGTAGTGAGCACCTAGAAGCCAAGGGGAACCTATGTGCCAAATATCAAGTTTGTAGGTTTTATGGTTCTGGAGATTCTGTGATGATGTGTGAGTGGTATTATGCTTTTAATTAGATGTCTGTCTGTCTGTCTGTCTGTCTATCTCTCCTTCACACACACACATCATTAATCTCTCTCTCTCTCTGTATGTATGTGTGTGTGTGTATATATACATATACATATATGGATCTTTGGTTCTTCGGGTTTTCTCCTGCATAGAGTTGGAAATATCTAGGCGACGTTTCGATGAAGTCTCATTCATCATCTTCAGGCTTGTGTCTTCGGCTTCAAGGCCGAAGACACAAGCCTGAAGATGATGAATGAGACTTCATCGAAACGTCGCCTAGATATTTCCAACTCTACGCGGGAGAAAACCCGAAGAACCAAAGATCCACATACAAATACCCGTGAAAATCTCCGAAAACAAATATATATATATATATATATATATATATGTAGGGTTTTTAAGCTGATAATTAAATCGTGCAAATTTAACAAAAATGATTCAGCTAACAATGGTGGCAAGCCAGGACATACTATGGGGCAGGATTCACTTAACAGATGTCCCACTTAGCAACAAAAACATTTTGGGCTCCATTGAATAGTATTTTTTATTTATTTTTATTTATTTTAGGTTTTATATACCGCCCTTCTCCCGAAGGACTCAGGGCGGTGAACAGCCGACTAAAATACATGTATACAAATATAAATAGTTAAAAAAGAATTAAACCCTAGGCTGTCCCTATAAAAATCTAAAAACCCCAATTAAAATAAATTAAAACTTTGTACACCCATCCCAACTAATCTAAAAACCCCATTTAAAATCCCATTAGTCAGCTCAGGCCGGCCTGCTCGAAGAGCCAGGTCTTCAGGTCACGTCTGAAGGCCCTCAGGTCACTGGTCGTTCGTAATCCAGGGGGCATCCCATTCCAAAGGGCGGGTGCCCCCACAGAGAAGGCCCTATTCCTCGGGGTCACCAGACGACACATAGAAGGCGTCGGGACCCGGAGGAGACCCTCTCTGTGGGAGCGCACTGGTCGGTGGGAGACTACTGGCAGAATGCGGTCTTGTAAGTATTCAATTCTATTCAAAAATAAATACACCAGGAGCACCTGCTCCCTTCTCTCCCCACTTACAATGATGTTTATTGCCAGTTCCGGTTTATGGGGTAAATAGATGCCTTGCCTCCTGCTGTGGACAACAGCTTTGGTGATCATGATCACAGACCTCATGAAGGCTTTCTTCAGGCTTTCGTCCTGGAAAATCCAAGTGGGAACAGGTGGTGTCAGAAGAAACCAGAAGGAAGAGAAAGTAGTTATTTATTTAAACCTTTACATAGCCGACCGTCTTCGGTTGAACTCCGGGGGTCTCCCAATCAAAATATCACTGGGCATTCTGGCTTCTAGTCCTGCCTTAGGCATGAAAGACAGCTGGGTAACTTTGGGACAATCACCAGGAGATGGTAAGTTCTAGTTCTGTCTTAGGCATGAAAGCCAATTCTCTTTGATTCAAATTAGATAGTTCAAACTACCTGCCAATGAATACTTCAGCTTCAACCATAACAACAGAAAAGCAGACCATAGATACAAACTCAAGGTTAACCGCACCAAACTTGATTGCAGGAAATACGACTTCAGCAACAGAGTGGTCAATGTCTGGAATACTCTACCTGACTCTGTGGTTTTTTCCCCAAACCCCAAAAACTTTAACCTTAGACTGTCTATTATTGACCTCACCCCTTTCCTAAGAGGTCTGTAGGGGGCGTGCATAAGCGCACCAACGTGCCTACCGTCCCTGTCCTATTGTTTCTTTTATATTTTATTTTTCTTATATGTATCCATGTATTCATAACTATGTTTTATTTATACCTATTATCTTGTTAGCAATTGACAAATAAATAAATGTATGAATGAATGAATGAATAAATAAATAAATATAAATAAATAAATAAATAATAAAAATACCAGGAGACTGTGAGTTCTAATCCTGCCTTAAGTACAAAAGCTAGCTGGGTGACTTTGGGTCAATCAACAGGAGACAGTGAGTTCTAGTTCCACCTTTGGCAGGAAAGCCAGCTGGATAAGTTTGGGCCAGTTCTTCTCTCTCAATCCAACACAAATCACAGAGTTGTTGTGCGGAAAGGAAGAAAGAGTATAATGCATGTACACTGCCTTGAGTATAACAAATGCGGCTATGACCATAGATAAATAAAACAACTGCTTTTTAAAACGTACAGTGGAATTGGAACAGGGAGCAAATCTGAATGATAGGCATAACCGGGGGCTCCAGGTTGTCTGCTGAGCCAAGATTCTTCCAAGCAACCCCTAAGAACTGCAGTCAGATTGTTAATTGTGCAACAAAAGGGGATATTTGTAGCTCAGGGTTGAAGTGTGGAGTCCTTGGTGCTCTCTGAGCTTGGTTGGTTTTTGTTCTGCAGAGATTCCTTGTATTTTTGTCACCAGCAATTGAAATCCAGATAAACAGGGATTAACACCAGACAAATAGTGCAGTGTCAGAGTATATTCATGAACTAGAATAGAGCTTAGTAACAATGTCAGCCAATGAGAGCTGAATTGAGGGCTGAAACTTAAAAGAGAGAATCTGGGCGTGGTTTATCTCTGTTCTGTGCTCAGCTCTAAAAGTGAAAGAGAAACTAACTTGCTGGCTTGCCTGCTAAACTAAAAGTGAAACTGATATCTGTTTCTGAGCTCCTGAGTTGCTGTTCTGTTCTGAACCTATAACTTCTTTTGAGTTTGCTCCAAGTTGGAGAACGTACAACTGGTATTGTAAAATTTATTTTATATGTTTATAAAGAAGTTAAATGAAGCCTCAGCCATCTGTCTGTATTTTTCTGGCGCTGAATATTATGTTGCAATATTCTGAACATGCAGCAGTAAACAATAGATCAAGGAACTACCAAGGAGAAAACCACAGTCCTGCCAGCATTGACAGGACAAGCTACTTATATATAAACTGAGAGCAAACCCCACTCCCTTTTGGCACTGAGAATGTTACTTAGTTGGGTAAGGAAACATCAGCAAAAACAACAACAACACTGAGAGAACACTGAGGATCCCATAGTCCTCCTCCTCCCCTTCCTCCTCCTCGCTCTCCTCCTCTCTGCAAATCTTACACCCTTCTAGCACTGATGATGTTACCTAGCTGGGCGTGAAACATCTCCAAGAAAACAACCAAGCTCAGAGAGCACTAAGGACTCCATGGTCCTCATCATCATGCAGCTCCCTCCTCTTTCTTCCCTCCTCCTTCCTTCCTCCTCTTATTCTCCTCCGCTCTGTAAATCTACTCCCTTGTAGTACTGATGATGTTTCCTAGTTGGGTCATGAAATGTCTGCAAGAAAATAACCAAGCTCAGAGAACACAAAGGGCTCTGCATTCCTCCTCCTGCCCTTCCCCCTCCCCCTCCCCCTCTCCCACAACATGCCAGTCATGAAATGTCTGCAAAAAAGCAGCCAAGCTAAGGACTCCAGATTGTAATTGTTCTCATAATTATGTAGGAAGTTAGCACCCACCCCTCTCTTAGAAAATTGAAATAGCCTAGGAAATATTTAAAAGGCAGAATATTTCCCCTAAAAAGAATAGAAATTCAAGAAGCAGAAACTCACCTCAGAAGCAGAATCTCACCCCCACCTTTGTTAATGGGTGGGCTATTAAGGCCTGGGCCAGAATACTTTACATAAGAAGGAACTCCAGGTAAAGTTATAGAAATTGCCAAAAGCCCTTTTAAGGACATAATCGCCCAGCAAGGCTAGACCAAGCCTGGAACTCAGGACGGGCCTACAGAGTTGCCCCTGGGAGTCTGACAACCAATTAGAATACAAGCTCCAATTCAAATCCCAACAGAGGGTATAAAACCCAGCACTCTCGGTATCTCAGCCCTTTTTTCTTGACCTTGAAGTATGTGATCAGACTTCTCTGGAGCTCCAGGCCATGTGGTCCTGTACACCATTAAACCTTCCAAGCAGCTTGTCTTTTTCCCCACTTGGAACTGAATCCAGAAGGATATTTCTTTCAACCATTAAAAGGGGAGATAATGAAAGGTGATGCTGGAAAATCATCATTTTTTTCATTTTAATTCAGAAGGGAGACCTGTGATTCTTCCCATTCAAAGAAGAGGGGAACTCAGCATTAAGAGAAGCATAGGATGGACACCAGCTTACCTTATTCCTAGACGAATATTGGACCAGAATCTCGGACACAATGTGTTCCATTAAAGGAATCATCTCTTCTGATTGGGCTCCCATGGCCGCTTGGCCATAGCACAGGATCAAGGCTGTGCGAATCTGTCTCTCCGAGAGGTTTTGTGAATCCTGTCAGTACAAAGACGAGGGTGTATGTGTGTGTCAAACTATTTCCCAAAGCACCAGAAGACCAGACAGGAAGCAATGGATGGAAAGTGAGGGAGATTCTTGGCCATCCAGGTCATGCTTGTCCCAATGGTTGTTTTTCCTTGAAGACGTTTCGCTCCTCATCCAAGAAGCTTCTCCAGTTCTGGCTGAAGCTTCTTTGGGTCTGACTTTGGTCAAAACAGAAGAAGCTTCTTGGGTGAGAAGTGAAATGTATTCGGGGAAAAACAAAGTCCAGTTGCCTCTGGAAAAAGCACTTTTGGGTCTACTTGAGATGTTTGTTGGGGCAACTCATTATCTTCTCTAGCGTTATAAAATGGTTGTCCAGGAGATGGAGATGGAGAATTTCCAGCACCACTTACAATCTCAGTCTTGGGTCTTTGAGATCGATGACCAGTCTGAGGACACCGAGAGCCTGGTGCACAAGTCCTCCTAAACACGTTGGACTTTCCTTCCCAGAATCCTCCAGCCTTCTTCTGTCCTGAGTTTCGGACTCTGCCACCCCATCCCTGGTCTCACCTGAAAGGGGGCTTCTAGCAGAGAAGGTCTCCTTGCGTGCATGAAGTGACCAACGTCTCTCAGGACCACCAGGATTTCAGGGAGGTGGCAGAATGCAACCATGCCAATGGTTTCAGAGATTCCCTAGGCAAAGCGAAGCTTGTGAATTAGGACATTAGAACATTTTCTTTTTCTTTATCTTACTCTTTCTCCTCCTTTCCTCCTCCTCCTCCTCTCCGCAAATCTGAGACCCTTCTAGCACTGATGAAATTACCTATCTGGCTAATGAAATGTCTACAACAAAACAACCTAGTACAGTGAGCACCAAGGACCCCACAGTCCTCCTCCTCCTCTTCTCTGTAACCCCCATCCACTTCTAGCACTGCTGATGTTACCTACCTGGGTAATGAAACATCTACAAGAAAACAACCAAAGACCCCACAGTTGTCCTCCTTCCCATCCTCCTCTCCTCCCACCTTCTCCTCCTCCTCCCTTCACCTTCACTCTGCAAAACGTGTTCCCTTCTAGCACTGATGATGCTACCTAGTTAGGTCTCGAAATGTCTCTCAAGAAAACAACCAATCTCAGAGAGTACCAAGGACCCCACAAAGATGGAGGTCTCATTCCCCGCAGGCCCCCCCACTCCCACTCACCTCTCTGTCTGTTTCTTCTTCACATGAAAAACCTAGAAGAGTCTTCAGCTGTTCTTTGATCAGGTCCTTCTGTCTCGAATTCCTCAGTTTCATCCCGTAGTATTTGTAAAGGGAAATCTGAAGGTTGGAAGAAGAGTCTGTGAGTCCTAGGGAGCTCCACCAATCAGCCAGGAAAAGGAAATATGGGACAAATGGGGATTGCCGTAGCTCGCGGGCAGCGGTGAGTTGGCCACGGCAAGTTGTCCTCTTCTGACATTGTGTTTGCGGCCCTAAAAGTGTAAAACTCAGCATATTTACCTTATCTTTAGACAAGGACTGGAAAGGGCTTTCTTCTTTTGCAGGCTTATGGCTGGTGGACGGATGTCCACTTATTTTGCTCCTGGGCAGTTTGTGGTCTGCAGGAATCTCCTTTGGCAACAACAACAAGAAGAACAACAAAAAAGTTGTGACCCAGTGGAGGATTAGAGGAAGGAACAGTTTTTAGGGGGTTTCCAAGGGGAGGGTGTGTTTCCCTTCTGCCTCAGGATGCATTACGATTTATATTGACTGTTTCCTAGTATGATTTGATTGTTGATTGTACCCTATGACTATCATTAAGTGTTGTACCTTATGATTCTTGATTCTTAACAAATGTATCTTTTCTTGATGTATACTGAGAGTATTTACACCAAGCCAAATTCCTTGTGTGTCCAATCACACTTGACCAATAAAGTATTCTATTCTATTCTATTCTATTCTATTCTATTCATATTATAATTTATTTGACTTTTCTAGCTGGGACAGACAGGAAGCACATAAGAAGGATCATCCAGATGGTATCAGCTGGAGCTGGGATAGCTTTGGAGATGAACAGTTGGAAAATGTCTGCCACGAATTGTGAGAAAGGTTGTCCAGAAGAAGAGCATAGATTTTCTTTCTCTGTCTGGAATGGCAAGTAAAAAACCCATCTCCAGATGTTGGTAGTTCTTCACCATTTATTATTATGGCCTATCGGCCACTGGCCCCTCCAGCAGCCGAATCAGAATAGGAGGTGTGGGAGTCAGGGTTTTATTCAAGTCAACCTGGAACTGCGAGGAGGAGAGAGGGAGGAGGGAGAGGCAGAGAGGGAGGGAGGGAGAGAGGGAGGGAGGGAGGGAGAGAGAGGGAGCCAGCCCCCAGGTCTGGAGGTGGCTGATGAAGAAGAGGAAGAAAAGCTCAGCCTGACATGCGGATGCACAGAAAGCAGAAGAGAGGAGAGCAGTGGAAATCTATGAGCCGGTCCTTGGGATGGAAGAGTCACCGTTGCTAGCGAAGCCCCATGGACATTCCACCAAGGGCCCCATAATTCAGCAAATTCTCAATAAGCACATTTGTCTACTTTTGGGATAAATTATCTCCATCAAGGCAGACCTTGATTCTGCAACTTCTCGACGATGGACCTCCGGGCCCACCGTGACACAAACCACCCTGCTTACCCGTAAAGGACGAAGGTGTTCCAAGAGGGTGTCTAATATTTCTCTCTCGCCCATCAAATCCAAGGCTTCTTTGACGGGTCTGCCTCTTAGCGGCTTCTTGCTCTCCCACAATTTTCGGAAGCATTCGTCGGAGAGTTCTGAGAAGAAGAGACAGACTGAGATGGATGAGCAATTCGATGGGACAAGCCTTCTCAAAGAGAAGGGAGAAAAGTGGTGTGTGACCAGTCTGAGCCTGAAGGAGGGGTCAAACGTCTCATAAGTCTTGGGTCCCTGATCCTTACGTTCTTCCACACCGCTATGAGCAGGAACTCTGAACTCCCTTGCAATCAACATATAAAACAGCATATAAAATTAGATATGAAGATTAATTTAGGATAAACCATTTTTTTAAAATGATAAGATTAAAACATTGTGAAATTTCAATGCCAAGGGCTTTGAATAGGATAGAGCTGGAAGGGTCGTTGAAGGCCTTCCAGTTGAATATTTTTATTGCTTTGAAATTTCACAATGTTGTATTCTTAAAATTTATACACCTCCTTTGAAAACGGTTAAGAGAGAGGGATCTTTCATCACCTCTGAGGGCGAGAGAGAAGGCGCTCTTCCCAACCCCACCACTCAAAATTCTTTGACTGACGGGCTTTGCACCATAACTTCCCTAGCTGATGAAGGATGGCTGCAGGATTTGGGTTTGGCTAATCTAGAGAAAAGAAGGACGGGCTATGTGTGTGTGGGGAGAGACATTATTGCTGTCTTTCAGTATTTGAGGGGCTGCCACAAAGAGGAGTGGGTCAACTTCTTTTCCAAAGCATCAGAGGGCAGGAAGAAAAGCAACCCATGGAAGCTAATCAAGGAGAGAAGCAACCTGGAATGAAGGAGCCACTTCCTAACAGTGAGAACAATCAACCAGTGGAACGGCGTGTCTTCACAAGTCATGGGCTCTCCATCACTGGAGGCTTTTGAGAAGGGACTGGACAGTTATTTGTCTGATACGGTATAGGGTCTCCCACTTGAGAAGGGGGTTGGACTAGAAGACCTCCAAGATCCCTTCTGGCTCTGTTCTGATTGATTGATTGATAGTGTAGGGTGGGCTGATGTCCTGGGACAAGGCTGGTTCCATACGTAGCCCAGCCCTGTAGCGTGTATACCTGGATAAAAAGGCAGGATGGCGTCTGGAGAACGTTTTCTAGCCTGGGCTACGTTGCTCGTCTGAGCCCTTTCCCTCTCGGACGCCCTTGGCAAGAGAATGGGCGCTTTCAGGTCTTGCTTGATCTCCACCTGAGGAGCCCTCGGAGGGGTCCTGGAAGTTTTTCTCAAATCAGGAGACACCAGCGCTGGAGGCTGAACCTTCTTCCTGACCTCCATGGGAGCTGGGGAAATCACAAGCGAAGGCAGGACCTGCGAGTCTCGCTGGGGGGGTGAGGAACTGGATGGCTGGGATCCAGAGAAACGGGCTTCCTGGTTGTCCGACCGTCGCGGGTCATTACTATTGATCTGTGGATTAGACTGTCCATTGCTGTCCTTCTTCTTTAGGAATGGCAGCTTTTTCAACATATTACTCATTGTGCTGTGAAGAGTGAGGGACCTCTAGAACTGGAAGGAGATCCTATCAATAAAGGAGAATGTTTGTAACTCCAGGTTGAAATGAGGGGTTCTTGGTGCTCCTGTCTCTCTGTCTGTCTGTCTGTCTGTCTGTCTGTCTGTCTGTCTGTCTGTCTATCTATCTATCTATCTATCTATCTATCTATCTATCTATCCATCCATCCATCCATCCATCCATCCATCCATCCATCCATCCATCCATCCATCTTATCCATCCATCTCTCTCTATATATATATGTGTGTGTGTGTGTGTGTGTGTTACAACACCCTGGTAAGCCCCAATCAAGGGAGGAAGCATACTGCTGTCCTTTTCTGTCTTTCGGCTCATCACCAGAGACCATCCAGACAGAAAGCTCTGGTCTCTGGTGATGAGCTGAAAGACAGAAAAGGACAGCAGTATGCTTCCTCCCTTGATTGGGGTTTACCAGGGTGTTGTAACACAAGTATATATACTCATTCTCCTGTCTTAGCTGATCTGGATGAGAACCTGTGGCCTAATGGCAATTACAACTGCCTCACATGTAATACTTCCCCGGTTCGAATCCCAGTAAGGGTATGGCTAGTTGACGAGAGCTAAGTAGCTCGAAATAGATCTATACTAGTCTCCCTTGTTTAATTATTTATCAGCTCAAAAACCTAACATACACACACACATATATCTGTCTGTCTATCATCGTCTATCACAGGAGCCTTCAAACTTGACAGCTTTAAGACTTGTGGACTTTAACTCCCAGAATTCCTTTTTCAGTCATGTCAGGTCAGGAATTCTGGGAGTTGAAATCCACAAGTCTTAAATTTCCCAAGTTTGAAGACCCTTGTATCTATCTCAGTAGTAGTAGTTTTTATTTGTCAATTGCTTACAAGATAATAGGTATAAGTAAAAACATAGTTATGAATACATGGATACATATAAGAAAAATAAAAAAGAAGCAATAGGAGAGGAACAGTAGGCACGTTGGTGGGGTTATGCACGCCCCCTACAGACCTCTTAGGAAAGGGGTGAAGTCAATAGTAGACAGTCTAAGGTTAAAGTTTTTGGGGTTTGGGGAAGAAACCACAGAGTCAGGTAGAGTATTCCAGACATTGACCACTCTGTTGCGGAAGTCGTATTTCCTGCAATCAACTTTGGTGTGATTAACCTTGAGTTTGTTATCTATTGTTTGCTCTTGTGTTGTTATAGCTGAAGCTGAAGTATTCATTGACAGATAGGACATTGCAATGTATAATTTTATGTACTATACTTAGATCGGACCAAAGGCGGCGTAGTTCTAGGTTTTCTAGGTCTAGAATTTCGAGTCTGGTGGCATAAGGTATTCTGCAACAAGTAAAGGAGTGGAGAACTCTTCTTGTGAAATATTTCTGGACTTTCTCAACTGTGTTAATATCAGATACGTAATGTGGGTTCCAGACTGATGAGCTGTATTCGAGTATTGGTCTAGCAAATGTTTTGTATGCTCTCGTTAGTAGTGTAATATTACCAGAGAAAAAGGTACATAAGATTAGGTTAACAACTCTTAACGCCTTTTTGGCTATGTAGTTACAGTGGGCTCTAGCACTTAGATTTAAATTTAGCATTTATCTCCTATCTATTTATCACATGTTCTTCCTGTGTCAACTCAGAAAGCTCAGGCTGCCCAAGGAGCTGCTGATCCAGTTCCACAGAGGAATTATTGAGTCTGTCATCTGTACCTCTATAATTTTCTGGTTTGGCACAGCAACCAAACTAAAAGTCCACTAAAGAAAGAAGATGACAAGGAAGTAACAAGACAGTTTAACTCGTTCTTTCCATTGGTCTTCACGCAAAAAGAGACTATAGCCCAACCTGCCAAAAACATAACTGTAAAACACAGACTACAAATAAAAGTTAAAATAAGCAAAAAAAAAAAAAGAACATCTGTCTGATGTTGAGGAATATAAAGCATCGGGACCTGATAAATTACATCTCATAGTTTTAAAGAAGCTGCAAGATATTATCTTAGAATCACTGTACCATATCTTTCAAAAATCTTGATGCATCGGGAAACTAGCAGGGGATTGGAAAAGAGATGATGTGGTTCTCATCTCCAAAAAAGGAAAACAAAAATCAGACCTAGGAAACTACAGACCAATCAGCCTAGCATCGATACCTGGGAAGATACTGGAAAATAAAAAAAAACAGATCTACCAACATCTAGAAACAATAAAGTTATAGCTAGAAGTCAGAATGGGTTTGTTAAAAACAGATCAGACCAAACCAATCTTATTTCATTTTCCAACCTAGTGACTATGGACATGGTTTACTTAGACTTCAGCAAGGCATTTGACAAAGTAGACCACAACCTACTTCTTGGTAAGCTAGAAACAAGCGGGATAAATAGCATCACCACCAGATGGATTTGTAACTGGCTGACAAACCATACTCAACGAGTAGTCCTTAGTAGGACTATGTGTACATGAAGGGGAAATAAGCAGCAGGGTACCACAAGGTTCCGTCTTAGGCCCAGTACTCTTCATAAATGTCTTAGATGAGGGAATAGAAGGAGAACTTATCAAATTTGCAGATGATACTAAAGTGACACAAATAGCCAACACCGTAGATGTTGGCTATTCTGGCCAATACAGGCTCAAGATCCAGATGGATCTTGACAGACTTTAATACTGGGCCGTATCTAACAAAATGAAATTCAATGTGGAGAAAAGTAAAGTCCCACACTGAGGCAAGAAAAACCAAAAATATACATATAGATTGAATAAAACCTGGATTAATAGCAGTAACTGGAAGAGGGATCTTGGAAACTTAGTGGACAGTCATTTAAATATGAGCCAGGAGTGTGCTGCAGCAGCCAATGCAAACCTAGGCTGCATTAATAGAGGGATACAATCAAGATCAGGTGAGATACTACTACTATTCTATAAAACCATAGTAAGGCCACACTTGGAATCCTACATCCAGTTTTTGTTGAGAATGCAGAGAAGAGTAACCAGGATGATTATTGGACTAGAGACTAAAATATATGAAGAACAGTTGCAGAAACTGGACATGGCTATTCTATTCTTATTTATTATTCTATTCTACCCCATCCCATCCCATTCTGCAGAATCAAGGTGCAGTCTTACCTGATATCCTAATATTCCAAACTTTGCAAGCATCTACTCTTCGCTCGTTGGATTTCCATACTCATAAAAAAGATGCTTTTCTCCTCTCCTCCACTCTACTCCATTCTGCTCTGATCCATTCAACTCCACTCTATTCCATTCTCCTATGCTATTCTCCATTTGGCTCTCCTCTCTTCTACTCTGCTCCGTTCTGCTCCACTCTGCTCCACTCCACTCCACTCCAATCCACTCGGTTCTCCTCTGTTCTCCTACGCTCCGCTCTGCTCCGCTCCACTCCACTCAATGTAACTCTCCACAATTCTCCTCTCCTCAGTTTTGCCTTTATATCTCTGTCCTAGGGGCCATGACATCACAGCATTGTTTATGTCAACTTGACGGCTTTAAGACTTGTGGACTTCAACTCCCAGAATTCCTCCTCCAATCATGTTAGTCAGGAATTCTGGGAGTTGAAGTCCACAAGTCTTAAACTTGCCAAGTTTGAAGAGCCTTGGTTTATGTTCTCATGGGGGACAGCTGATGTCATGACCTAAGGGGTCTCTTACTTCCCAGGATAATGGGGATGGGATGTGGAGGGTCCCCTTGATACACCCCTTGATAACATTCACGATATCATGGGGATCAAAGCCAGGGGTCTTCTATTGAGCTTGTCTTGTTTTTAATTTGTATTATCATCACATCATATCATTAATTATATTACATTAAATTTAAAATAGTTAGTCCCTTTGAATAATTTAAACAATATAGTCAATAGACAAACAGAAGCAGATGCAAGCATTTGATATTGACTCATCAGTACCAAAATTAATTTACTTTAATAGATTGACAGAAAGCCATTTCTGCAACCACAAGGGGGGCTTCAAAGGATTAATGCCAACTGCCTCAGCAAACCACAGGAAACAAGAGTTCCATTGGCAAAGTAGAACTTTAAACACAGAAGATTGATCTACCTGGTGACCATAGATAGTAAGTGCCTTGCCAAAGAAGGCACTTTATGGCCATGATTTGCTGGCGACTCGACACTTAAACACCTTAATTTTTTTGTGCTGTATCTGCTTACAGACAAAGACTTAAAAGCATGAAACCAACAATTAAATCAGTGAAGACTTGGACTGAGGAGGCAAAGCTAAAGCTACAGGCTTGTCTTGAGTGCATTGATTGGAATGTTTTCCAACATACCTCTGCAGACTTGGATGAACTCATAGATACTGTAACATCATATGTCACTTTTTGTGAAGACCTATGTGCGCCGGCCAGAAACCTGAGAATATACAGTGACAACAAATCTTGGTTCACAGCTCAACTTAAGCATCTATGTTGTACCAAAGAGGAAGCCTATAGAAAAGGCGATAGAATGCTGTACAATCAGGCCAGAAACATATTAACAGAGGAGATCAGAGCAGCAAAAAGAAGCTACTCTGAAAAGCTAAGGAATCAGTTCTCAACAAATGAACCAGCAAACATATGGAAAACTCTTAAAAATATCACCGGTTACAGCAAAACCTCCTTCCTATGCTGAAGGAAATCCACAACTGGCAGATGACCTGAACGTGTTTTATTGTAAGTTTGAGAGAAAACTACTGCCACCCATCTTCACAACCCCCATCTCAGAAACACAAACAACAGCCAAGCCTCCTACAATGTACCCAATCCCATTGGGCCCACCACATCTGGTGATTACAGAGAATGAGGTGCAAGGTCTATTTTGCAGACAACAGCCAGGAAAAGCACCAGGCCCAGATAAGATAACTCCTTCTTGCTTTAAAATCTTGTGCCCCCAACTTCAGCCGCATCTTTAATAAATCACTAGAGATGTGCTATCATCTCTATCTAGATTTTGTCTAGATAGGGAGAATGATGGGGTGTGTTCTTTCTAGATAAGGTGCCTGGTGATCTAGATTTTCTAGCCTGGCACATGGTTTGGTGAAGCTGGAGAAAGTGGCAACCTTCATTCTCCACTCATCTGGAACCTCTCCAGCTGTCTCTAGCGGGGCTCAAGGATCATCTGCAAGCCTACACACTGTTTTATATCACCATAACCCTGTTGTGGCTGAACTATTTCTAAGCATTTTTGACCAAGTTAGACTTATGCAGGTGGTACTCAGGCCATCTTGATGGGAGAAAAACAGCAAAAGAGAGAGGATCGGTTTATTGTCATTTAGCTGACTTACATCAGAAAAATACTTCACTAGGTGTGGGATCAGACAATGGCTTGGTATCCATACGTTTCCACATCCAGATGTTGGAAGATGAATTGAAGCGTCCTCAGAGCTTCGTTGGCCAAAATCCTATCTGGATGGATGGCACAGTTGATGACAGGTTGTAAAAGCGGCTACAAAACCTTAGTCTGGATGAAGCAGGGAGAGAAATGAGCAATTAAACAGGGTCACTGCATTTCTCTGACTTTAGCAGAGGTCATGACAGAGAAGCCCAAAGAACATGGAATCACAGGGTTGAAAAGGAACCGGGTGATCTTCCAGTCCAACTGCTGCTCAAGCAGGAGACTCTATACCCCTGATGTGCCACGCAGAGGCCTCTCAGTGGGTACCACGCCACTGCCAGCTGCTCTCTTGGTTTCTGGCATACCGGCCAGCTGGTCTTCACAGGCACCAGTGCTGGGGAATGGCCCAAAAAGCAGCCAAAAAACAGGCCCGTTTTTTCAGGCTTTTGGGGGGGCTGTTTTCAGGCCATTTTTGAACCTTTTTCTGGTCTGTTTCCAGGCTGTTTTCCAGGCCGTTTTCCATACCATTTTGGGGCCTTCTTCTGGGCATTTTCAGACCTTTTAGGGGGCTGCTTTCCAGACCATTTTCGGGCTTTCTTCTGTGCCATTTTCAGGCCTTTTGGGGAGGCTGTTTTCCAGGCCGTTTTCCAGACCATTTTGGGCCTTCTGTGCCATTTTCAGGCCTTTTTTGGGCTGTTTTCAGGCCTTTTTCCAGACTATTTTGGGCCTTCTTCTGGGCCATTTTCAGGCCTTTTAGGGGGTTGTTTTCCAGGCCGTTTTCCAGACCATTTTGGGCCTTCTGTGCCATTTTCAGGCCTTTTTTGGGCTGTTTCAGGCCTTTTTCCAGACCATTTTGGGCCTTCTGTGCCATTTTCAGGCCTTTTTTGGGCTGTTTTCAGGCCTTTTTCCAAACTATTTTGGGCCTTCTTCTGGGCCATTTTCAGGCCTTTTGGGGGGTTGTTTTCCAGGCCGTTTTCCAGACCATTTTGGGCCTTCTTCTGGGCCATTTTCAGGCCTTTTGGGGGGCTGTTTTCCAGGCCATTTTCCAGACCATTTTGGGCCTTCTTCTGGGCCATTTTCAGGCCTTTTGGGGGGCTGTTTTCCAGGCCGTTTTCCAGACCATTTTTGGGCCTTCTTCTGGGCAATTTTCAGGCCTTTTTGGGAGCTGTTTTCCAGACCATTTTTGGGGCCTTCTGTGCCATTTTCAGGCCTTTTTTGGGCTGTTTTCAGGCCTTTTTCCAGACTATTTTGGGCCTTCTTCTGGGCCATTTTCAGGCCTTTTGGGGGGCTGTTTTCCAGGCCGTTTTCCAGACCATTTTGGGCCTTCCTCTGGGCCATTTTCAGGCCTTTTGGGGGGTTGTTTTCCAGGCCATTTTCCAGACCATTTTGGGCCTTCTTCTGGGCCATTTTCAGACCTTTTGGGGGGCTGTTTTCCAGGTTGTTTTCCAGACCATTTTTGGGCTTTCTTCTGTGCCATTTTCAGGCCTTTTTTGGGCTGTTTTCAGGCCTTTTTCCAGACTATTTTGGGCCTTCTTCTGTGCCATTTTCAGGCCTTTTGGGGGGCTGTTTTCCAAACCATTTTCGGGCCTTCTGTGCCATTTTCAGGCCTTTTTGGGCTGTTTTCAGGCCTTTTTCCAGACCATTTTGGGCCTTCTTCTGGGCCATTTTCACGCCTTTTGGGGGGCTGTTTTCCAGGCCGTTTTCAGGCCCTTTTGGGGGCCATTTTCAGGCCTTTTGTGGGGCTGTTTTCCAGACCATTTTCTGGCCATCATTTTCTGAATGAAGCAGGGAGAGAAATGAGCAATTAATTCTGGTGATCACAGAAAAAGAAGTGCAAGATCTATTACACAGACCAAAGCCAGGAAAAGCACCAGGGCCAGACAAGATAACTCCTTCTTGCTTAAAAGTCTGTGCTGACCAATTGGCCCCCAACTTCACCTGAATTTTTAATAAATCACTAGAAATGTGCTATGTTCCTTTTTGCTTCAAATGCTCTACTATCATCCCAATGCCGAAGAAACCCTTCATCAAGGAACTGAATGACTTCAGACCAGTTGCTCTAACATCTGTAGTTATGAAGACCTTTGAAAAGCTAGTGCTGGCTCACCTGAAAACCATCATGGATCCGCTGTTAGCCTCCCTGCAATTTGCCTACCGAGCAAATAGATCGACAGATGATGCTGTTAATATGACTCTGCACTACATCCTACAACATCTTGTATCTCCAAAGACCTATGCAAGGGTCCCCTTTGTAGACTTCAGCTCGGCATTCAATACCATCATTCCAGATATTCTTCTAACTAAACTAACTCAGCTAGCTGTACCCAACCACGCTTGTAAATGGCTCATAAGCTTCCTAACAGACAGGAAGCAGCAGGTGAAACTAGGCAAGACACTCACATCAGATACCTGTACAGTTAGCACAGGAGCTCTCTCCACTTCTCTTCTCTCTAGATACCAATGACTGCATCTCAAATGATCCTTCTGTTAAAGTACTGAAATTTGCAGATGATAAAACGGTGATTGGTCTCATTTGAGACAACAATGAATCTGCATACAGATAGGAGGTTGAACAACTAGCCTTGTGGTACAATCAGAACAGTCTGGAACTAAATACACTCTAATATATGCTATATTAGACAACACAGTATCAACAGTAGAGACCTTCAAGTTTCTAGGTTCTATCATATGTCAAGACTTAAAATGGACACCTAGCATCAAAAATGTCATCAAAAAAGCACAACAAAGAATGTTCTGTATATAATGTTTCTATAACGTTCTTTCTGTGCCAAGTCAGAAAGCTCACACTGCCCAAAGAGATGTTGATTCAGTTCTACAGAGGAATGATTGAGTCTGTCATCTGCACCTCTATAACTCTCTGATTTGGCTCTGCAACCAAACAAGACAGACACAAACTTCAGATGATAATTAGGACTGCAGAAAAAACAATTGCTGCCAACCTGCCTTCTTTCAGGAACCTGTATCCTGCACGAGTCAAAAAGAGGGCTGTGAAAATATTTACAGACCCCTCACATCCTGGACATAAATTGTTTCAACTCCTTCCCTCAAAACGACGCTATAGAGTACTGCACACCAGAACAACTAGACACAAGAACAGTTTTTCCCCTAATGCCATCACTCTGCTAAACAAATAATTCCCTTAACACTGTTATACTATTTAGTAAAACTGTATTACTATTATTCTTCTCATCCTTCCTAGTACCTCTAGTATACTTCCTAGTATCTCTTCCCACTTATGACTATACTTCCTAGTATCTCTTCCCACTTATTTCTATTACCATGTTGCTTGTATCTTCACAATTTATATTGTTTTATTTGTTTCCTAGTATGGTTTGATTGTTATTAGTAACCTATGACTATCACTAAGTGTTATTTCTTATGATTCTTGATAAATGTATTTTACTTTTTCTTTATGCACACTGAGATCTTATGTATCAAAGACAAATTCCTTGTATGTCCAATCACATTTGGCCAATAAAGAATTATATTCTATTCTTTTACTCAAGGCTGTTTGGTCTCATTTCAGAAGATGCTCCTTTATTCTGCGAGCCAAACACCTATCAGTTCTGCTGATGTAATTGTCTCTGCAATTACAAATAAATCAGTAAACACAATGAGTTTTGGTGCTGATAGGTTGTGCTTCCTGAATGAACGAATGAATGAATGAATGAATTCTTTATTGGCCAAGTGTGATTAGACACATAAAGAATTTGTCTTGATGCATATGCTCTCAGTGTACATAAAAAGAAAAGATACATTTATCAAGAATCATAAGGTACAACACTTAATATAGTCATAGGGTACAAATAAGCAATCAAATCATACTAGGAAACAGTCTGTCAGCTTTGGAAGCCATATTCCACCTTGCCACATAGTCTGAGAAAGTGGGAGGGGGGTGATTTCAATTGAATAGTTCTAATAGAATAGAATTCTTTATTGGCCAAGTGTGATTAGACACACAAGGAATTTGTCTTGGTGCAAATGCTCTCAGTGTACATAAAATAAAAGATACATCCGCCAAGAGTCAAGAATCATCAGGTACAACATTTAATGATAAGTAGACAAAATAAAATTCTTTTGTTAGTTCAAGATTATTAAGTGTGGCACAGGATGGAAAAAGGAACTTACTCTGGGACGGATCGTGATCGGTCCATGTGATGTGATGGTGGTAAAAAGGGGATGGATTGTAGTTTGGGATATTGTGGGAAGTCTGGGAAACTTTTAGTTTTGAGATTCCACAGATGTGGCAGGTGCTATTCTAATAAAGGTACTATTGAGACTATGCTTGTCTCGGAGTTACTGATTGGAATGGAGGTTTGCTGGAATGCTGACATCTTGAAACTTCCTTGAAAAGATGGCTTTTAAAGCAACTTTTGACAGATCCCTGGTTTGCTGAGCATCAAACCGATTTGACAATGAATGAGGGATTAGCTTGGAAAGGGACAAAAGTTTATGTGCCCAATACTCTAAGACTAATAGTACTGAAGCGTAGCCATGACTGGCGAGTGGGGGGACACTTTGGGTTCTTAAAAACACTGCATTTAGTCAGGAGACAGTTCTGGCCAAAAATGAAACCTGATGTTGAAGACTATGTGAAAAGCTGCTCAATTTGTGCCACAATGAAACACAGAACTGGAAAAACCCCTGACCTCCTTCAACAAGTAGCTGAACCAACGAAGCTGTGGGAAGAAATCACGATGGACTTTATCGTAGCGTTACCTGATAGTGGAGGGAATACAGTGATTTTGACTATTAACTTATTATCTAAGCAAGCCCACTTTACAGCCTGTAATGGACTATCTTCGGCTAAAAAAACTTGCAAAACTGTTCATGAAACATATCTATAGGCTCCACGAAGTACCTCATAGAGTAATTTATTTATTTATTTTATTTGGTTTGTCAATTGCTTACAAGATAATAGGTATAAGTAAAAACATAGTTATGAATACATGGATACATATAAGAAAAATAAAAGAAACAATAGGACAGGGACGGTAAGCACGTTGGTGAGCTTATGCACGCCCCCTACAGACCTCTTAGGAAAGGGGTGAGGTCAATAGTAGACAGTCTAAGGTTAAAGTTTTTGGGATTTGGGGAAGAAACCACAGAGTCAGGTAGAGTATTCCAGACATTGACTACTCTGTTGCCGAAGTCGTATTTCCTGCAATCAAGTTTGGTGCGATTAACCTTGAGTTTGGATCTATTGTTTGCTCTTGTGTTGTTATGGTTGAAGCTGAAGTATTCATTGACAGGTAGGACATTGCAATGTATAATTTTATGTACTATACTTACATCGGACTGAAGGTGTCGTAGTTCTAGGTTTTCTAGGTCTAGAATTTTGAGTCTGGTGGCATAAGGTATTCTGCAACGAGTAGAGGAGTGGAGAACTCTTCTTGTGAAATATTTCTGGACTTTCTCAACTGTGTTAATATCAGATATGTAATGTGGGTTCCAGACTGATGAGCTATATTCAAGTATTGGTCTAGCAAATGTTTTGTAATCTCAGATTGAGGTGTACAGTTTACTGCTAAGTTCTGGAGGGAGTTTTTAAAGTCCATTAGGTTGTCCCAAGGGCTTTCCTCAGCATTCCAAGGTCTCCTGTTATTCTGTTAATTGGTGGAATGGCTTCCCTCCAGATGTTATAGGAGGGCAAGAGGGAGGGAGAGAGGGAGGAAAGAAGGAAGGAAGGAGAGGAAAGGAACAGAGGGAAGGAAGAAAGAGGAGGAAAGACAGATGAAGGCAGGAAGGAGGGAGGGAGGTGGGAAGGAAGAAAGCAAAGGGAGAGAGAGAGGGAGGAAGGAAGGAAGGAAAGAAGGAAGGAGAGGGAGGGAGGGAAAGACACGTTGCTCACCAGAAAATCACAAAATGGGATCACATGACATTGGGACATTGCGACCATCATAAATATTAATCTGCAAGTACCCAAATTTTGGTCACATGACGGTGTGGATGGTACAGTGGTCCTAAGTCTGAAAAATTGGTGTGTCCCTTTTGTCAGTGCTGTTGCAATGTTCAATGGTCACTAAAGGAGGACTATTTCTATTTCTTTCCGCTTAATGGCCGAATGTAGCATCTCCTAGTAGAGGCTCTCAGGAAATTTCCCTTCCTTTCCTTTTCTAATGCTCAGTATCTCGACTCTTCTTCCTCAGCTGCTATACCACCAGGAGCTTGGACACCATTTTACATTGCGACACATTCTGGTCGCTCTTAGCAGATGGATGACCCAGCCATACCTTCTCCTACAAATATTTAGCATTCGAGGACTGGGATACCTACTTCAGCACCCCTTGGGGGTAAGAAATGGGATGCAGGAAGCGATTGACTTTCCAGGGAGTAGCAGGTTTGACCTTACTCTCTGGGAAGTCCACAAGGCTGGGAGGGATAGAAGAAGGAGAAGTAGACAACTGCCAGAAAGAGGAAGGGCTCAGCTAGAGTGGTGTCTCTTCTACAAAGATGGGAGCATCCCTGGAAGATCTGAAGGATCCACTTGAGGACAGATCCTCTTGGAGAACATCAGAAAGCAGAACAAGAAGCAAGGAATGGGAACTAATCAAGGAGAGAACCAACCTGTGATGACCCAGAGTGTAACACAAATGTCACAAAATCCAAAACGTAAATAAATGTCCTTTAATGTCTCCAACTTGGCCCCACTGCTCAATAATACTCAGTTGGAGATAAAACGTACTCAAAAATAGTCTTCAAAAGAAATCAAAACAGTCCAAACTTAATGAGCAGATAGAGGTGAAATAAAAAACCAAACAAACTACAATGACCATATTTCCACAACGGAACAGGAGAAGTATTTACTAAATTCAAGGAGATAACAAGGCACAGTCTGTTGATAGGACACCAACCAAGATAACTTCAGACCAAAATACGCTTTATTTCCAGCGTTTGCCACTACGCAGGTCCAAACTCTTATTCAGTTGTCACACCTGCAGCCCATGAAGAAGATTAAGTCCCCCTCCTCCCCAGTAGACCACGTCTCTCCCTTATCCTCTCCTCCCTGCATGCCCTAGGATGGAGAGGGGATGAGCCTGGGTCCTCCTCTGACTGCCCAGCCGGCCTCTGCCCTTCCCCAGCCTTCCTCCACCACCTCTGGAACCACACTTCCACTCCCTGTTGGCTGTTCCTCCTCTCCCTCTGAGTCAGTCTCCACAGGGGCATGACACAACCCAGATCTAAGGAGAAATATTCTGACAGTGGGAACAATTAATCATTGGCTTCCTCCAGAAGTTGTGGGAAGTTTTTAAGAAGAGTTTGGATAGCCATTTGTCTGGGATTGCATAGCATCTCCTGCTTGAGCAGGGGTTGCACTAGAAGACCTCTGAGGTCCCTTCCAATTCTGCTCTTCTGTTAATCAGTGGAATCACTTGCCTCCAGAAATTGTGGGTGATCCAACATGGGAGATTTTCAAGAAGAGACAAGACAACTGTTTATCCAGAAGAGTATAGGACAGTGATGGCGAACCTTTTGGGCACCCAAAACCGGAAGACACGTGCATGCACATGCATGAGCGCATGCAGGAGAGCCAGAAAACCAAAGACCAACTGGTCACTATGCGCATGCCTGTTCTGGGGGTATTTTTTGAACCGTTTTCAGGGGTGTTTTCCCATAAAAACAGACTGAAAATGGCTTGAAAATGCTCCAGAAAATGCCTTCAAAATGCCCTGAAAAACACCCTGAAAGCAGCTGGAAAAATGGCCTAGAAACAGCCTGGAAAACTGCCCCCCAAAGGGACTGAAAATAGCCCAAAATGGCCTGGAAATGGTTTGAAAAACAGCCTGAAAAGGGCTCAGAAAAACGCCAGAAAATGCTCTGGAAAATGGCCTGAGAACAGCCCCCAAAAAGGCCAGAAAATGTCCCAGAAGAAGGCCTGAAAATGGCATGGAAAACAATCTGGAAAAGAGCCCTAAAAAAGGCCTGAAAATAGCCCAGAAGAAGGCCCAAAAATGGCATGGAAAACATCCTGGAAACAGACCAGAAAAAGGTTCAAAAATGGCCTGAAAGCAGCCCCCTAAAAAGCCTGGAAAAAAACTGGCCTGTTTTTTGGCTGCTTATCGGGCCGTTTCCCGGCACTGGTGACCCTGAAAACCAGCTGGCCAGCGTGTCAGAAACCAGAGAGCAGCTGGCAGTGGCATGGTGCCCACTGAGAGGCCTCTGCGTGGCACATCTGGCACGCGTGACGTAGGTTTGCTCCACAAAGGGTGTAGAGTTTCCTGCTTGAGCAATAGGTTGGACTAGAAGATCACCTAGTTCCTTTTCAACTCTGTGATTCCATGTTCTTTGGGCTTCTCTGTCATGACCTCTGCTAGAGTTAGAGAAATGCAGTGACCCTCTTTAATTGCTCATTTCTCTCCCTGCTTTATCCAGACTAAGGTTTTGCGGTGGATTATACAACCTGTCATCAACTGTGCCAGCCATCCAGATAAGACTTTGGCCAACGAAGCTCTGAGGACACTTCAATTCGTCTTCCAGCACCTGAATGTAGTAACATATGGATACCAGGCCATCTGTCTGATCCCACACCTAGTGAAGTATTTTCCTGATGTAAGCCAGCCAAATCAACTATCCTCTCTCTTTTGCTCTTTTTCTCCCATCAAGATGGCCTGGGGACCACCTGCAGAAGTCTAACTTGATCGAAAATGCTTAGAAATAATTCAGCCACAATGGTGTTGTGGTGATATAAAACAGTGTGTAGGCTTGCAGATGATCATCTGCACCTCTATAACTGTATGGTTTGGTTCTGCAGCCCAACAACAGGACAGACACAGACTTCAGAGGATAATTAGGACTGCAGAAAAAACAATAACTACCCACCTGCCTTCCATGGAGGACTTATATACTGCACGAGTCAAAAAGAGGGCTGTGAATATATTTACAGACCCCTCACATCCTGGACACAAACTGTTTCAACCCCTTCCCTCAAAACGACGCTATAGAGCCCTGCACACCAGAACAACTAGACACAAGAACAGTTTTTTCCTGAAAGCCATCATTCTACTAAACAAATAATTCCCTCAACACTGTTCAACTATAGTCTGCACTACTATTATTGTTAATCTTCTCATCACTCCTTATCACCCATCCCCTCGCACTTGTGATTGTAGGTGAAGGATGTGGATCAAAGAAATATTATTTTGAATTCTTTTAAATAATTTATATTATGTATAACAAGGGGTGTTGGATTGGATGACCAGGAGAATTCCTTCTTTGCTAAAATATTTGCTCATAACGGTTATGTTTAAACACTTGTTTAAGCTGAAAAACATGCAACCACAAATATTTCCTATTTGGCTGCTTGCTGTAAAGTTTCCTGTTTCGATAGAATACTGGAGCAGCAAGTTCAAAAGGACATTCACTATAAATTTTATTGAAAAAGGAAGTGCCTGGCTCTTCTGACTCCAACTCACCAGAGAGGGATTCAGAATTGCCTGTTTTTGCAAAAGTATAATAAAATTCTTGTTTGTTGACTTTATCTCGTTGTCCTGAAAATTTGTTAAAAGTTTGGGATCACCTAAATCTGACCAACTTGGTGCCCAACATGGGGCTCGAGAGTTCCCTTTTCCAGCTTTTCCTGGAATGGGAAGCGCGCTAGTCATCTCGTTTTTGACTGCCTGTTCTGTTAAGTTGTGGTTAGGCGGACTCTGAGCCCTAAGGGACACGAGTGAACTCACAAACAGGAAGATTTTTTTTGTTTGTATGTGTGTGTGTGTCAAGAATTGCCGATCGAAGAGAAAGGCACCAGCCACATAAGTCAATGCACTGACCCAGGTGAGTAAGTCGGGGACTTAGAGAATCACTTGGGTGGTCAGGGATTTGGTCAACTCGTTGGGTCCATTTGGTCTGAGAAACGATGTGTTAATGTGAGAGGCTGTGGTCAGGGACCACTAATAAGCCTCAAGCGAGTGTGGACTTGACGACTGTGGTTCCTCTTCCTCGAGAGAGGTGTGGCCAATCTGAAAGGAAGTGCAAAGAGATATAAGTGACCATTAAACAGACAAAGAGAAGGGGCAGTTACACAGGTTGGGGAATCTCGACAAGAATGGGGAATTCTTGTAGTTGTTGCAGCCAACTTTCTTGCTGCAAGAGGTAGACCGAACCCTTAGGGGTGACTCTAACATGTAAGGGTGTGAAAATACCCTTTAGAGCAGTTATTGAGCCAGTGGAGTGAGGAAAACCTACTCCCCTGGACTAAAAGTTTAAGTAAGAACAGAATGATAAATTTGTGCATTGAAAAATGGCAAAATACATAATTGAGGAACCACAATACAGGTGGGATCATCTGGGGGAAACAAGCAAATGTTGGTTGGGTAAACAATACTTAATCAAGAGACTTACCTTAAAAAAAATGAAATACCGTATCTTAAAACCCTGGTATTTCGTAAATTGGGAAATACCTGAGCCCCCAGCAGATAGTAAAATGTTTTTGGCTAAAGAAGAAGAACCACAAATCTCCTTAAGGACTGGGAAATAGGTAAGGTTAGTGTTATATTTGGAAAGAGGCATAGGAGTGTCTACCTGGAACTGGTAAGATTAGGGCCATGGAGCCCATAGGGACACATTAAACAGTAAAAGTTGTCTTTAAAAAGAAAAGTGGAGTTCAGACTTGCTCATGAGAGCCCTGGCCAGGTGCAAATGATGTGTGAAAGAAAGTCTCTATAGATCTTGATCTTTAAAAATAAGCCAGCCTCGGCTGGGAGGTCTAAGATAAGATAGAGAACAATTTAGATCTTTAAAAATAAGCCAGCGCCAGCTGGGAGATCCAAACTAGAAAGATAAGGGACAGAACACCCAGAGCAGAGACAGGTAGTAAAAAACTAATGCTTAACAATGAGTGTAACTTCAAGTAAAAGTGACAAAGTTCACTAAAGCAATAAGAAAGAAAGCCCAATTTTGATACTCCAAGTTAAATACTTAGGTTATCCTATAAGTCAAGGCCCCAGAGCTATAGGACATTTAAAAAAGGAAGCTGTGTGCTGAATGGCAGAACCAACCCACAGGTGAGAATTACAGGAGTTTTTTCTTAAGCAGCAGGCTATTGTAGAAATTTTGCTCTGCTAGCCAAACCACCCTTATGAGTCCACAAAGGGAGGAGAAAGGGAACCCTTTGTTTGGACATATAAACAAAAACAGGCTTGAGATTTTTTTAAAAAAATTAGCTTCTCAAGCTCCTGTTATGGGACTTCCCAATCTTGAGAAATCTTTCAATTTGTATGTGGACTCAAAGAATAATATGGCTCTTGGAGTCCTGACTCGAGAAAAAGGGAAGTGGCAACAACCCATTGCTAAAGAAAGAAAACGTGGAGATTTAAAGGGACAAAACCTCCCCAGGTCTGGAAATGTTGTGTGTGTGAACGTGTCTGTGTAATCATTTCCAAACCTGGAGGATGAGACCCTCTAACAACAGTAAAAAAAAAAAAAATGGAGCTCATTGGCTTGTGGGAAAAAACTCTCAGAAAAAAATTGTAAGTAATGATTGATCTGCTTGGAGAAAGAATGAAAGAATGAAATGAAATTTTTTGTGTGAGAAATTGGTTATGCAAGCAGTCTGATTACAGTATAAATGTGTGAGTACGTTGATGATGATGGAGTAACAAAAAGGGTTCTTAGCTCAAAAAAAATATGGGGAAGTCTCTTAAAACCAGTAGCCTTCCTATCCAAATTAATACTGGGATGGCCCGTATGTATTCAAGCTATTACTGCCACAGCTCTCTTAGTACCAGAAAAAAACCAAAACCTCACATTTAGGGAGGGGGCTTTGGTGATTACAACCCAACATCAGATCAGGAACATCCTGCCTCAATGAGCTCAGAGATGGTTAACCAATTCTCATATCCTAAAGTATGAGGGAATCCACATAGAAGACCTTAATTTGGTACTCTCCATAAGCAATCATGTGAACCTTGCTCAATTTTTGATGAGAGAGGGAATAAGCGAAGGAGATCAACATGATTGTGTAGCACTACTTTATAGATGGAAGTGTCAAAGTAGTGGAAGGAGAGATGAGATGTTGTTGGGGATTCCATGCTATGGGAAGGAGGGTTTGCCTAGAACTGAGTTAACAGACAAAATTGTGAGAAAATATATTTTGAATTGTCCCAGTCTCTCTTTTAAGACAGAATGGGGTCCTTGCACAAACAAAACCTTGGACTTTGTTGTACATAAATTTAAGGCAGGACAGTGGGTTTTGATAAAATCCTGGAAGGAAGAAACTGTACATTCCTTTTCTATTTAGGACTGAGAGGTTGCTGATGTTATTTCCCGAACTTAAAATACACAGAACAAATCCCACTGCTAAATTTACCTGATGTGCTGATCTTATAATGGTCTTGAGACTGGTGTAAATACTGAACGTTTGGATGGTGGGAGTTGGGAAATTACATTGAGTGAGGACTTTCAATAGAAAGCAAGGAGAGAAACTTTGTATCAAACTTTTATGAGACCAAAGTGGCCTAAGAACATGTGAACAATTTAGGAACCTTGAAAAAGCAACATGACCACCACCAAAAGCAAAAGTGTGATTGCAACCAGCCCCTAATAAATGGGAAAAGCTAACTCCAGTATCAATAGCCAGAGTTGGGAGATGAATATTAATTTGTAAGGCAAAAGATAAGAATTTAGGAAAAATGCCGAGCTTAAAATATAACTAGTAGAAATATAAACTCTCTATGCAACTTATTACATATATATTATTATATATATACAGTATATGTTTTTGTAGATTTTCATGGGTACAGGTATGCAGGTCTTGGTGTGTTCAGGCCTTTTCCTGTGTAAGATTGAGAGTATCTTAGCAATGTTTCGACGAGGTCTCACTCGCCATCTTCAGGCTGGTGCTTTTGGCTTCGTGCTTGTGCAAGCAAAGCATGATCAGAGTTGCTGCCTCCCTATATATACTGGTGAGGAGGTTGGCTGTGTTGTCATTTCTTGATTGGTTGATGGAGTTGATGTTAGCAGATTGATTGGCTTTTTCTTAAGAACATGTGTGGTTGAGGTATTGGCTGTGTGTCTATCAGCCTCCTGTATTGTAACGACCTGGGTAATGGGCTGTGTGATGACTTTCTGAGTTCTATTGTTTTGACATCCTGCGTCTTGTGCTGTAATCTCCTGGGTTGTAATGACCTGGGTAATGGGCTGTGTGATGACCTTCTGAGTTCTATTGTTTTGACATCCTGCGTCTTGTGTTGTAATCTCCTGGGTTGTAATGACCTGGGTAATGGGCTGTGTGATAACCTTCTGAGTTCTATTGTTTTGACATCCTGGGTCTTGTGCTGTAATGTGCTGTAATCTCCTGGGTCGTTGGCTGTGTTGTAACATCCTGAGGTTTTGTGGTGTAACCTCCTGAATTCCGTGATGTAATATCCTGAGCAGGTGGCTGTGATGTGATGTTCCGGGTTTTGGTTTGGCTCCAAGTTTGAGGCCTGGCTGTGTGAGAAGAATGACACCAGACCCACACCCACGAAGGCCACACAAGATGCTACCATCACACTTCCATATAGAAAGCAGACTCACACCCACACAGAAGATGAAACATGACCACGGACCAGAAGCCATACCACAGCTGCGTCACTACCTGCTTCAAACCCGCCCAACCCATACATGAAGGGAACTGACGCCCACCATGAAGATGTGGCACGACCAGGAACGTGAAGCCAAACAGCAGGATCACAGCTCACCATCTCAAATTCCCCAGCAACTAAGACTAACCTGAGCACAACTAAGCCCCCACCTGAACAGAACACACCCTCAGCCAATCAGAACACAGCCAACCCCTCAACCAATCAGAACACAGCCAAGCCCCCACCCAATCAAGCCACCTCCACTGACAGTTAAAAGGAAGAAACAGCTGCAAGCTCACATTACTCCGAGAAGCACAAAGCCGAAGACAACATTGCCTAGATAGTTCCAATTTTATGCAGGAAAAACCCGAATTACCAAAGATCCATATATTTATTTATTTATTTATTTATTTATTTATTTATTTATTTATTTATTTATTTATTTATTTGTTTAAACTTCTATACCGCCCCCTCTCCCAAAAAAGGGACTCGGGGCGGTGTACAGCCTACTAAAACATACAAGATATACAATAAATACAGTTAAAAATAAATTAAATAATTTAATCCGGCTGTCTAATTCAGATTCAATTTAAAAGTTAAAAACTAAAAACCCCAATTAAAATTTAATTAAAAACCTAAAACACAGTTACTGGGCCAGGCCGGCCTGATTAAAAAATAAAGTTTTCACCGCGCGCCGGAAGGTCAGGATATCTGTCATAGACCGTATCTCCGGGGGAAGATCATTCCATAGGGAGGGAGCCCCCACAGAGAAAGCCCGAACTCTCGGGGCCGTCAGCCGACAACGGCCAGGTGGCGGTACCCCAAGCAGGGCAACCCTGTGGGAGCGTACTGGGCGGCGGGAGGTTGACGATGGCAGCAGGCGGTCCCGTAAGTACCCAGGTCCCGAGCCATGGAGCGCTTTAAATACCATCAGTACCACCTTGAATCGAATCCGGTAGGCCACAGGGAGCCAGTGCAGCCTGCGAAGCAGCGGAGTAACGTGGGAGCTCCGAGGGGCACCCACAAGCACTCGCGCGGCTGCATTCTGGACCAACTGTAACCTCCGGAGACTCTTCAAGGGGAGCCCCATGTAGAGAGCATTGCAATAATCCAGGCGGGAAATGACGAGGGCGGACGTGACTGTGCGAAGTGCGCCCAGATCCAGAAAGGGCCGCAACTGGTAAATCAGACGTATCTGATAAAAAGCCCCCCTGGCGACGGCTGCAATATGCTCTTCTAAAGACAGCCGCACATCCAGGAGGACACCCAGATTGCGCGCCCTTTCCACGGGGGTCAAAACCTCTCCCCCCACGGCCAGCGAAGGAACCAGCTGGCTGTATCTGGGCGCAGGAAACCACAGCCACTCGGTTTTAGTCGGGTTGAGCCGGAGCCTGTTACGACCCATCCAACTCCGCATGGCCTCCAGGCACCGGGACATCACTTCGACAGCTTCGTTGGGGTGGCCCGGGGTGGAGATGTACAGCTGAGTATCATCAGCGTACTGATGGAACTCCACCCCGAAGCCACGGATGATCTCACCCAGCGGCTTCACATAAATGTTGAACAGCAGGGGCGAGAGCACCGACCCCTGAGGAACCCCACATAGTAGGGGCCTCGGGGCCGACCTCTGCCCCCCTGTCAACACACATTGCGAACGGTCGGAGAGGAAGGAGGTGAACCACCGTAACACGGTGCCCCCCACTCCTAACCCCTCCAACCGCCGCAATAGGATACTGTGGTCGACAGTATCATATATATATATATATATATATATATGTATATGTATATGTATATGTATATGTATATGTATATGTATATGTATATGTATATGTATATGTATATGTATGTATGTATGTATGCATGTATGCATGTATGCATGTATGCATGTATGTGTATATATATATATATATATATATATATATACATATACATATACATATACATATACATATACATATACATATACATATATATATATATATATATATATATATATATATATATATATATATATATATATACTATTTCAGATGCTATCTAGTTTCTTCTTAAAATCTCCGGTGATGGAGTACCCACGATTTCTGAAGACAGGCTATTCCACTCTTCAATTGCCCTCATTGTTAGGAAGTTTCTCCTTAATTCCACTCTTAGAGATTCACTTAACAATGATGGCAAGAAAGGTGGGGCAAAACTCCCTTCACAACCGTCTCGTTTAGCAACATAAATTTCGGGGCCCGATTGTGGTCGCAGCTCAAGGATTATCTGCATTTTAATTGTGTTGCAGACCATCCAGAGTCACTTCCTCTGTGAGATGGGCAGTCCTTTAATTTAGATGAATAAAGAAATAAAATTTGTTTTGAAGGATGCGGTTTTGGGGATTCAATGCAGCTTCTGGTTTCAGAGCTGAGTTCGCTGCACTTGTTTACACACTGGCAGCTTTTTAATTGTCGAGTGTCTTGACCTCTTCAGCTTTCGGCAACCTTCGTAGCATCAGATCTACCTACAATCAGTTTTGTACCTAACAATTCCTTCTTTGTTACGGGGTTACACGGCATATCAGCTGTTTCTCCTGAGATTTGAGCTGCCATTCCCTTGCTGGATTGGACAAAAATAGTTTCATTACTCAAAGGAACTTGATACATGAAATAAATAATAATAAGGAAAACAACAATATGAGATCATGTTAGGTTCAGGATCCCAGTGGCTGGTGCAAATATACCCTGTTAATAATGTCCTTGGATATTTTGAATGCCCTCGCTGAACATAATTATCCGCTGTTATCACAAATCACAGCTATTGTCTTAATCAGATAAAATTTGAACAGAGTAGAGTTTTTCATTTATTTCAGAATAACAGAGTTGGAAAGGATCTTGGAGGTCTTCTAGTCCAACCCCTAGCTCAGGTAGGTGACCCTATATCATTTCAGACAAATGGTCGTCCAATCTCTTCTTGAAAACTTCCAGTTTTGGAGCACCCACAACTTTGGATGGCAAGTTGTTCCAATTGTTAATTGTCCTCACTGTCAGGAAGTTTCTCTTTAGTTCTAGATTGCTTCTCTCCTTGAGTAGTTTACATCTGTTGCTTCTTGCCCAGTGGTGGGATTCAAATTTGTTTACTACCAGTTCTGTGGGCATGACCTGGTGGTTGTGCAGGGGAAGGATGCTGCAAAAGCTCCATTCCCTCCCCACTCTGGGGGAAGATTACTGCAAAATCCCCATTCCCTCTCCACCCGACTAACCTGCTTTCCAGCTCCGTTCTCCTGTACCGGGCAACAAAAAAAGACCCAGCCAACCAGCTGGGACTCAGGAGGCAGAGAATAGATGGGGGGGGTGGGGGCGGTGCTAGTCAGAGATGGTATTTGCCGGTTCTCCAAACTATTCAAAATTTCCACTACCAGTTCTCCAGAACCTGCTGAATACCACCTCTGTTTTTGTCCTGCTGTAAGGATTGACTCTCCTTCTAATTTAAGAAAGTGAAGACTCTTGAAATGAAGTATTTCAAAAGGAAGCTTTTATTAAGCAGAAGTGAAAGCATGCCATTCAAAGCAATGACTGACTACCCTTAGGCAAGACAAGTAGAATTAAAGCAGTAGAGTCCCTTCCTTTTAGCCAGATGTGGATTCAGCCAATCCACAGGTGTGAAGATGTTAGTGTACCGGCTGCTCTGAGAAAAAGATAAGCATACATTCCCATGGCCATCTTCCGCTGGCTATTAAAGTGAAACAACCCACATGGCCCTCTCTACTATACATCCCTCAAGAGGTGATAAAATGTATGTGTGTAATGATCCAGGGTGGGATACAAAACAAACACAGTCACAGAAAACAGGTGAAGCCCCTTTTATTTCTTCACTTTGCTTCCAAGCTCTGAATATTCTTGATGGAAGCCAAACAACTCCCATACAAACAGTTACAAGAAGAAGGAAAAAAGCAAAACAAACCAGGCAAGGTAGGCCTGGAGGATGTCCACAGATAACACACCCTGGGAAGGATGCCAAACTCAGAGAGGAACCATAAACTTGAGATATTTTCATGCTTTGTTTCCAGCGTTCACCCATACGCAAGTCCGTCCTCTTATTCAGTTGTCACAGCTGCAGCCCAGGAAGAGGATCAAGGCCCTCTCCTCCTGAGTAGACCACATCACTCCCTTATCTTCTCCTCCCTGCGTGCCCTAGGATGGATAGGAGATGGGCCTGGTTCCTCCTCTGACTGCCCAGCCGGCCTCTGCCCTTCCCCAGCCTCCTCCCCAACCTCCGGAGCCACACTTCCACTCCCTGTCAGCTGTTCTTCCTCTCCCTCAGAGTCAGTCTCCACCAGGGGCATGACAGGGTGCTCCAGGCCAGGATGCAAGTTATAAAACATCACAAGCAATACTAATGAATCGAATCCAAACCCTATGCTCTCCCAATTGAATGGCAGTATCACTTTTAGGGATATGACACCTGCCTTCAGGGGCTTTGCTGACCTCTCCAGCCCACCTCACAGGGTTGTTGTTGTAGGGAAAACAGAAGGAGGAAAAAGTATTAAGCATGTTTGCCACCTTGAATTACGGTACCAATAAAGTATGTCATATAGGTTAGTCCTTGATTCACAACCACAATTGAGCTCAACATTTCTGTCCTTAAGCAAGCCATTTGTTAAGTGAGTTTTATCCCACTTTAAGATAATTCTGACCACCGTTGTTAAGTGATCCCTGAAGTTGTTAAGTGAATCTGGCTTCCCCACTGACTTTGCTCATCAGAAGGTCACAGAAGGGAATCTCATGATCCCGGGACACAACGAGCATCCTAAATAGGAGTCCTTTGCTAAGCATCTGAATTTTGATCACGTAACCATGTGAAGGTTGCGAAGGTTGAAACTGTGGAAACGGTCCTGAGCAGGGGTGGGATTCTACTGCTTTGGAACGGTTCGTACGAACCGGTTGTTCTGGTGAGTGTTTGGCCCTGCCCACCTGCCCCTGCTCTTTCCTCTGCTTTATTTCCTGGTTTCTTAGCACAGCTGCCGCCTCTTGCCTGTTTCAGCCACCAGGACCGCAGTAGAAAGTAAGTAATTCAGTTGAAAACGGGCTTTTAAAAATGTAGAGGATGCACCATGCACTCACCGAACCAGTTGTTACACCAGTTGAATCTCACCAGTGGTCCTAAGCAGTGGTGTGTTTCCCAAAAATTTACCACCTGTTCAGTGGGCAAGGCTTGGTGGGCGTGCTTTCTGTGCACGCGCACACTTTGCATGCACATGCGTGCCAAATGTGCACTTTGCGCAGGCACAGAGGCATTTTGACTCACCTCCTGCAATCCTGCACTCTCTCTGTCGCTTCAGCAGCTGCCATGCAGCAATCCGTTGTGCCTCACAAAGCAGCTGTGCTTCAAAAGCAGGACATAAAGGTTAGTATTGGAGCCCAGATGGGTGGGTGGGCCTAACAACAAAGTGGGCGAGAGAACTGGTTCAGTCTCCGATGCTCATCGGCGCTACCGTCTCGGCAAAACCGGGCCGAACCGGTAGAATACCACTACTGGTCCTAAGTCACTTTTTTCAGTGCCATTGTAACTTTCAAGGGTCACTAAATGAATTGTTGTAAGTCGAGGACTGCTGGCAAAGCTGGGATAACAATCTAATAAATGAAGAATGTTCAAAGGACCATTTCTAGATCTGAATGCCAAAAATGCAGCTCGGTGTTTTTTCAACTTCATCCGCTTTAAGAGGGGTGGACTTCAACTCCCAGCATTCCCCAGGCAGCACACGCTGGCTGAGGAATGCTGGGAGTTGAAGTCCATCCCTCTTAAAGAGGACCAGGTTGAAAAAACACTGATTTAGATTAACAGCCAGGTTAAACTGATGCATAATTATACCCAGGAGATACCCTAATTCCTTCGTATCTCACTTTGCCTGGTTGTAAAAGTTAATGTTTCATGGGCAGAGATGAAGCGGAGCCGTGTGTGACCCTTGTTAGTCTGATGAAAAAGATGACAAGCAAAGCGACCTTTGCGATGCTGGTTGCTGAAGCAAGGATAAAATGCACACCGGATTAAAACACAAGATTATTATCCGGCGACATTTGCAGGTAAGCTTGGAGTTCCTGTCTGAAAAGGCAAAACAAGGGGTCGTTCCCGACTTATGACCATAATGGGCACTACAGTGGTGAGTTGTGAGGGCGTTAGAGATGCTCTAGGTTTGTTTGTTTTTTCAAAAGCTTTTTTGTGGTGGTCATTAAACGAACATGGTCAGTAAGTATAAAGCCACAGTTTGCGACGGGCCTGTTTTGCAGAAAACTGAAAATAAGCTGGTTTTGGGAATGTGCGTCAAAAACCAGGGTCATGTGACCACGGAATGCTGCCAACGGTTGTAAACCGAAATACATGGTAAATACCTTTGAGCGGTCTGTATTAATTTTGAACTAAACAAGGACAAGCTGTATGAGGAGAGTCTGAGTATGAAACTGAGTGTGAAGATTACCAGGATGAAGACCATCTCTCTGGGATGTATGTTTTGTTCGGAGGCTTTATTATTTTCCTCTGAAATCCAGAATCTTCCAGATGGGTTGAAAACTTCCAGTGGAATCTCTTCATGCAACAGTTCTCAACCTTGGTCGCTCGACCTGTCAGTGGAATGGTTGTGGATGCTCTATCACTGGAGGTTTTTAAGAAGAGACTGGACAGCTATCTAAATAACAGAATAACAGGGTTGGAAGGGACCTTGAAGGTCTTCTAATCCAACCCCCTGCTCAGGCTGGAAATACTATAGCATCCCACCCAAATGGCTGTTCTATCTATTTTTGAAAAGTTCCAGTGAGGGAGAACCTGCAACTTCTGGAGGCAAGTTGTGCCACTGATTAATTGCTCTCATTGTTAGGAATGTTGTGTTTAATTCCAGGTTGCTTCTCTCCTTGATTGGTTTCCATCCATTGCTTCTTGTCCTGTGTTGAGGGGCTTTGGAGAGTAGGTTGACCCCACCCCCCTGCTTCTCTGTGGAAGCCTCTAAGATATGAGAAGACTGCTATCATGTCACACTTAGCTCCTTCTTTTCATTAAACTAGACGCACCAGTTCCTGCAACTTTTCTTTCTTTATAGTTTTACCTTCCAGTCTCCTAATCAGGGATGGGATTCAGACGGTTTGGGCCAGTTCGCACGAACCGGATGTTAAATTTACATCTGGTTTGCTGAACCAGTAGTTGAACTGACCGGCTGGCCCCACCCATCCCACTCCACCCCTCCCAGGAGTCTCCACATAGGCCATTTGGATGCAGGTAAGTGCAGGGTTTGTGCAGAGGCTCTGGGGGTGGGGGAAACAGCCCCCATGGAAGTTCTAGAAGTCTGGAAACGGGCCTGTTTCCAGCTTCCAGAGGGCCTTCGGAGCCCAGGGGAGCCTGTTTTCACTCTCCCAGAGGCCCAAGGGAAGCCTCCGAACTCTGGGGAAGGAGGGAAAATCGCCCTCCCAAAAGTTACGGTAGGCTACGCCCACCATGGCCACACCCACCCAGCAACCGGGTAGAGAACCGGTTGTTGGGATTTTTGAATGCCACCTCTGCCCCCTAATCCTCTTCATTGCTCTTCTCTGCCCTCTTTCTTAGAGCCTCAACATCTTTTTTTAACATCGTGGCGACCAAAACTGAATGCAATATTTGAAGTGTGATCTTTCCGTTTGTCTGAAATGGTATAGAGCCATGATGGCCAACCTATGGCATGTGTGCCAGAAGTGGCACACCGAGCCATCTCTGCCGGCATGCGAGCCGTCGCCCCGGAGCAGGTCCACTGAGCATGCGCGCATGCTGCTCGCCTGCCTGTCACTGCGTTTGTTTTGGTTTGTCAGAGGAGCTTCCAAAGAATTTTACAAAATGAGTTATCAAGCCTCCATAGTAACAAGATATGAGTGTCTTGTGATGTTTGGTTTACTGCGCATGTGTGCAGGGGAGGAGTTTTACTTCAACTTCATCTTTCATTATAGCTTTTCTTTCGTTTGCTTATTAGAATGGTACTGCTGTTTCTTTTGATCCTTAGTTATTTTGTAAAAAAAGTATGCTGGCAACAGAAAAACACGATTCATTTCCTCTAATTTACAAAACGGAATGTTTTCGTTTTGACACTGCCAGCTGATTGTCAGGTAGCTGCCGCGCATATGCGGGGGCGGGGCGCATATAAGAGATGCGTGCGCATGTGCAGAAATGTGCAGGGGTTGGGTGCGCATGCATAGAAGCGTACGGTGTGCGCGCGAAGCAGCCGTGCACGGATGCACATGGGGCGTGGGAGGGCATGTGCATTGCCCTATGGATGCACGCCCATGTGCATGCGTGCACTTTTGTCACGTGAGGACAGAAAGGTTAGCCATGACTGGTATAGAGTTTCCTGCTTGAGCTGGGAGATGGACAAGAAGATTTTTCCACTCTGTTATTCTCTTATTCCTGAAAGTGGTGGACAATTAACCAGTGGAACAGTTTTCCTCCAGAAGTTCTGGGTGATCCAACACTGGAGGATTTTAAAAAGAGACTGGACAGCCATTTGTCTGGAACGTTATAAGGTCTCCTGCCTCAGCAGGGGGTTGGACTAGAAGACCTCCAAGGTACCTCCCAACTCTTGTTATTCGGCTATTCTAGTTAATACAATAACCTCAGGGGTGGGATTCAAATTTTTTAACAACTGGTTCTGTGGGCATGGCTAAGTTGGTGGACTTGGCTTGGTGGTCATGCGATTGGGTGGGCGTAGCTTGGTGGTCATGTTATGGGCTGGGCATGGCCAGCTCAATATCACTCACATCGAGGCATGCATCTCCTCGCCTGGCCTCTCATGACTGTGGGGATGCTGCAACAGTCGTAAGTGTGAGAAATGGTCATAAGTCACTTTTTTCAGTGCCATTGTGACTTTGAATGGTCACTCCACAGAAGCAAAGTACCAGCAAAGGAGGGGAAAAAAACTCCAGAGAAGTTCCTGAGACAGGAAGTCTAGTCTTGTCAAGAATGTAATAAGGGTTAATGGAGAGGCAGTTTCTGTAAGCAAAACCAGAATGTTTCCTTCCTGCCTTCCTTACAGGATTAGGCCAGTAATTTCTTCTAACAACTGGTTCTCCGAACTGCTTAGAATGTTAACAACCGGTTCTAGCGAATAGGTGAGAACCGGTAGAATCCCACCCCTGAATAACCTGCTTAGTTCTGTGGGGTGAATCCAGCCAGTATCAATGCCTTCAAGGGGTTAATTGTGTACATGGAAAAGGAGAGTGGGGGGGGAGATAAGAGACAAACTGTAAGATTCATATTTATGACCTTTAAGCCACATGGATGATGGAACGGGTCCAAATAGAACTGGCAGCCCTTTCCATGCGTTCTTTTGACCCATGACCATGACGTCTGGCTATCAGTGCTCGTTCAGCCTCAGAGTTCATCCGGAATGCTTTTTGAATCACCATTTTTGTGCAAATGTGCTTTTTCCTCTCTGGCCTAGGGTTTTATAAGGTTTTAAATTTGCTTTTAATTGGTTTTAGTCCTTATTTTTTAAACCCTTGTCTCGTTTTTATTACTCAGCCATGATATTTAATCTTTTTAATTGTTTTTAATTATTGTGCTGTTATTGTGTCTTTTAATGGCTGTACACCGCTCCGAGTCCTGCAGGGAGAGGGGGCGGTATATAAATAAATAAAGAATACCACTCTTTTTTATATGTTTTTTTAATTCATAAATATTTTGAATACAGTGTATTATAAGGGCATATCATTTACAGAAAAGCAAAGAAAGAACAAACAGTAATATTAACACATATACTAATAACAATAATAATAGTGTAACAGAATAGTTTTAACTCGGTGTAGGGTCTGCTTGGGTTGGATTAGATGACCTACAAGGTCCCTTCCAACTCTGTTAATCTATATCTAACTAAGGAGATTTCTTTTTGTATTGGCTTATTTGTAGTTCTGCTGGTTATATTGGCATATTTATAAACCATCTTTATGTTTAGTTCACACATAGCAATCATCTTTCTTCATCTAATTTCCACGTCTTATCTCTAATCACTTGTAAAATCTATTCCATGTTAAGTAATATTCTGTATCTTCTTTGTCCTTTATTTTTTAATGCCAGTCTATCCATCTTGGCACAGTCTAATATTTTCCGAAATACATCCTCATTTGATGGAGTGTTCTCATTTTTCCAGTATTGTGCAAATACAATGCTCGCTGCTGCCAATACATGCAAAACTAGATATATAGTCCCATTATCATAGCCCTCCCTCTGGCATTATACCCAACAAAAATATTTCTGATTCCAGATCTATTTGTTGCTTGATCATCTTTTCCAACCATGCCTGTATTTTCGTCCAATATTTTCTTGCTTTCATACAAGTCCACCACGTGTGATAATATTAAAGAATACAGCTCCTAATCAGGAGCCACAGACCTCTCGTGAATTCTGGGGACAAATCCGTGGATCCCCTAACCATTTTAGGCTCCCTTGTTGAAAATTGCATTCGTGTGCCAGCACCCAGAAGTCAATGTGCCCTGCCCCCCACGCATGCGCGTGCAACACCCCACCCCCTTAGCTGCACTGCGTGTGCCAGTAGTACCAAAACGGGCCCATTTTTCGGCCTCCAAAGGCTGTATTGGCTTCTCTCAAGCCCCTGGGAAGGCGAAAATGGCTTCCTGCGGGCTCCACAGGCCCTCCAGAGGCTGAAAACGGGCACTTCCGGTATTTCCAGAAGGCCCGTTTTTCAGCCTCCTGAGGCTGCCAGAGGCTTCCCTCGAGACTCAGGGAGGCCGAAAAAGGCCTCAAATGGGCCTCAAATCAGCTGGGAGGCATGCGCATGCGCAGTGCAGGTAAGTTTGGCTGGGGCTTGCATGGCTGCACAAATGGCTCTGCATGCCACCCGTAGCCTGCATGCCATAGGTTCGCCATCACGGCCCTAGTCCAGTGGTGGTATGCTACCGGTTTGAACCAGTTCAGCTGAACTGGTAGTAAAAAAAACAAAAAGGCTCTGATGATCAACTGAGAGGAGGAAAACAAAGCCTCAGACATTCAGCTGAGGGGAGAAAGAAGAGAGAAGTGCAGGATCGGCCCTCCCACTTCTGCCCCTGCGCTTTTATCTTCTTTATCCTCTCAGCTGACTGGCACTGCAGGCCCCAGCTGGTGTGTGGAAAGTTGCGCGCGCACGGCCACCGAACCGGCGGAAGAACAGGTAGGATCCCACTGCTGCCCTAGTCAGCCTCTTCCTGTTTATCCTCTTAAAAACATTGGCAGCTCTCCATGTATTGATCCGTGCTAAGAATATATGGGAAGCTGATCTGAAATATGAATGTATCTAAAAATATTTAAAGCGTGGAACATAGAGTCTTAGGGCTGGAAGGGCTGGCTTGGTGGTCTAGTTGAACTTCCTGTAGGAAACCCTATACCCAGGATGGCAAACCTATGGCACACGTGCCCGAAGTGGTATGCAGAGTCATGTTGGCTGGCACATGCAGCGTTGCCCAATCGTCTTCTGGGTTTCTGGCCTGCATGATGATCAGCTGTTTTTTGTGCGTGCGGCAGTGCCAGAAACTGGAAGAGTTGGTCTTCCATTTTCTATTGTGTGCATGCGTGTCAGCCAGCTGATCATTGTGTGTACATGTGTGCCAGTAACTGGAAGACAAATAGGCCAGGGTGCATGCACGCGCCCAAAACCGGAAGTTAATTTCCTGGTGCACGCATGCCCACTAGGCAGCTTCTCTTTCAGGGTCACATCCCTGATGCGTGCATGCGCCTTCCCTTTTTGGCACTCGGTGCCGAAAAGGTTCGCCATCACAGCCGTTTACCATCCTGGTTAAATGATTGTCCGGTCTCTTAAAAAATCTGCAGTGATGGAACACCCATAACATCTGGAGGCAAGCCATTCTGTTCATTAATTAACAGAATAAGAGAATTGGAAGGGACCTTGGAGGTCTTCTAGTCCAACCCCCTGCTTCAGGAGGAGGCCCTACATTATCCCAGACAAATGGCTGTCCACAGGGGTGGGATTCAAATTTTTTAACAACCGGTTCTGTGGGTGTGGCTTAGTTGATGGGCGTGGTTTGGTGATCATGTGGCTGGGTGGATGTGGCTTGGTGGTCATGTGACTGGCTGGGCGTGGCCAACTCAATATCATTCACATCGAGGCACGCATCTCCTCGCCTGGCCTCTCATGACTGTGGGGATGCTGCAACAGTCGTAAGTGTGAAACATGGTTATAAGTCACTTTTTTCAGTGCCATTGTAACTTTGAATGGTCACTCCACACAAGCAAAGTACCAGCAAAGGAGGGGAAAAAAACTCTAGAGAAGTTCCTGAGACAGGAAGTTTAGTCCTGCCAAGAATGTAATAAGGGAGAGGCAGTTTCTGTAGGCAACACCAGAATGTTTCCTTCCTGCCTTCCTTACAGGATTAGGCCAGTAATTTCTTCTAACAACCGGTTCTCCGAACTGCTTAGAAGGTTAACAAATGGTTCTAGCGAATAGGTGTGAACTGGTAGAATCCCATCCCTGGCTGTCCAGTCTCTTCTTGAAAAATCTACAGGGATGGAATGGAACACCCACAACATCTGGAGGCAAACTCTTCTGTGGATTAATTAACAGAATAACAGAATTGGAAGGGACATTGGAGGTCTTCTAGTCCAACCCCCTGCTCAAGACTTTATATCATTAAGGTGACCAACCATCCTACTTTAGGGAGGACAGTCCTCCTTTTGTAAGTTCTGTCCTCCCTCGAAAAGTGTCCTCCTGCATGTCCTCCTTTTTGATATTTGAAGACTAATCTGTAAATCTCCATATTTGATCGATGCCGATCCGATCCACTACGTGTGATGTGATGTATTTGCATTTGACATGAAGATTCATCAACGCTCGCTACAGTGCAGTGATGCGTGATTATGAGTCGCATGCGCTCCACACAGGATAATTGTTTTGAGAGAGTGTGCCGCGTGCAAGAATGCACTGTGCGCAAGAGTGCGACGCGTGCAAATGGCTTTGCTTTTTTTTCTTCAATTTATTTGTGTCCTCCTTTTCATTGTAAAAAAATTGGTCACCTTAATACCATGGATGGACAACACATGGCTGTCCAGTCTATTTTTGAAACCCTCCAGCGTTGGAGCATTCATAACTTCTGGAGGCAAGTTGTTCCATTGGTTAATTGTTCTCACTGTCAGGAAGTTTCTCCTTAGTTCTAGGTTGCTTCTCTCCTCCCTTAGTTTCCCTCCTTTGCTTCCTCTCCTGCCTTCAGGTGCTTCGGAGAACAAGTTGCCCTCCTCTTCTTTGCGGCAACACCTCAAGTACTGGAAGACTCTCGTGTCACCCCTAGTCCTTCTCTTCATTAGACTAGACCAGTGGTGGCTAACCTTTTTGGGCTTCTGTGCCCAAAATTGTGCACACCCTTGCATGCTCGCACTTGTGTGCCAGCACCCAGAAGGCAATGCGTGCCCCTCCCCATGCCCCCTACGCATGCGTGTGCAATCCCCACCCACCCATCCCCTGCTGCCCCTTTACCTGCACTGCTCAGCTGATTTTCGGTCGGTTTGAGGCCTTTTTCAGACTCCCTGAGGCTTGAGGAAGGCTTCTGCAGACTTCTGCAGGCTTCTGCAGGCTTTGCAGGCCGAAAACTAGGCCCGTTTCGTCACTTCCGGTATTTCCGGAAAAACAGGAAGTGATGAAACGGGCCTAGTTTTTGGCCTGAAAAGCCTGCAGTAGCCTTCCTGAAACCTCTGGGAGGCTGAAAAAGGCCTCAAACTGGCCGAAAATCAGCTGTGAGGTGTAATGCATGCATAGCAAGGTAAGTTTGCCTGCAGCTCATGTGCTGGCACAAATGGCTCTTCGTGCCACTTGTGGCACGTGTGCCACAGGTTCGCCATCACGGGACTAGACATACCTAGTTCCCTCAACCGTTCATCATAGGGTTTAGTCTTCAGATCCTCTGTTATATTCTGCTGAAGGTTCCTTGTTTACGTTCCGCTTGAACGGAGTCCTTTTTTTTTGGCCTTGGCTTCCAAGTGGGATCATTTCGCAAGATGTTAGGTTATTAATACCGGTCTACCTCACCCTAAAATTACAGTATGTTCCACTGTTTGAAGATGAAAGGATGAAGGTCACAGCCCAGCATTGAATAACTCAACCAGTTATTGCTCTCTGATGTTCCTTTGTTGCAGTTTCACGTGCACAATTTCCTCGTGGAAGTATATATAATTATGTTCATTGATTGCTCCCCTCTTCTGACATGAGTTTTGACATCATTTTCCAGGAATCAAGATCACAAATTCTTCTGGGCTACAATGAGAGCTCGATACGATCTCTTGATGTTATCACCTCTATAGTTAGCCCGTGAATAGAGATGCCAGATGGATATTTCCATTAGTCGCTCTGAGACGATCCGGGAGTGGGATGGGGGCCAAAATTTAATTTTCATTCTTCGTTACCCTCCCTCCCCTTGCCAATCTCAGGTTTCATTTTGGATTCTTCAAGAATAATTCCTGGAAGCAGGCCTATATATTTTTTTTTTCTTCTCACAATGGATTTGAGGTCACAATGCTGGAAGGCTGGAAGCTCCTTGGCATCGTGGTGGCCCCGGAGATGGTGACAAGAGCGAGGGGAGGTGATGGAAAAGGGCTATGTAAGGACAGGGGATGCTCAATTCAACCGGTTAGACTTTAACCCGATGGTAGGAACTATCTGCTAACACACCCTGGAGGAGATGAAAAGAACACAACTGTGTTGGAAGCCACGGCAAACTAACTCCAGGCTCTTTAGAATGACGTCTTCCTTTCCAACAGAAGTCGTACCTGGAGGCCGGTGACGAGATGTTGGAAAAATTAGTCAACCTGGTGACGATCCGGAATGAAACAATCCGTCAGGGTCTGGCAGAATTTCTGGGCACTTTCCTCCTGATGGTGAGAATACCTGGGATGTGTGGGGGAGAGAAGGAGAAGGTGGCGTTAGGATAGTGTTTCTCAACCTTCGGCCCTTTGACGTTGGGTGGGCTTCGACTCCCAGAATCCCCCAGCCAGCAAGGCAAATCCACCCACCTTCCAGTTGGTTGAGTTTGAGAAACAAACTAAGTTAGACAATGGGGTGAGGTGGGAGGGGAGGAAAATGTTGCCAGCATGCTTTTTCCTGGTTTATAGAAATTTTGGTAAGAGAAAAAAAAAATGAAATTTTGATTAGTGGGTTTGAAGATTAGAAAGTGTAGCTTATGGAAAGAAGGAAGTTGTGATGTAACTTTAGAGAACATAGGAAAAATACTCGATACGTGTACCCATAGCCACTCTCAAGAAGATTGATAGCTATTTTTTTATCCTTCCTTCCTTCCTTCCTTCCTTCCTTCCTTCCTTCCTTCCTTTTCTCTCTCTCATTCTCTCTCTATCTCATTCTTTCCTTTTTGTTTTTCTTTTCTCTTTCTTTTCTTTCCTCCCTCCCTCCTTTCTTCCTCTCCTCCTTCTTCTTTCCCTTCTCCTCCTTCCCTTCTTTCCCTTTCTCACTCTTTTCCGCCCTCCCTCTCCTCTCCTCTTCTTTCCTTCCTTTTCTTCTTCCTATCTATCATCCATCCTTCCTATCTCTCTCTCTCTCTCTCCCTCTCCCTCCCTCCATCTCTCTATCATCTATCTATGTACAATCCATCTATCTTTTCCTCCCTATCTTCCTTCCTTTCCTTTCCTTTTTCTATTTCTTTTCCTTTACTATTTATAACTTTTCTTTATCCTCTTCTGCTTTTTTATTTCGTTTAAAATATTGTCAACAAAAATGGTAAGACATCTTTCAAAAACTTCTTGTCCTGTCTGCTTGGACTCAGACATGCAAAAGACAAACCTGAAAAAAAAATCCATATTTTTGAGTCCACCAAACTAAATGCCCGCGAAGGACTATATCCCCAGCCAAACAGGGGAAGAGAATGATTATGTCACAATAAAAGCAAAATGATGAACAAACTTTGCAAGTGGAGAAGGTCGAGCAATGCAAGTAGGTTGAGAGAATTCAGCCGATCTTTTTTCCCTATCGTGATATTTCAGACTGAAATAGATGGTTCAATTAATTTTTCTCTCTTCAACGGCCACAGCCTTCTAGGTCTCAAGAGGAAATCAGGGAGTTTAGGATTTTCAGCATGCAAAATATCTCCTGGCCAGTGGTGGGATTGAACAGTTTTTACTACTGGTTCTGTGGGTGTGGCTTGGTGGGCAGGGGAAGGATACTGCAAAACCCCATTCCCTCCCCACCCCACTAACCTGCTTTCCAGTTCTGTTCTCCTGTGCGAGGCAACAAAAGGAGACCCAGCCAATCAACTGGGACTCAATGGGAGGCAGAGAGTAGAGGGGGCCGGGGCCAGTTAGAGGGGGTATTTGCCAGTTCTCTGAACTACTCAAAATTTCTGCTACCAGCTCTCCAGAACTGGTCAGAACCTGCTGAATAACCTTCCTGTATCTTTTCTTTTATGTATACTGAGAGCATTTGCACCAAGACAAATTCCTTGTGTGTCCAATTACACTTGGCCAATAAAGAATTCTATTCTATTCTATTCTATTCTATTCTATTCTATTCTATTCTATTCTATTCTATTCTATTCCAGTCCATTCCATTCCATTCCATTCCAATCCATTCCATATTTTCTGTTCTGTTCTGTTCTGTTCTGTTCTGTTCTGTTCTGTTCTGTTCTGTTCTGTTCTGTTCTGTTCTCTTCTCTTCTCTTCTCTTCTCTTCTCTTCTCTTCCATTCCATTCCATTCCATTCCATTCCATTCCATATATTCTATTCTATTCCATATTTTCTATTTTATTCTATTCTATTCTATTCCATATTTTCTATTCTATTCTATTCTATTCTATTCTATTCTATTCTATTCTATTCTATTCTATTCCATTCATTTTCTATTCCATTCCATTCCATTCTATTCTATTCTATTCCATATTTTCTTTCCATTCCATTCCATTCCAAATTTTCTTTCGATTCCATTCCATTCTATTCCCACCTCTGCTTCTGGCCCTGACTTTTTGAACTTGCTCCAGGACATTTTCCAAACAATATCAGGAAATGGACAACAATGTTTTATTTCCTCTTTCTAAATGTCTGTTATCCTGCTTTTGCAGCTTATCTTTCTTCCTGGACTAGTTTCTGCCCAGGCTAAAAATGGTCCCCTATCTCAGGGTTCTCCAAACTTGGCAAGTTTAAGACTCATAGACTTCAACTCCCAGAATTCCCCAGCCAGCGTGGGACTTGAGTCCACAAGTCTTCAACTTGCCAGCTTCGGAGAACCCCCCTGCCCTGCCCCGCCCTGTCTGAAATGGCAGAGTTTCTGGGAGACGTTCTCTTTTCTTCTGACAGACCTTTGGCCTGGGCTCCGTGGCGCAAGTTGTGTTGGGGAAGCACAATTTTGGAGAGTACTTGAGCATCAATCTTGGATTCGGGTTCGGTGTTATGTTGGGAGTCCATGCTGCTGGTGGAATCTCAGGTGAGTCTAGCAGGGGAAGGAGGGGCTGGATTACTAAACTAGATAACATCAAGCATCTAGTACTAGCACTGAGGATGTTAGCTAGGTCGGTATTGAAATGTCTGGAAGAAAACAGCCAAGTTGAGAGCACACCAAGGACTGCTTCTTCCTCCCCTTCTTTCTTCTTCCTCTTCCTCTTCTCCTCCTGCTCCTTCTCCCCTCTTCCCCTTCCCCCATCCTCCTCCTCCTGCCCCTCCTCCTTCTTCTCCCCCCCTCCTCCTTTCCTCTTCTTCTTCCTCTCTTCCTCCTCCTCCTCTCCTCCTCCCTCTTCTCCTTCTCCTCCTCCTCCTCCTCCTCCTCCTCCTCCTTCTTCTTCTTCTTCCTCTTCTCCTCCTGCTCCTTCTCCCCTCTTCCCCTTTCCCTTCCCCCATCCTCCTCTTCCCTCTCCTCCTCCTCCTCCTTGAAGCATCTAGTACTAGCACTGAGGATGTTAGCTAGATCGGTAATGAAATGTCTGGAAGAAAGCAGCCAAGTTCAGACAGCACGAAGGACCCCCCCCTCCTCCCCCTCCCCCTCCTTCTCCCCTCCTCCCCCTCCTTCCCTCTTCTTCTTCCTCTCTTCCTCCTCCTCTTCTCCTCCTCCTCCTTCTTCCTCTTCTCCTCCTCCCCTTCCCCCTCCTCCTTCTCCTCCTCTTCTTCTTCTTCCTCCTCCTCCTCCTCCTCTTCCTCTCTTCCTCCTCTTCCTCTCCACACCCCTCTCCCCTCCATCCATTTCTGGGAGGCCCATTTTTCACCTCCCTGAGTCTCCACTTAGCTGGGATCCAAAATGGGCCAGTGGCGACTCCCTGGAGGGGGTGGAGTGGAGTGGGAAGGGCCAGCCAGGCCTTGTAACTACCTATTCGGCAGACCAGATGTAAAATTAGCATTCGGTTCGCCCGAACCGGTGTGAACCGGTAGCAGCCCACCCTTGGTGCTATCAAACCATTAGATTGCCATTCCTGTTCCTTCTGTCATCCTAAAAATGTTTCCCCTCTTGTCTTCGTTGCCCCCAAGGTGCCCATATGAATGCGTCCATCACTTTCGCCAATTGCGTGGTAGGAAATTTACTCTGGCGCAAACTCCCAGCGTACGTGATCGGCCAGTTCTTCGGATCGTTTGCCGCGGCAGCTGTTATTTTTCTTTTATATTATGGTAGGTACGAATCCTCCCTGGTTTGCAGGAGGGAGGAAAAAAAATATACGGGTTGTTCTTGACTTATGAACACAATCAAGCCCAACATTTCGATCGCTACGTGAGACACTTGTTAAGTGAGTTTTGCTCTGTTTTAGGACCTCTTTTGCTGCAGTGGTGAATCATGGCAGTTGCTGAGTTAGTCACCCGGTTGTTAAGTAAATCTTGTGGGTGTAACATCACTGTAGATTTGTCAAGAAGAGACTGGACAATCATTGGCCTGGGATATTGTATAAGGTTTCGGGTTGAAGCAAGGGTTGGACTAGAAGACCTTCAATGTCTGTTCCAGCTCTATGATTTTATGAACATGAGGAACATAATAATAATAATAATAATAATAATAATAATAATAATAATAATAATAATAATAATAATAATAATAATAATAATAATATTTATTTATATACCGCTCCTCTCCTGAAGGACTCGGAGTGGTGCACAGCCATATAATTAAGAACATTAAATATACAAAAGTTAAAACTAAATTAAATTAAATACCCTGGCTGTAAAACAGTTAAAATCCCTCCCTTAAACCCTAAAATTTAATATAAAAATTAAAATACCCAAATCTAAAGTCAGCTCAAGCCAGCCTGGTCAAAGAGCCAGGTTTTCAAGGCACGCCTGAAGGTCCCCAGGTCCGTGGCTGTACGTAACTCCGGAGGCAACCCATTCCAGAGGGCAGACACCCCCACAGAGAAGGCCCTATTCCTCGGGGTCACCAGCTGGCACATAGATGCTGACGGGACCCGCAAGAGACCCTCCCTGTGGGAGCGCACCGGACGGTGAGAGGAAACTGGCAGAATGTGGTCTTGTAAATATCCTGGTCTGATGCCATGGAGTGCTTTAAAAGTTAACACTAAAATCTTAAAGTGCACCCGAGAGGCCACTGGCAACCAATGCAGCTCGCGCAGGAGGGGCGTCACATGAGAGAACCTTGATGCCCCCATAACCACCCGCGTGGCCGCATTCTGTATCAGTTGAAGCCTCCGGATGCTCCCACTTGGGAGCCCCATGTAGAGGGCGTTACAGTAGTCCAGTCGGGAGGTGACCAGGGCATGAGTGACCATGCGTAAGGCATCCCAATCCAGAAAGGGCCGCATCTGGCGGATCAGGCGAACCTGATAAAACGCCCCCCTGGAGACGGCCATAATGTGATCTTCCAAGGACAGCCGTGCATCCAGGAGGACCCCCAGATTGCGAGCCCTCTCTGAAGGGGGCAAAAATCTCACCCCCAATAGCCAGCGATGGAACTATCTGGCTATATTCGGGATGCCGGAAACCACAGCCACTCAGTCTTGGAAGGGTTGAGTCGTAGCCTGTTCCCGCCCATCCAGTTCCGCACGGCCTCCAGACAACGGGACATGACCTCCATGGCATCATTGGGGTGGCTTGGGGTGGAGATGACACTTCACCCCAAAGCCACGGATGATCTCCCCCAGCGGCTTCACATAAATGTTGAACAAGAGAGGAGAGAGGACCGACCCCTGAGGCACCCCGCAATCGAGGGGCCTAGAGGTGGATCTCTCCCCCCCCGCCAACACAAATTGCAGGCGGTCAGAGAGAAAGGAGGCGAACCACCACAACACGGTGCCCCCAACCCCCAACCCCCCCAACCGCCACAATAGGATACTATGGTCGATAGTATCAAAAGCCGCTGATAGGTCTAATAGGACCAGGACAGAGGAATAACCCCTGTCACGGGCCCTCCAGAGATCATCAACCAATGCGACCAATGCCATTTCAGTACTATGTCTGGGCCTCAAGCCCGATTGGAAGGGATCCAGGTATGTGTCTTCATCCAGGTACTGGGGAAGCTGACCTGCCACCACACTCTCAACAACCTTCACCACAAAGGGAAGGTTGGAGACAGGACGATAGTTGTTCAAAAGAGTTGGGTCCAGGGAGGCTTCTTAAGGAGGGGTCACACCACTGCCGTTTTCAAGGCAGTGGGCAGCGAGCCCTCCATCAAAGAAGCGTTAACAATTCCCTGGAGCCAACTCCGCATCACCTCTCTGGTGGTAGAGACCAGCCAGGAGGGACAAGGGTCCAATAAACATGTGGTGGCATTCAGCTGCCCCAGCAGCCTGTCTATATCCTTGGCAGTCACAGGGTCAAACTCATCCCCGATAACCATCTCAAGACTCGCCGCGGTCACCTCCCCTGGGACCTCCCAACTAGAGTCCAGCCCGTCCCGAATCTGAGCGATTTTATCGTGCAGAAATCGAGAAAACTCCTCCGTCCTTCCCTGCAAGAGATCCTCCCGCGCTCCCAGCCCAAGCAGGGAGCGGGTTACTCTAAACAAGGCGGTGGGTCAATTTTCTGCCGATGCAATAAGGGCGGAGAAGTGAGAACGCTTTGCCGCCTCTATCGCCACTAGGTAGGTCCTAATATAGGAGCTCACCTGTGTTCGGTCAGATTCGGCACGACTGGCCCTCCAGACGCCCTCCAGACGTCTTTTCCGGCATTTCATCTCCCTCAGCTCCTCCATAAACCACGGAGCCGAGTGAGATCTCTGCCGGGTCAGAGGTCGCAAAGGCACAACTCGGTCCAGAGCCTCAGCAGCCAGCCTATCCCAGGCGGCTACCAAGTCTGTGGCCGAGTTATGAGCCAGAGTTTCAGGTAATGGCCCAAGCTCCGTCTGGAACTGTTCATGCTGAACAGAACAGAATAATAGAGTTGGAAGGGACCTTGGAGGTCTTCTAGTCCAACCTCCTGCTCAAGCAGGAGACCCCAGACCATTTTAGATAGATGGCTGTCCTGTCTTTTCTTAAAAACCTCCAGTGATGAATCCCCTGAAACTTCTGAAGGCAAATCATTCCACTGATTCATTGTTCTCACAATTTCTCCTGGATTTTAGATTTCCAGACAAAATTTTCTTGCAACCTTGTTAATAATAATAATAATAATAATAATAATAATAACAACAACAACAATAACAATAACAACAACAACAACAACAACAACAACCTTGTTCCCTGAGAGGTTCTCATCTGGATGTACTTGGAACAGAAAGACTCATGTTAAATTTCCTTTCCTTCTACCAGTTTCTAAAATAAGCCAGCCACCATTCTTGCCTTTCCCCATTTAAAAATGCCAGAAAATTGGCTGTCCAACTTCTTCTTAAGAGACTCCAGTGATGTGGCACCTACAACTTTTGGTGGCAAGCCATTCCACTGGTTAATTGTTCCCACTGTTAAGAATTTTTTTTCCTTATTTCTAGATTGCGTCTCTCCTTGGTTAATTTCCATCCATTGTTTCTTGCCCTGCCTTCTTCTTCTTCTTTTTGAAATAGTAGAATTCTTTATTAGAATTCTTTTATTTGCCAGGTGTGATTGGACACACAAGAATTTGTCTTGGTGCAAATGCTCTCAGGGTACATAAAAGAAAAGATACCTTCGTCAAGAGTCAAGAATCATCAGGTACAACACTTAATGAGAGTTATAAAGTACAATAAGCGATCAAATCAGATAGATAGATAGATAGATAGAAAAGAAATAATAGAATAGAATAGAGTAGAGTAGAATAGAATAGAATAGAATAGAATAGAATAGAATAGAATAGAATAGAATAGAATAGAATAGAATTCTTTATTGGCCAAGTGTGATTGGACACACCAGGAATTTGTCTTTGGTGCAAACACTCTCAGTGTACATAAAAGAAAAGATACATTCGTCAAAAATCATCAGGTACAACACTTAATAATAGTCATAGGGTACAATAAGCAATCGAATCAGATAGATATAGATAGATGATAGATAGATAATAGATAGATGATAGAGATAGATGCATAGAGATAGTAGATAGATAGATAGATAGATAGATAGATAGATAGATAGATAGATAGATAGATAGATAGATAGATAGATAGTATGGAAGGAAGGAAGGAAGGAAGAAAGAAAGAAAGAAAGAAAGAAAGAAAGAAAGAAAGAAAGAAAGAAAGAAAGAAAGAAAGAAAGAAAGGAAAGAGAAAGAAAGAATAGAATTCTTTATTGGCCAAGTGTGATTGGACACACAAGGAAATTGTCTTGGTGCAAATGCTCTCAGTGTACATAAAAGAAAAGATACATTCGTCAAGAGTCAAGAATCATAAAGTACAACACTTAATGATACTCATAGGGTACAATAAGCCATCAAATCATACTAGGAAACAGTCCATATAAATTATAAGGATACAAGCAACAAAGTTACAGTCCTAGAGTCACAAGTGGGAGGGGATGGGTGATAAGGAGTGATGAGAAGATTAATAGTGATAGTAGTGCAGACTTTGTAAATAGTTGAACAGTGTTGAGGGAATTATTTGTTTAGCAGAGTGATGGCATTGGGGAAAAAACTGTTCTTGTGTCTAGTTGTTCTGGTGTGCAATGCTCTATAGCGTCGTTTTGAGGGAAGGAGTTTATGTCTGGGATGTGTGGGATCTATAAATATTTTCCCAGAGCTCTTTTTGGGGCTTTGGAAAGTAGATGGCTCCCCAAATATTGGAAGGCTGCTATGATGTCTCCCCTAGTCCTTGTTTTCATGAAACTAGACATGCCCAATTCCTGCAACTGTTCTTCGTAGGTTTTAGCCTCCATCCACGTCATCACCTTGAAGAAAAGAAAACAAACCTATTAAGCTACTAAAATCGCATTTTCCACATTTCTGAAATGACATCACACCCACTGGGTGCCCTCTGTGCCAAACTGCCAGTCTTCTATTTATATTTTTCTGGCATGACCACTGAGGCAATTTCTACGGGGTTTGAAGCAGGAGATATAAAAACAAAATGGAAAGTAAGGATCGTCTCATCCCCTTCTTTAATGAGCCTCAAAATAGGGGGCAGTGCCTTGTGAAGGTGGTTTAGATTTGAGAGGGGGGGACAAAAGTAAATTTGGACCTGAGTAACAAGGATGATTAGGGGACTAGGGGCTAGTCCCCAAGGTGTTGGTGGTCACCTTCAAAGCGCTCCATGGCTTGGGATCTGGGTACTTATGGGACCGCCTGCTGCCACCATCGGCCTCCTGCCGACCAGTGCGCTCCCACAGGGTGGGCCTCCTTGGGGTGCCAGCAGCCGGACGATGCCGGCTGGCGGCCCCGAGGGTGCAGGCCTTCTCTGCGGGGGCACCCTCCCTTTGGAACGACTTGCCCCCGGAGATACGAACTATCCCTGACCTGCGAACCTTCCGGCGCACACTGAAGACCCACTTTTTCCAACAAGCCAGTCTGGCCTAGTATCATTGGAATAGTTTTAATTTTTGTAACTTTTTATCTTGTTTTATCGTTTTGTTATAGTTCTTAATTTTTCAGCCTTGATTTAATTCATTTTAATCTATTTTTAAATTTTATATTTGTAATTGCATTGTTTTTAGCTGGGCTGTACACCGCCCCGAGTCCCAATTTGGGAGAGGGGGTGGTATATAAACTTAATTAATTAATTAATTAATTAATTAAATAAATAAATAAATACATAAATACATAAAATATATGAAGAATGGTTGCAGGAACTGGGCCTGGCTAGTGTAGTGAAAAGAGGGACCAGGAGAGACAGGAGAGCATCTTCCAATATTTGAGGGGCTGCCATAGGGTGGAGGAAGGGGTCCAGCTATTTTCTAAAGGGCCTGTAGGCCAGACAAGGAACAATGGATGGAAACTGAACAAGGAGAGATTCAACCTGGAAATAAGGAGAAACTTTCTAACAGTGAGAACAATCAACCCATGGAACAACTTTGCCCTCGGAAGTTGTGGGAGCTTCATCACTTGAGACTTTCAAGAAGAGATTGGACTGCCATTTGTCAGAAATGGGGTAGGGCAGTGGTGGCTAACCTTTTTGGGCTCCTGTGCCAAAAATTGTGCGCGCACTTTTATTTATTTATTTTTATTTATTTGATTTGTCAATCGCTTACAAGAAAATAAGTATAAGGATAAACATAGTTATGAATACATATAATGAATACGTATAAGAATACACTTGAACGCTGACGCTCGCTTGCCAGCACCCAGAAGGCAATGCAGGCCCCACGCCCCCTACGCATGTGTGCGCAATCCCCACCCACCCCGCCGCTCCCTTACCTGCACTGCGCCTCGCAGCTGATTTTGGGCTGGTTTGAGGCCTTTTCCCGCCTCCCAGTGGCTTGAGGAAGGCTTCTGCAGGCTTTGCAGGCCGAAAACTAGGCCTGTTTTGTCACTTCCGGTATTTTCGGAAAAACAGGAAGTGATGAAACGGGCCTAGTTTTCGACCTGCAAAGCCTGCAGAAGCCTACCTCAAGCCTCTGGGAGGGTGAAAAAGGCCTCAAACCAGCCGAAAATCAACTGTGAGGTGCGTGCATGTGCAGTGAGGTAAGTTTGCCTGCAGCTCACATGCTGGCACAAATGGCTCTGCCATAGGTTCTCCATCACAGATATAGAGCCACACCTAGGCTACTTCTAGTTTCAGTTTCCAAACAGTCCTCATTGGCTGACTTAGTTGCTATGCCTATTCATTGGCTGACCTCGTTACCATGCTCTATTCGTTCATGAATATACTCTGACACTATATCTTTCTGATGTTATTCCTAGGAGAAAAAAAATCCGGTTTAAATGGAGTACATTGTCCCACCATTTGTTCCACCCATGTCTGAAAATCTCCAATATATATATATATATATTTTGCAGCACTGCAAATCCACCACATGTGAAAAAATGTGCCTGATACATCTTTGCACTTCCAACAATTTGGAGATTTATCTTGTTTTGAACATTTTGGAAAACCTTGCTGGCAGAAAATGCCACCTGTAAACCATCTTATAAAGATTTTTTTTTTATGGTTTTGATGTTCACTCTCCAAAAACTGTGTTTCTTCTTCCCTTTTTAGGAGCCCTACAGAATTACACAGGAGGCAATTTGACCGTGACTGGACCGACAGCCACTGCGGGAATCTTTGCTACCTACCCTGCCTCTTACGTGTCTCTGTGGAACGGCTTTCTCCAGGAGGTTGGTGTCCTGGAAACTATGGCTAGAAGCAAGGGCCAGTCTAGTGCTGGGGTGTCAAACTCAAGGCCTGTGGGCCAGATCTGGCCTGTGGGGTGCTTAGGTCTGGCCGGCAGGGACACCTTGTGTGATGACCCAAAGGGACATGGCATAAAGGTAACACAGTCAGATAATCAGTAAGAGTCCCTTTATTAGCTCCAACTTTGCCCCCAAATGTCCTGGTTACCTTCTGGGCTGGAGAAAAACTCTCCCAGGAACAGCCTTTGGCTGCAGAGAATCAAGTCCAAAACATGGTCAACACAAACTAAGTCCAATCAAGGCAAAATGAGGTAATTATTCTGGCAGGGCAGGAGCAAGAATTCCAGATGTGAAGGCACGGCAATAATTCAACATGGTTGGGTGGATGCCAGAAACGCAGATAACCAAAGTCAACACAAGATAAACTCACGTTTGCTCCCAGCAGCTGCTGCACTTAGCTTGCATCTCTTTTAAACTCTCTTCCCAGCTGTGGCTAATGAAGGGAATCAGGGCCCTTTCCTCCCCCATGAGCCACGTAACCCATGTTGCTCTCTCCTCCGTTCCTCCCTGCGTGTTCTAGGATGAAGAAGGGGTGGGCCTGGGTCTTCCTCTGAACTCCCTCTCCCTTGTTCTCCCTCTTCCCTGCTCTGCCCAGCCGGCCTGTGCCCTTTCCCGCTTTCCTCCACAGCCAACGGAGCCACACTCCCACTCCCTGTCAGCTGTTGCTCTTCCTCCTCGGATTCAGACTCTGACAGGGGCCTGACCCCCTGGAAACAGAAAGGGGCCAGCTGGCAGTGCCTCTGTCAGCGAAAACAGAGCTCCTACTGGTCTAGCTTTGATTGATATATGATTTGATTTGATATAGAGCACTGCATACCAGAACAACTAGACACAAGAACAGTTGTTTCCCGAAAGCCATCACTCTGCTAAACAAATAATTCCCTCAACACTGTTCAACTATTTACAAAGTGTACACTACTATTACTGTTAATCTTCTCATCACTCCTTATCACCCATCCCCTCCCACTTGTGACTGTAACTTTGTTACTTGTATCCTCTGTTTCCTAGTATGATTTGATGTTGATTGTACCCTATGACTATCATTAAGTGTTGTACATTATGATTCTTGATTCTTAACGAATGTTCCTTCTTTATGTATACTGAGAGTATTTACACCAAGACAAGTTCTTTGTGTGTCCAATTACACTTGGCCAATAAAGTATTCTATTCTATTCTATTCTATTCTATTCTATTCTATTCTATTCTATTCTATTGATTCTTTTGGAAGATCTGCAGTGAAGGAGCAGTCATGTGACAATTCAATCCAGAATTTGATGGCTTGTACAAGTCAGGAAGATCTTCTTGATACCTACCAGGCAGACTCTTCCAACCCATTGATTCTTGTCTTGGCTTCTTGGGCAAGAGAGAAGGAGCCCACTTCCTTTGATGTACAACAGCCCTTCAGATACCCAAAGTCTGCTTTCATTTCTTCCTTCACTTCTGCAGGCTAAACACACCCTATATGTAGGGTCCTTGTTGCTCTCTGAGCTTGGTTGTTTTCTTGCAGACATTTCATGACCCAACTAGGTAACGTTATCAATGCTAGGAGGAGGTGGGGAAGGAGGAGGACTCTGGGGTCCTTGGTGCTCTCTGAACTTGGTTTTTTTCTTGCAGATGTTTCATGACCCAACTAGGTAATATTATCAGTGCTGGAAGGGAGTGGGGTTTTATGCTCTGTTTATATATAACAATAGGCTACTGTGTATATACAGGAAGCAAATCCCAGTCCCTTTTAACACTGTTGATGTTACCTAGTTGGGTCATGAAATGTCTGCAAGGAAACCAGTAAGCTGAGTGCACCAAGGATGCTACAGTTTAACCCCAAGCTGCAAATATTCTCTTGGTTCACACCATACTCTGGGATTGTCTGAAGCCTTCATGCCCATCTTTCTCTTCCGCAGCTTATTGCAAGCAGCTTGCTTATGATTGGCATCCTCGCCATCCATGATAGGAAGAACGCCGCGGCCCTGCCAGGCACCAATGCCTTCATCACTGGGCTGTTGGTCGTGCTCATTGGCATGTCTATGGGGATGAACACCGGCTATGCCATCAATCCTTCCAGGGATTTACCCCCCCGGATTTTCACTGCCCTCGCTGGATGGGGGCTGGAGGTATTTCGGTGAGTTGGTGGCACTGATTTAGTTTACCGATGAGACGGATTATCACACCGACTTCAAGGTTGACACGTGTGTGGATTTCAACTCCCAGAATTCCCCAGTTAGCCATGTTGGGTTGTGGAATTCTGGGAGTTGAAGTCCAGACATCTTCAAGTGGCCAAGATTGAGACACATGTGTGGATTTCAACTCCCAGAATTCCTCAGTTAGCCATGTTGGGTTGTGGAAGTCTGGGAGTTGAAGTCCAGATATCTTCAAGTGGCCAAGATTGAGACACATGTGTGGATTTCAACTCCCAGAATTCCTCAGTTAGCCATGCTGGTTGGAGAATTCTGGGAGTTGGAATCCAGACATCTTCAAGTGGCCAAGATTGAGGCACATGTGCAAATTTAAAGGTTGAGATAAATGTGTGGACTTCAACTCCCAGAATTCCCGTTAGCCATGTTGGTTGTGGAATTCTGGGAGTTGGAATCCAGACATCTTCAAGTGGCCATGATTGAGGCACATGTGTGGACTTCAACTCCCAGAATTTCCCAGTCAGCCATGCTCACTGGGGAATTCTGGGAGTTGGAAGTCTACATATCTTCAAGTGGCCAAGATTGAGGCACATGTGTGGACTTCAACTCCCAGAATCCCCTAGTTAGCCATGCTCGCTGGGGAATTCTGGGAGTTGGAAGTCTACATATCTTCAAGTGGGCAAGACTGAGATACGTGTGGACTTCAAGGTCGAGAAACGTATGAGACTTCAACTCTCAGAATTCCCCAGCTAGCCAAACTGCCTGGGGAATTCTGGGAGTTGAAGCCCACACATCAACTGGCCAAGTGTGGGACTTCAACTCCCAGAATTCTCCAGTTAGCCTTGCTGGCTGGGGAATTCTGGGAGTTGAAGCCCACCCAAGTGGCCAAGGTTGAGATATGCTGGCTTAGGGTCAACTGCTAATCTGGCCTTCCCTTTCCTTTCAGAGCAGGGAACTGCTGGTGGTGGGTGCCGTTGTTGGCCCCAACGCTAGGATGCCTCGTTGGGATATTCATCTACAACATCCTGATCGACTTCCACAATCGCTCCTCGTCAGATCCAGAACCTTCGAAGCAAGATCCAGAGGCCGAGATGTCTCCCATGTGACCAGAGAGGGCTGCTTGGAGAGGATTATGGGTTTTTTTTTTTGGATATCTGAACCTGCTTTCCTTTCTAGTCCTCAAGAAAGAGAATACAGGAGGCCCTTTGAGGAAGACTGGGAGAAGAAAGATGGAAGTCCATCAGCTCCTATGGGGGCTGCACTAGGGAATGGCCATCTTGCTCAACGTGGAAACATCTGCCCACCTAGAAGACCTGATCAAGGATGGAAATTGGACACCAGAGAAAGAGACTTGGAAAAATAAATAAATCTACCTGCTAAGATTAGTGGTGGAGGAGACAGGAATGGGAATCCATGTTCCAAGGAGAATCCATCTGTGTCCATTTCTGGTCAGAAACCAGCTGTGATCCTCCTAAAGACATCACCATTTCTTTGGAACGCAGGGTTGTTTTGGGGCCAGGGGGGTGAGACAACCCAGCTGAGGCCAACACCACAACTTTCCCCTGTCCCCAGAGGAGATGGCTTTCCTCTACTCCTGGGACCATCTTCCCCAGCATGCTGCCACCTCTGTAACTTCTCACCCTGTATGGTTGAACCAATCGGCTGGGGTATTCAGAGTTGAAGCTGAACAGCTTGGGAGGGAACCAGGTTGGGGAATGGCGCCCCGCGAGTTGAGCAGGGATGTATTGGAAGGCAGGGAGGGAAAGAGAAGGAAGGAAGGAAGGAAGGAAGGAAGGAAGGAAAGAAGGAAAGAAGGAAGGAAGGAAAGGGAGGAAGAAAGAAAGGAATGGAAGGGAGAGAAGGGGAAAGGAATGAAGGAAGTTGAGTGAGAAAGAGAAGGTGGGAGGGAGGGGAGAGGGAGGAAGGAAGGAAAGAGGGAGCTGGAAGGAAGGAGGAAAGAAGCGAAGGAAGGAGGGGAGAATGAAGGAAGTTGAAGAATGGGTGGGAGGAAGGAAAGAAAGGGAGAGACTGGGAGGAAGGGAGAAATAGGGAAGTAGGGAAGAGAAAAAATGTGGGTGACTGGGGGAAGGAAAGCTCTTTTATCATCCTAAACCTACTTGAAGAGGGGACCTGATATATCTAGATTCCAAAAAGATGGCAAAGATTTTGCAGAAAACTCTTTGGGGGAGGAAGGGGGGGGGCTTCTCCTGGATTCTGGACCTTTTAGCCTGGAAATTAGGAGAAATGTTCTGACAGGGAGAACAATCAACCCATGGAACAGAAGTTGTCCTCAGAAGTTGTGGGAGCTTCATCACTGGAGGCTTTCAAGAAGAGATTGGATGGCCATCTGTCAGAAATGGTGTAGGGTTTCCTGCTTGGGCAGGAGGGTTGGACTAGATGACCTACAAGGTCCCTTCCAGCTCTGATTACCTGTTAGTCTTTGCCGGTCCAACTTTCCTAAGTAGCCAACAAGGGCATCTTGAACCCCAGCTCCGCTTCAGGGAAAAGCGTGCCATAAAATACAGAAAACTGGACGTCCGTGTGTGCATTAATAAGAATAAAGGACTTCAGATTCCCTGTCCCCATTTGCAAGTACTGAGAGTCCTCAACTTACAAACGCAACGGAACCCCAAATTTAGGTTGGCTGCTAAGCGAGGAATTTGTTCAGCTGATTCTGCCCCGTTCTATGACTTTTCTTTGCCATGGTTGTTAAATGAATCCTTGCCGTTAAGTTAGCACAGTCCTCGAACTTGACCGCAGTTCACTTAGTGGCTGCTCCAAGTTGGAAGGGCGCTGAAAAAAAGGGACCGATGACCGTTGTTCACACTTACGACCGTTTTTCCACCATGGTGGCCATTGCAACATCCCTGGGGGGGGTAATGTGATTTAAAATTTCAGAGGCTTGGCAACTGACTCACATTTATGACGGTAGCAGAGTCCCGGGGGTGGGGTGGTCATGTGATTCCCCTTTTGCGACCTTCTGACAAGTCCATGGGGAAGCCGGTTTCGCTTAAGGACTGTGTGACTGAGCTAACAACCGCGACTCACTTAACAACTCTGGTGAGGAAGATCGTAAAATGGAGCAAAAGCCATTTCAGCCATTTCTCACTTGGCCACATAAACCTTGGGCTCCACTGTGGTTGTAAGTCGAGGATTCCCCCTAACCCGGTTGTTAAGTGAATCTGGCATCCCCTGTTGACTTTGCTTTGCTGGAACCTGCACCCGTCATAACTCTGAGTCAGTTGCCAAGCATCTGAATTCTAATCTTGCGATCCTGGGGACGCTGCGACGGTCGTAAGTATGAAAAACAGTCATAGGTCACTTTTTCTAGGGCTGTTCCAGTGAGCGACGGTCATTCAGCGTGGCAAAACAATGGCGAGTCCCTTTACTTCAGGGCCATCATAACTTCCGACGGCTGCTAAGCGAGCTATTGCAAGCTGGGGATGACCTGCACTAACTTAGCGACTGCGGGGATTAACTTAGCGACCGTGGCAGAAAGGTTCGTAACACGGGAGAAAAAAACCCCACTTTGTCAAATTTCTCAGTGGTGAACATCAGTTAGCCTTGTTGTGGCCCACCAGCCACGTTTGTACATGTGTGTAATTATCTGTCTCTTGTTTATATCTATCTATCTATCTATCTATCTATCTATCTATCTATCTATCTATCTATCTATCTATCTATCTATCTATCTATCTATCTATCTATCTATCTATCTATCTATCTATCTATCTATCCATCCATCCATCCATCCATCCATCCATCCATCCATCCATCAAATAATCTATTTCTCTCTCCATATCTATACATTTATCTATCATCTGTCCTATCTCTCTCTCTCTCTCTCTCTCTCTCTCTATCTGTATCTATCATCCATCCATTGTTCATTGATTCATCCCATCTTAATTTTTATAAATAAGAAGCAAACATCAGGAAAGAAAATCTATCTACCTACCTACCTACAGTATCTATCTAATCTAATCTATATTACATAGATCACGCACACACACACACATATACATACGCACTCACACACATGAAAGAACCCTTCGGCCTGTCGCAGTAACCCAAGAAAATCCCTTCTCCAAACCCCATTTTATGACATCCAGGGAATCTACCAGGAATTGTGTTCAGGGCTGCTTGGTTTAATAAACACCTGCTAATCTTGTTGTGGCCCAGACTCGGACAGTGAGGAGGTTGGGGAGGAACCTGGGCCAGTCTTGGAGTCTGGGGGAGGCTCGGATGAGGGCTCTGCGTCGAAGGCAGAGATGGGGCCAGGGCCGTCCGACAGTTATCAGATGCTTTCAAGAGTCGGAGATCAGTGGGGAAGAAGAACAGCTGGAGCCTGTTCCCAGTGTGCTCATGCACAGAGCTGCCAGAAGGGAACAGTTAAGGAACAAGGGTCGACTCGGGAGTAAGGGCTCAGGTGGACAGTGAACGGCCCCCTCCCATAGGGAATAAAAGAGGAGCGAAAGGGGAGGGGTGTTTGCAGGAGACAATTAGTTCAATTCAATTCATGTCCCTGACTTCTTGCCAAGTCATTGCTGCTACAGTGTGGCGTTTGGAAGATATCAGCCTGTCAACTCTCCAAGCCTGTAAAGACTGTTGTCGTTGTGAAATCTCTTGCCAGACTGTTGGCCGGGACTTTGTGCTGGAGAGGAATGTACTTTTAACCTAAATAAAAGGGGTTTTATCGGGACGAGGAGTCGGCTTCGCGATCTCGGGAATTCCTGGGTCAGAACAAACCTCGCGATGGGGAGTTGGAACAAATCCGTGCAAATCCAGGCTAGGAGATTAAAAAGCCCCCTTCACCCCCACCCCCTTTTGTTGAGTTGCAGGCAGCCCCCCCCCCCCCAACCCTCCCCAAAAAACCAGTCAGAGGTTCGAGTCTCCGTCAATAAATAATTCAGCAATAAATTTGAAGCCCTGCAGAAGCAGAAGGGAGCCAGTGGCAGCTGGAAGGGGTTGAGTGGGTGGGCTAGGATGGGAGGGAGGGGCGTTTGAGGGGGGGAGCTCAAGGCTGCGTTTCTCGTCTTCTTGACAAGCTCCCGCCCTGCGACGGGGTCCGGGGAGACCCTCCCGCCCCCTGACTCTTCTGAGCGGTGGCCACTTGGGATGGCAGCCTCTTCTTCACCAGGGAGGCCTTGGTTTTGCTGCGGAAAACCTTATTGGGGTCCAGCCGGTTGACGACGGAGGCCTCGGCCGCGTCCGACAGCTGCTCCGTGTTGACCGTGATGGGTTTGTACATGTTGAACCATTGCTGGAAGAGGGAGGGAGAGGGGAGAGAGAGAGAGAGAGTCAGCAGGGCAGGGGGTCTGGGGAGGGAGGGGGGGAAAGCAGGGGTGGGGTGGGGTGGGGGGGGGAAGGGACCCTCGCAGGAATCCCAGCTGATTTGTCTCCCTCGGGGGTTCTCTGAGCTTGGGGGTTTTCCCTGCAGATGTTTCATGACCTGACTGGGTGACCTCATCAGGGCTGGAAGGGAGTGGGGTTTGTGGAGGGGAGGATGGGAGGATGGGAGGATGGGAGGAGGAGGAGGAGGAAGACTGTGGGGTCCTTGGTGCTCTTTGAACCTGGGTGTTTTTTTGCAGACATTTCATGACCCAAGTAGGGAACATCATCAGTGCTAGAAGGGAATGAGGTGGGAGGAGGAGGAAGAGGAGGAGGAGGAGGAGGAGGAAGACTGTGGAGTCCTCAATGCTCTCTGAGCTTGGGTGTTTTTTTGCAGTTGTTTCATGACCCAACTGGGTAATGACATCAGTGCTAGGAGGGAGAGGAGGAGGAGGAGGAGGAAGATGAGGACAACGACAAGGGCTAAGGGCTCCTTGGTGCTCTCTGAGCTTGGTTGTTTTCTTGCAGACGTTTCATAAGCCAAGTAGGGAACATCATCAATGGTAGAAGGGAATGAGGTGGGAGGAGGAGGAGGAGGAGGAGGAGGAAGACTGTGGGGTCCACTGTGCTCTCTGAGCTTGGGTATTTTCTTTCAGACCTTTCATGACCCAACTGGGTAATGTCATCAGTGCTAGAAGGAAGAGGAGGAGGAAAAGGAAGAGCACTGTGGGCTCCTTGGTGCTCTCTGAGCTTGGGTGTTTTTGCAGACGTTTCATGACCCAATTGGGTAACATCATCAGTGCTAGAAGGGAGAGGAGGAGGAGGAGGAGGAGGAAGAGGAGGAGGAGAACGACTGTGCGGTCCTTGGTGCTCTCTGAGCATGGTTGTTTTCTTGCAGACGTTTTATGACCAAACTAAGTAACTTCATCAAGGCTGAAAGGGAGTGGAGTTAATGGAGGGGAGGATGGGGAGATGGGAGGAGGAGGAGGAGGAAGAGGAGGAGGACAACGACTGTGGGGTCCTTGGTCCTCTCTGAGGTTGGGTGAAAACAGACAAAGTTCCCCCTGACAGGAATTTAACCAGGGGAACAACTTGCCACCAGAAGTTGTGGGTGCCTCATCACTGGAGGTCTTCAAGAAGAGACTGGGCAGCCACTTTGTCTGAAATGGCACAGGGTCTCCTGCGTGAGCAAGGGGCTGGACTAGAAGACCTCCAGGGTGCCTCCCAACTCTTTGTCATCCTGTACTCTGCCTCCAGGGGCAGACGGGCAGCTCTGTCTAGGTGCAAGAAAAATGGTTTCCGAGGAAGGGGCTGCTCTCACCTTGGCCTGGGGGCTCAGGCCATAGCCGGTGAAGGTGTACTGCCACTGGGGGAGCCCCAGATGCGTGATCATAAGCCGGTAGTAAGCGGTGAAGGATTCGGTGAGGAAGTGCCAGTAAAGGGCTCGGTCCAGGAACCAGATTTCCGATTCGGGGCTGACAACTAAGGTGGAGACAGAGAAGAACCCCAAGAGTTAGGACAACCGGTCGAAAAATCTTTTCCCCCCACAGCAAAATTTAACTGCCTGCATTCAGACACGCTGTCCTCATTTTCATAGCCAGCTCATCAATGCAAACCCAGAATATTTGGCTGAATTAACTGAGGCTCAGTTCATTGGGGGTGTGTGTGTGTGTGAATGATCTCCCTAGGAGATGGTGAGTTCTAGTTCCATCTTAGATATGAAATCCGGATGGGTAATGTTGGGCCGATCACTAGCAGACAGTGCGTTCTAGTCCTGCCTTAGGCGTGAAATCCGGATGAGTGACTTGGGCCAAATACCAGGAGACAGTGAGTTCTAGTTTCATTTTAGGCATGAAATCAGGATGAGTGACTTGGGCCAAACACCAGGAGACAGTGAGTTCTAGTTCCATCTTAGGCGTGAAATCAGGATGAGTTACTTGGGTCAAACACCAAGAGACAGTGAGTTCTAGTTCCAATTTAGGTGTGAAATCTGGATGGGTGACTTTGGGCCAAACACCAGGAGACAGTGAGTTCTAGTTCCATCTTAGGCGTGAAATCTGGATGGCTGACTTTGGCCAAACACTAGGAGACAGTGAGTTCTAATTCCAACTTAGGTATGAAATCTGGATGGGTGACATTGGCCCAAACATCAGGAGACAGTGAGTTCTAATTCCATGTTAGGCATGAAATCCGGATGGGTGAATTTAGGCCAATCCCCAGGAGACCATGAGTTCTAGTCCTGCCTTAGGCATGAAAGCTAGTTAGGTAACCTTAGGCCAGTCATATTCTCAGTCCAACCTATCTCATAGAGTTGTTATCATGGGGAGCAGGAGGAAGATATGTTGGACATATTTGACTTCTTGAGTTATTTATAAAAACAATAAAGACAGGAGATTACTAACTAACCAACCAATTAACTAACTTACTTCGGTAACTAAAGGCATGTCCACCTTCTCCAAAACTGGCCAGCCAATCAGCTCCCTAGGATTTCTCACCTCGTCCCTCTCAACTTCTGTAAATGTCTTGGCTTTCCCATTGTTTGGGAACCCTCTTTCTTGTCAAAGGGACCCAATGATGGTTCAAATAAACTATGGTTCTTCTCACTGCTCTGCCGTTTCTGACTTTTCTACAACGGTCAAGTCGTTGACTGGATTCTGACCCAGCCTTAACCATGACTCGTGGCTTAGGTTAGCAATGGTTGGGTTCATCTTACCCTTAAAACCCAGTGGCAGCAGAGTCGGATAGTGGGGAGGAACAAGGGCCAGTCCGGGAGTCTGGGGAGGACTTGGATGAGGGTCCTACATCCAATACAAAGATGGGGCCAGAGGCATCTGGGAGTTATGTACCGACTCCAGAGCCCCCAGAATCTGACATCAGCGAGGAAGTGGAACAGCGGTAGCCTGTTCCCAGTGTGTGCATGCACAGAGCTGCCAGAAGGCAAGAACAATTAAGACAAAAGGGGCGACTCGGGAGTAAGGCTTGGAGATGATTGGCCCCTCCCATAAGACATAAAGGAGGAGCAAAGGGACAGGAGCCTTTGCAGGAAGCAACTTTGTTCGTACTGGTCGGTTTGAAAGCTGAAGCTTTCAAGCTGAATTTGTGTTCCGTTTTGGCTTCGGATAACTAATTGGACTTTTAGTCCTTGGCAGCATTTCAAGGAAGATAAAGGTGGGTGCTTATCAGACTTATCCTTGAAGGCCTTTGGCAGACTTCCAAGGGACTAGTTACAAACTGTGTGAGACTCATTATGGGCTGTGAATGACTAAAATTCACAGCCTTTGAAATAAAGAAAAATGGGTTTTGGGACTAACTTGTGTTTGTTAGCATCTCCAAAAGCCTTGGTCAGAACACCCAGAAACCGTGGTCTACAAACCAGGATGGTTATCCTCACACCACAGATTTAGATTCTGGTTAGCGACGTACCTGGCTTGGTGTTCTTGTAGACGAGGCAAACTTTCCCGTTGCCTGCACAGCAGTCTAATTCGAATATCAGGCACCTGGTGTCCAGGTGAGGCCTTTTTGGTTGTTCCTTGTTACCTGTGGGAGAAACAGCCAAGAAAACAGACAAAAGCTTTCCCAAAGAAACATCCTAACTGGGAGAACAATTAACCAGTGGAACCGCTTACCACCAGAAGTGGTGGATGCTCCGTCACTGGTGGTTTTTAAAGAAGAGATTGGACAGACACTTGTCTGAAATGGCATAGGTTCTCCTGCTTGAGCAGGGGGGTGGACTAGAAGACCTCCAAGGTCCCTTCCAATTCTATTCTGATTGAGTGTCAGCCCTGGAGGGTTGACAGACAAAAGATGAGAAAACTTGGAGCTTGGCAAGATCCAGAACTCCGTCTTGGTGAGGTCGCGGTAGTAAAAAGATGACAGACGACGATAACGGCTGTGGTGGTAGGAAAGAAACAGAATACAGAATAGGAGAGCGGAAAGGGAACTTGGAGGTCATGTAGTCCAACCCCCTGCTCAAGCAGGAGCCGCTATACCATTTCAGACAAGTAGCTGTCCAATCTCTTCTTAAAAACCTTCAGTGTTGGAGCATCCACAACTTCTGGAGGCAAACCATTTCACTGGTTAATTGCTCTCACTGTCGGGAAATTTCTCTTTAGTTCCAGATTGCTTCTCTCCTTGATTAGTTTCCATCCATTGCTTCTTATATTTCTTTCAGGTGCTTTTATATAAAAACCAGCTCTATACCCGTGCTTCGCTATGAAACTATGTGATTGGGCTTAGTTTTTGGGGAGGAAAATAAGAGAAAAAATTCTGCCTCCGCCTATCAGCATCCATTGGTTAGCATTCATCTGGCTAGCGTCCTGTCAATGTGTGAGAGAGTTGAGGGCTATTTGGAAACTGAAAGAGTATTTGCTGTGTGAACAAGAAGGAGACAGCAAGGAGCCTGGGCGTGGCTTAGCTCAGCTGTTCTGGCCTAAAGCTGCTTGGTACTGTGAAACTGAAACTGAAACTGAACCTCCTCTCCTCTGCTTGTGTTTTATTTTATTTATTTATTTGTCAATTGCTTACAAGGTAACAGGTATAAGTAAAACATGGTTATGAATACATGGATACATATAAGAAAAATAAAATACAAAAGAAACAATAGGACAGGGACGATAGGCACATTGATGCGCTTATGCATTTGGAAGAGATTTCTTTTCAGTTGGGGAGGGGGAGTAGAACCCCTTAGCATCAGAGCATGTTGGTAATAATCATATAGGAAATCCTAATACTCTGATGGTCATTTTGAAACATCCTTTCTTAATGAGCCCCTAGAAGCCAAGAGGAACATACATGTCAAATTTCAAGTTTGTAGGCTTTAAAGTTCTGGAGATGTTTTGATGATGCGTGAGTGGACTTTTGCTTTTATTTATATAGATAATAATAATAAAAGTGGGATTAAAAATCTAATCTAATAATAATAAACTCTGTCCTAAACAGTTTTTGATCTTTGTGTCAATGAAGCAAAGAGGGAGGGGGAGAGGGAAAGGATCTTATAAGTCTCTCTCTTTCTCTCTCTCTCTCTTATAAATCTCTCTCTCTCTCTCTCTGTGTACCTTCCTCCTCATCGGAGTCTTCCAGGTCAGCCAGGGTTGGTGCACTGGGCAAAGTATACACTGGTGAAACGTTGAGACGGTTCAGCTTGGAAATGCTGTTAATCGTCATGCAGCCCAGAGAAACTGGGTTATCTAGAAAGAGAAAAAGAACCTGGTTTGTGCAATACGCAACGCCCCAACCGTCAACCCCACGCACCCACTCCACGGTCTGTTTCTGTTGCTCCCCTCTGGGAGAAGGTTTCGAAGTATTTCTAGCAGGACTACCTGATTCTACAAGGGCTTCGTTCCCTGTGCCATCCGTCGGGCAAACTCACAAGATTCGTTTTTCTCGCCATGTTGTACATATCCAAACTAGACCGTGTTGTAGATCAATGACCTGGGATCAAGAAGGGGGCCGGAGACCCTTACCATCAAACTTGACGTTCCAGGTCATTTGGAAACCGTCGGTCATGAGGTAGAAATTCTTCAGATCTTCTGGTAGGACGCAGGCGTTTTTCTGCAAACGAAGACCGGAGGGAAAGAAACAAAAACAGAAAGCTGTTAGGAGTAAGAAGTGGGATGTGTCGCATCCTGGGACATACAGCCCAGTGGTGGTAGGCTATAGGTTTGGACCGGTTCAGCCGAACCGGTAGTAAAAAAAAAAACCTACCTGTACGGCTGAACCGGTTCCTCCGACCATCAGCTGAGAGGATAACAGAAGCAACAAGCGCATGGGTAGGTGGGAGGGTCACGCCTAGCTTTTCGTTTCATCCTCTCAGCTGATTGGCGCGTTAAGGGGCGCGGGCGCATGTTAGGGAGTGCACGTGCTTGTGCATTAGGGGCGCGCATGCACAATCACCCACCGAAATTGGTAGCGAGCAAAGTAGGGACCCACTACTGATACAGCCCGTGAGAAAAGTGGGTGTAGACAACCCTGGAGAAGGAACGCAAAGCTTACGAAACAGGAGCTCAGCCCAGGAAAACAGGACGGCGTGGGAAAGAACATTAAGGATGTTCTATCGCCTGATCCGCCAGATGCGGCCCTTTCTGGATCGGGATGCCTTACGCATGGTCACTCATGCCCTGGTCACCTCCTGACTGGACTACTGTAACGCCCTCTACATGGGGCTCCCGAATGGGAGCATCCGGAGGCTTCAACTGGTACAGAATGCGGCCGTGTGGGTGGTTATGGGGGCGTCAAGGTTCTCTCATATGATGCCCCTCCTGCGCGAGCTGCATTGGTTGCCAGTGGCCTCTCGGGTGCGCTTTAAGATTTTAGTGTTAACTTTTAAAGCGCTCCAGGGCATCGGACCAGGATATTTACAAGACCGCATTCTGCCATTTTCCTCTCATCATCCGGTGCGCTCCCACAGGGAGGGTCTCTTGCGGGTCCCGTCGGCATCTATGTGTCGGCTGGTGACCCCGAGGAATAGGGCCTTCTCTGTGGGGGCGTCTGCCCTCTGGAATGGGTCGCCTCCAGAGTTACATATAGCCACGGACCTGGGGACCTTCAGGCGTGCCTTGAAAACCTGGCTCTTTAACCAGGCTGATTTTAGATTTGGGTGTTTTACTTTTTTATTAAATTTTAGGGTTTTAGGGAAGGGTTTTAATTGATTACAGCCAGGGTCTTAGTTTAATTTAGTTTTAATTTTTCACATATTTATTGTTTTAATTGTATGGCTGTGCACCGCTCCGAGTCCTTCGGGAGAGGAGCGGTATATAAATAAATATTTATTATTATTATTATTATCTTGATTCTCTTTGGTATAAGACAGAGGGATGGAGAAACACTGCCAGGCTTTCGAGGTTCGGTTATTATTATATTGCGACATAGTATGTCTTGTCAAATACAGATGTGTCAACAACCAGCTTGAGAATTCATAGATAAAACTTCAGGGTCATTCAGTTTCCGAAAAAGAAACCCTTACTGTTTGTTGAATACTGCATGATAATGTTGAAGTAAAACTAACTCTCAGGTTCCCAAACATCCGTTCATAGAATTAAATAATAATTTTCCCAGCCATACCCCCAACTTTTCATGTAGTCCATGTAAACAAGATAGGATAGGATAGGATAGGATAGGTCAGGTCATATTTTTTTTATTCCAAGCACATCGGCCCACGTTAAAAATTAAATTCTGTTGCTTGCTTTCAAGAGGGTGTATATCTACCCAAACACATTCATTACACATATAGACACAAATTACAGCACAATAGGTACATTATAAATATTTCTTATTTATTTATTTATATTTGATATAATAAATCCTTAGTTCTAGGTTGGAGAAGTTTCCTGACAGTGAGGACAATAAACCAGTAGAACTGCTTGCATTCAGAAGTTGTGGGTGCTTTAAATGTGGAGGCTTTTAAAAAGAGACTGGACAGTCATTTGTCTGAAACGGTATAGGGCAGGGGTCGCCAACCTTTTGGACCTCAGGGACCACCATACATATATATGCATTTACACACACAAACACACATATACACACACACACATATATATTCACTGTATTGAATACCTAGTGGAAAGAGGAAAACTTGAGAGTTAGCAAGGTTGATGCTAAAAACATCATGCTATGAACGTCATTTTATAGCATCAAGTTCACTTTGTTAGGGGAACCGTCTGCTTCAACTCCGCACCTTTTAGGCTGTCCTTGAGAAGGTTTCAGCCTCTCCCGATCTTTATTTTTATTTTATTTTTATTTGCATTTATATGCCGCCCTTCTCCGGAGACTCAGGGCGGCTTACAGTCTATGGAGCACCATGCTAAGTGCTCAGCAATAGCCTTCATTCCATTGTATATGCCTGCTTATTACTAGGGCTTTTTGGCCCCCCCAAGCGGCATTTTTTTACAAAGTCAGCTTATTGCCCCCAACAATCTTGGGTCTTCAATTTACCTACCCCGAGAGGATGGAAGGCTGAATCAACCTTGAGCCTGGTGGGATTCGAACCTGCACTAATTGCAGGCAATTGAGCTAAGTGCCAGATGATTAACAACCTGCACCACCAAGATCTTCTGCGAAATCCTGCAGGTTTCATTTCTCCATCTTGATTCTAACCCATTCAAAAGGGACACCTTCCCTCCCCTTACTCTAATGGCAAGTTGAAGAGGCACATAGCTTGCAACCTGTCATCCTTGACAGTGGGAAGGTTTTTAGGTGGCCTAGAGGGAAAGCCTTCGCCTCACAATCAGGAGGCTTTTGAGTTCGATCCTACATAGCAGAAGATATTTCTCTCTCTGAGCACAAAGAGAAAATATCTGCTGTGAACTCTGGGTAGGCATCAGGGAGGGCATCTGGCCAGTAAAGGCTCAACTCCATTCGGTCGCCCCGACTGTACCCCGAATTAAGGGATTACAGGATTGTAAAAGGGGGCTTGAGCTGTCAAAGCTTCTGACCAAAAGCAGCATTGCTGCAAAGCCACCTCTCCTCTTGCTCATTTTGGGCAATTTTAATCATTTCCTCTTATTATGCTTATGTTGTTATATTTATTATTATGCTGTTGTTATTATGTAGTTGTTATGTTATGATTAGAGGGCTGGAGGCTAAAACATATGAAGAACCGTTGCAGGAATTGGGGATGGCCAGTCTAGAGAAAAGAAAGACTGAGGGGGCGTGGGGGGACATGATAGCAGGATTTCGACATTTGGGGTGCTTGCCACAAAGTAAAAGAGGTCAACTTATTTTTCAAAGCACTAGAAGGCAAGACAAGAAGCAAAGGATGGAAATTAATCAAGGAGAGAAACAAGCTGGAATTAAGGAGAAACTTCCTGACAGTTAAAACAATTAACCAGAGGAACAGCTTGCCACCAGAAGTTGTGAATGCTCCAACATGGGAGGTTTTTAAGAAGAGATTGGACAGCCACTTGTTTGAAATCGTAAAAATTCTCCTGCTTGAGCAGGGGGCTGGACTAGAAGACCTCCAGGGTCCCTTCCAACTCCATTCTGATTCTGACATTCTGATTCTGACATGATAGCAGTCTTGCAATATTTGAGGGGCTGCCACAAAGAAGAAGGAGTCAATTTATTATCCAAAGCACCTGAGGGCAGGACAAGAAGCAACGGATGGAAACTAATCAAGGAGAGAAGCAACTTAGAACTAAGGAGAAATTTCCTGACAGTGAGAACAATTAACCAGCGGAACAGCTTGCCTCCAGAAGTTATGAATGCTCCAACACTGGAGGTTTTTAAGAAGAGACTTGGACAGCCACTTGTCCAGAATGATATAGGGTTTCCTGCTTGATCAGGGGGTTGGACTAGAAGACCTCCAAAGTCCTCTTCCGACTCTGTCATTTTGCTTGGTTTGGGCCCTGACATTCTTCAAAGTTTCATCCCGAAATAGCCAATGGATGTCTTTGCCACGGCTATATTTTCTCCCAGCTGACCCTTCGACATTCTTAAAGACTGCAGTGAATGCTAACCCCTTTGAACTGGCAGGCCTTTTAACTTAGAGGCCATTCAGCTATCTTTGACCAGTTTTCAGCTGTCTGGACAACTGCCCATTGTCTATTCTCGACTGGATTCTCCTGGCCATTCTACATGGCATATCCTTCCAATTCTATCTTTGGAAAGCTACAGGCCGCAGGGATGGTTGTTGTAAAAGCCAAAGAGGAAAGAGATTGGCCTGAGAGAGAGAGAGAGAGAGAGAGAGAGGAGAGAGAGAGAGGAGAGAGAGAGAGAGAGGAGAGAGGGGAGAGAGAGAAAGAGAGAGAGAGAGAGAGAGCGCAATCCAAGAACAGGTAAGAAGGTTGGACTAGAATAGAATAGAAAATATGGAATGGAATGGAATGGAATGGAATAGAATAGAATATAGGAACGAAAAATAATAGAATAGAATAGAATTCTTTATTGGCCAAGTGTGGTTAGACACACAAGAAAAAAAAAATATTCATCAAGAATCATAAGATACAACATTTAGTGATAGTCATAGGTTACCAATAAACAATCAAATCATACTAGGAAACAAATATAACAATATAAATTGTAAAGATACAAACAACGTTGTTATAGTCATACGTGGGAAGAGATAGGTACTAGGAAGGATAAGAAGAATAGTAGTAACACAGTCTTAGTAGCCAGTTTCGGTTAAATGCTGCAAGATTTAATTCAGGGGTCCCCAAACTTGGCAACTTTAAGACTTGTCTTAAAGTTGCCAAGTTTGGAGACCTCTGATTTAATTAATGCAGAACGAGTAATATTGCTTGGAAGGAATGGTTCTGCACGGTTGGTTTCCTTTTTAAAATATCTGGATTGCAACGGGACATTTTACACGAAGGACTGTTGCAAGGAGAGAACAGTCTGTACCGTTTCAAGAGCAAAATAAGTCAAATTCCAAGCAAATTTCAACCCGCCCTCCACCAAAAAAAGAACCAGTTTGGTCGAGCGGTTAAGGCGTTCGGCTAGCAAGTGGGAAAGCGTGAGTTCAAGTCCTGCCTTAGCTATGGAAACAGGCTGGGTAACTGTGAACCACTGTAAATTCTAATCCTGCGTTAAGCCAAATGGATGAGTTTGGGTCAATCACTAGGAGACTGGGAGTTCTAGTCCCATCTCAGACATGAAAGCTGGCTGGGTGACTTTAATCAATTATAAGGTGAGGCCGAGTTCTAGTCCCTCCTCAGGCCTGAAAGGCAGGCGCGTGAGTTTGAGCCAATGCCCAGACATTGTAAATTTTTGTCCTCTTTTAGGCATGAAAGTCGACTTGATGAGTTTGGGCCATCAGTGGAATAACTTGCCTTCAGAAGTTGTAAATGCTCCAACGTTGGAAGTTTTAAAAAAGATGTTGGACAGCCATTTGTCTGAAGCGGTGTAGAGTTTCCTGCCTAGGCAGGGGGTTGGGCTAGAAGACCTCCAAGCAGGGGTGGGATTCTACCAGTTCGTACCTATTCGCTAGAACCGCTTGTTAACATTTTAAGCAGTTGGGAGAACCGGTTGTTAGAAGAAATTACTGGCCTAATCCTGTAAGGAAGGCAGGAAGTAAACATTCTGGGGTTGCTTACAGAAACTGCCTCTCCGTTAACCCTTATTACGTTCTTGGCAGGATTAGACTTCCTGTCCCTGGAACTTCTCTGGAGTTTTTTTCCCCTCCTTTGCTGGTACTTTGCTTGTGTGGAGGGACCATTCAAAGTTACAATGGCACTGAAAAAAGTGACTTATGACCATTTTTCACACTTACAACTGTTGCAGCATCCTCACAGTCAAGAGAGGCCAGGTGAGGAGAAGCGTGCCTCAATGTGAGGGATATTGAGTTGACCACGCCCAGCCAATAACATGACCACCAAGCCATGTCCACCCAGTCACATGACCACCAAGCCACGCCCACCAACTTAGCCACGCCCACAGAACCGGTTGTTAAAAAAATTTGAATCCCACTCTTGCCTCCAAGGTCCCTTCCAACTTTGTTATTCTATTCTATACTTTTTTTTAACTTGTTTATTTGTTCGTACACGGTGAGCATTTGCAAAATTAGCAATTTAATCTTGCACCAGAAGCCTCATCCGCACCTTTCATAAGTCTCTCCCTCGTCAAGGGATAGCTTCACCTGTTGAATTGACTGCAGGCAGCTGAGAAACTTAAGGGAAACTCTGACCTCTAGTGGCAAAAAGTGGGAAGGGAAAAAAGTGATGCTTTCTCTAGAAGAGTCTGACACCGGGTGCAATTTATTAATCTGTATTTCACCTATATTATTTTTAAATGTTAATTCAACGTGGTGAAGATATCCAACCACACCTTCCTCTTCCTATTTTCTCCATAACAACAGCCCTGTGAGGTGGGTTGGACTGTCAAGGGACTGGCTGAAGATCACTCAGCTGGGTTTCTTGACTAAACTAGAACTCACTGTCTCCTGGTGACTGACCCAAAGTCACCCTGCTGGCTTTTGTGCCTAAGGCAGGACTAGAACTCACAGTCTCCTGCTAATTGGACCAAAGTTATCCAGCTGGCTTTCATGCCCATGGTGGGACTAGAACTCACCATCTCCTGGTGATTGACCCAAAGTCACCAAGCTGGCTTTCATGCCTAAAAAGGGACTACAACTCACTGTCTCCTAGTGATTGACCCAAAGGTGCCCAGCCGGCTTTCATGACTAAGGTGAGACTAGAACTCCTGTCTCCTGGTGATTGACCCAAAGTCATCAAGCCAGCTTTAATGCCCATGGTGGGACTAGAACTCATTGTCTCCTGGTGATTGGCCCAAAGTCACCCAGCTGGCTTTCATGCCTAAGGCAGGACTCGAACTCCCAGTCTCCTAGTGATTGACCCAAAGTCATCAAGCCAGCTTTCATGCCCATGGCGGGATTAGAACTCATCATCTCCTGGTGATTGGGCCAAAGTCACCCAGCTGGCTTTCATGCCTATGGTAGGACTAGACCACACCATGTCCTCTTGGTTTTTAGCTTGATGCTTTAACCACTAGTCCACACTGACTCTCAGTTACGCAAGAGAGCAGACTAAATGCAAACGGAGGCCGCAGTACCTGTTCCCAGGAGATGATTGTGTGTCGCTCAGCCGGTTCTTTTTCTACAAACATGACTTCTGTAACTCCTGGAGAGGTTTCTACAACAACAGACAACACAGAAACTTTGCCAAGTGTTCAGTTGCTAAAAAACAGCATGAAACATAAGGAGAACTAAACAAACAACAAAACTTAATTTCTCTTTTTACTGTTGCAAATACACTATTATTGCAAGAAAAAAACTGATTTTTTTTTGGGGGGGGGAATGATTTGGTAAAATATCTATGCATTTTACAAGAATTCAGTTTGCCATTTTTTTAGAGGGTTGGACTAGAAGACCTCCAAGGTCCCTTCCAACTGTGATATTCTATTCTATTCTATTCTTATATTATATTCTCTATTCTATTTTCTATTCTATTCTATTTTCTATTCTATATTTTATTCTATTCTATTTTCTATTTTTTTCTTTTCTATTCTATTTTCTATTCTATTTTCTGTTCTATTCTATATTCTATTCTATTTTCTATTCTTTTCTATTCTATATTCTATTCTATTTTCTATTCTATTCTATATTTTATTCTATTTTCTATTCTTTTCTATTCTAATCTATTTTCTGTTCTATTCTATTCTATTCTCTATTCTATTCTATTTTCTATTCTATTCTATTTCTATTCTATTTTCTATTCTATTCTCTATTCTATTCTATTTTCAGATAATAGAAGATACTTTTTTCAGCCCAACTCATCACACAGGGCGGTTGTTATGGGGGAATTTCTGACACAACTACCCTGCCAGGTAGGCCAGGCTAAGCAAAAACTACGGGTTCAAAAATCACCCCCGGATGTCAGAGGACTAGAACGTGGGCCACTCGTCCCAATCCAGGGCTTTAATCCCTATATCACAGTGGCCCTATGGATCTTATAGTTCACAGAGGCAGGTATGGGGATAATGGGAGATGAAATCCAAACACAGAGAGCCTCTGGATAGGGAAGGTTGATAGAAATGATTAGAGAGATTCCATTTCCTGATTAAAGGTAGTCCTTGACTTACGAGACCGTAATTGCGAACCTAATTTCCCTTGCTAAGCAAGGGGGGATCTTAAAAGAGTCCTTCCTGATTTTATGACTGTTTTTGCCACGGTTGTTGAGTGAATCACAGAGCCGATTAGCGAATCTGGCTTCCTTCACTGACTTCGCTTGTCGGAAGCCCGCTGGGAAGGTCCCAGATTGTGACCGTGGGACACTGCAACCGTAGGAAATACACACCTACATTTTAACCTCTGATACAGTGATGGTCATAAGTGCAAGGATCAGTTATTAAGTCATTTTTTTTCTTCCAGTGCCGCCACAACTTTGAACAGTCGCTAAACAAATGGCTCCAATAAAGGAGGTTATTTGTCCTCTGAAATGAAGGGTAGTCCTACACTTACAACCACAATTGAGCACCAAAATTTATGCTGCTAAGTGAGAAATTTAAGTGAGTTTACCCCTCTCCCGTTTTATGACTTTTATTGCCTCCGTCGTTAAGTGAATTGTTGCAGTTGTTAAGTTAGTAACCCGGTTCACCAAGGGGAGACGGCCATGGTCATAGTGTGAAAAATGGTCCTCCTAAGCCACTTTTTTCACTGCCATTGTAACTTTGAACCGTCACTAAGAGAACTGTTGGAAGTCGAGAACTACCTGAGTTGTATGAAGGCTTAATGCTGGCTAACATGGATTGAATATTAGGGAAAAAAAAGTACTAAAAGTAGTTGTGTGACCCAGAAGGAGGGTGGGCTCTTCACTGGAAGCTTGGAAAACCACTCTCTGTCTTTGAGATCCTTGGATCTGGATCCCTGCCCCGAGCAGGGGGTGCACTGGATGATCTCAAAGGTTCCTTCAACTCTAGGATTCCTTACCTCCTGCTCTAGCGTAATGCAATTTAGGTTTGCGGTGGGGGGGTGTTTCCAAAAGCACCCCCCACCCCCCCGGGTTAGCACAGCATTTGTCTAACCCAGGAGGATTCAACAAGCCATAGTTAAACAAGCCATAGTTTAGCAGAAAACATGAATGAAAATAAGACAAACAGTAAAATAACAAATAATAAAATGATAAAAATATAGTGAAAACTAAAAATAAGTAAGATAAAAGTAAAACCAAAGAATACATTTATTAATTAAATTTTAAAAAATGATGTAGAAAAGAATCAAGGTCTCCATTTGGATATCCCAGCTGGAATTTTCAGATCAGAAATCTGGAATCAAATTATTTTTTCCATGAGGGTGGACGGGAGACCACCAGGAGATCCTCAGGGAAAATAAAAATCCCAGCATCGGGAGGCGCAGTTGGGTGGACAGTTGGGGAGGCTGAAGCCCCCCACATCGCCTCCCCAGAAAAAGCGAGGTCCTCTCTTGTTGCTGCCCGCGGAACTCCCTGCCACTTGATAACTGGGAGGACCGGCCGGACCGTCACCCTGGCAACGCGAAGGGGCGGGGCCCGGCTGCCACTCACCCAGGAGGCGGGTCACCCCGAGGGTGAGCTTCTCCAGGTAGGGCTTCATGCCTTGCAGACCCCGGTCCTCCATCTCCCCGCAAAGCTACCAGGCGGAAGTCTTTTGTCCCCTCTCACCACCCTTACCTCCTTCACACACCCCTGCCGCCGCATCGCATTATACCCTCCCGTTCGTTGACTCGCGCGACGCTTGACGGGAGCGGTAGTCCCACTCGGGTACCGATTCCTGGGAGAGAAGGAAAGTAAAAAGAACAAAAAACTACAACTCCCACCAAGTCCCGCGGTGGGTTTTTAATTTTTTTCCCCCTTGCCTTCTGCGGGAGATAACCATTGGCTGTTGGCGCGACTCCGCGTTGCCGGGGCCGTATCTGGGCAAAGCTTGAGCCGGCTAGCCAATGAGGAGCGAGGATGTGCGTGCGGGGCGGGGTGGGGCGGAGGGACGCTGGGAGTGGCGGTTGTTTCAAGATGGCGGATGTGGCCGCGGGGCTGAAGCCGGAAGGAACCGCTTACTGGAGCCGAGACCGTATCCCTTTATTCGGGGGCGAGGTGGGCGGCTGGTCGTGGGGTGAGGCGGCTGACAGAAGGGAGCTTGTCGGGCTTGTCCTGAGAGGAGACCGTGGCCTGGCAGCGGGGACGTGGAGAGCCTCTGAACATGTACAGAGTGCGTTTTTTTTTCTTTCAGTAGGAGTTTTATGTCCTATAGAGTTGTGGCCTTGTGTGTGGCTCGGAAAGATAAAGCAGTCCTCAGCCTGGTCGGTCTTTTAGACTACAACACCCATCCTCCGCAGGCTGCAGAACTTTTGTTCTTCCAATAGGGAGGGACTCCAATTCCCATCCTCCTCAGCAGCTGTGTGGCAATGAGGGGAGGCTCAACCCAGTTGCCTTTTCAATGGCTTCCGGTTGGGTTGTAAGGAATGGGCTTTGGAGTGGACGGAATTTGGGGCCTGCTGGCCAGGAATGCTCTAATGGAGAGGATGGGCTTTGTAGTGCATGATGTGGCTCCAGAAAGATAAAGCAGTCTTCTCAGCCTGGTTGTCTTTTGGACTAAAACATCCATCCTCCACAGGCTGTGGAGGTTTTGTTTTTCCAGCAGCAAGGGACTACAGTTCCCATCCTCCTTAGCCAGCTGTGTGGCAGGGAGGGGAGGTGCAACCCAGTTGCCTTTTCAGTGGCCTCAGGTTGGGTTATAAGGAATAGGCTTTGGAGTGGGTGAAATTTGGGGCCGGCCGGGAATACTCTGATTGAGAGGATGGGCTTTGTAAACCATGATGAAGCATGACGGTGCTGCCGAAGGGATTGGGAATTAAATTGGGATTGTTTCCTCTGGGGGGGAGGAATTAGCTTTGAAATAGCTTTGAAGACCCATATTTATTATGTATTACATTTATATAGGTAACAACTGAGCCCAAAATTTCTGTTGCTAAGTGAGACAGTTGTGAACTTTGCCCCGTTTTATGACCTTTCTCACCACTGTCATTAAGTGAATCGCTACAGTTGTTGAATTAGTCATATGGTTGTTAAGTGAATCTGGCTTCCCTGTTGACTTCGCATGTCAGAAGGTCGTAAAAGGGGATCATATCATCCTCAGGACACTACAACCGTCATAAATATGAATCAGTTGCCAAGTGCCTGAATTTTGATGCTGGAATGGTCATAAGTGTGGCAAACGGTCATAAGTGTGGGAAACAGTCATAAATCACTTTTTTCAGTGCTGTTGTAACTTTGAGCAGTCACTAAATAAACTGTTGTAAGTCGAGGACTGACTGTAGGCTGCCTATCTCATTAAGCAAAGTGGGTGACTTCATTGTGGAGGAGAGTCCTTCCAGTGGGAATTTGCCCCAAGAGATCCTATTGCTGGCCAACCATATTGGGTAGCCTTCATCCCCAATAAAGCAACATGTAATTTTGTGCTTGAATGAAATCAACAATAACTAAAGCTGACAATGATGGGTTGTTGTTTCCCACTTACAAATTAAGCTCTTGAACTTGGTTAAAGACGGGTCTAAATGTTATTTAATGCACCAAACTGTATAGTAAACTGAAAAACAAGCTCAGCTTCTCAAGTCAAACATAAACCGCTCTCACGTGATGCATGAGTACATGTATATATTAAATATATATTCATTTGAGTATATACTTAAAATGTATTTTATGTACATATACTTCATGAACATGAGGTATAAAGTATATGTACATAAAATAGAGATGAGAAGTATATGTGAAGTATATTAAAAAATATAAAATACTTAAAATATGTACATAAAGTAATATGTGAGAGCTGTCTACAAATACAGGTAGTCTTTGACTTAAGACCACAATTGAGCCCAAAATTTATGTTATTAAGTGAGACATTTGTTAAGTGAGTTTTGCCCCCATTTTATGACCTTTCTTGCCTCGGTTGTGAACCACAAGTTGATAAAGTTAGTAACCCAGTTGTTATTTGGATCCTAACTGATTACAGGCAGTCCTTGACTTACGATTGCAATTGAGTCCAGAATTTATGTTAAGTGAATTTTGCCTGTTTTATGACCTCCCTTGCCTCAATTGTTAAGTGAAGTTAGTAATCCAGCTGTTAAGTGAATCTGGCTTCCCTATTGACTTTGCTTTTCAGAAAGTTGCAAAAGTTTATCCTATGACCTCGGGACACAGCAACGGTCATAAATAGGAGTCAATTGCCAAGTGACTGAATTTTGTTCACATGATCATGGTGCTGGAAAAGGTGTAACTGTGAAAAATGGTCATAAGTCACTTTTTCGTTGCCGTTGTAACTTTGAATTGTCACTAAATGAACTGTTGTAAATCAAGGACTACCTGTTTGTGATAACTGGAGGTGAACAGCATATAAATTTATTAACTAACATGGATGTGTTCCAATCTCCCACAATCCCTTGCTTGAAGAGTTTTGGAAAGCTGTATTTTTGAGGGAGAATTTCCCACTGTGAAATCATGTAAATTTATTAAATAAAAGAAATAGATGTGTTCCCTTCTCCCACAATCCCCTGCTTGAAAAGTTTTGAAAGTCTCTTAATGGACAATTCCTCCACCGTATTTCTCCCTTTAGCATTTTCCCCCCACTGGCTAGAATTTGACCCCGAAAAGGACTTTGGAGTTGGGCTTTTTTTATGACCCTTGGTGATTTAGACAATGGGTGTGCAAATCTTTTGGATTTTCATTGTTTCCTTCACCTGACTAAGCTCAGAATTGACAGATAAAATAACCTGCAGCTGATTGAAAAGTTTATGAACATGATAAATCAGGGTTTTTCAGCTTTTAAAGATGTGTGTGTGGAATTCAACCAAGGGAATGGAATTCCACATATCTTTTTAAGTTGCCATGGTTTTTTTTTCTTGGTAAGTTTAGTTAGATTTCCACAGCTTATCTCTTACTATAGGTAGCCTGCAACGTAGACCACAATTGTGCCCAAAATTTCTGTTGCTAAGTGAAACATTTGTTAAGTGAGTTTTGTCCCATTTTATGACTTTCCTTGCCACAGTTTTTAAGCAAACCACTGCAGTTGTTCAGTTAGTGACATGGTTGTTAAGTGAATCTGGTTTTTCCCATTGGCTTTGTTTGTTAGACAGTTGCAAAATGGGATCACATGACGCTGGTACACTGCAACTGTCATAAATATGAGTCAATTGTCAAGCATCCAAATGGAAATCACAAGATCCTGGTGATGCTACAATGGCAAAAAGTAAGAAAAATGGTCATAAGTTACTTTTTTTGATCCTGTTGTCGAACCTGAATCTGATTTAAAACATTTTTTTGCTCACTATTGTTCAGTCTTTTTGTGCAATTTACCTAAAGGCTGACGGCCCGGAATATGATGATGAAATTATATGTAAAAAGTCTTCTGTGACTTGGATGGTACCCAGTATGGATGTTTTTGCACAATTGAGGCCAATTCCTGAAACTTGGTGTGGGTATGAATTTCTGTTATTTTGGAGCATGTGAATTTGCTAACATAAACCCCAAAGTGGGTTAAATATAGGTTAAAAAAAAAATAAAGACCTCAGAAGACATATGAGAAAAATTCCCACCTGCTTCTGAGTGATTTGTGTGACCATTATTCACATTTTTTTCCTCTTAGTACAGTAGTCTTCAATTTACAACCATAACTGTCCAACATTTCTGTTGCTAAGTGAAGCTTTTGCTAAGTAAGTTTCGTCCCATGGGGATGCTGCAGCAGTCATAAGTGTAAAAACTGGCCATAAGTCACATTTTTCAATGCCCTTCCAACTTCCAACAGTTGCTTAACGAACTGTTGAAAATCGTGGACTGAAGTCGCCCCTAAAATTCCAGAAAGTTGGTGGCAAAACTCTAATTGAAGACAGTAGCAAACGTATGTGTGTGTCTGTCTGTCTGTCTGTCTGTCACAATAGCTGCACAACTGAGCCTTTGAAGTGACTAGAAGTTGGGGTTAAGTTGAAGGAAACGCTGACTTGATATTCCTGCAGATTTTTAAGGCTGGATGAAAGTGGATGCGTGAAACGCGTTTTGAAGGGTCCTCTTAAGTCACCTGTGTTGCCATGGTCACACCTGCCCAGTATGCAGCGTAGTGTTTGCCCACACGTATTGTTTGGTGTTTACCCAAGAAAGGAGAAGTGGATGAGAAATAGGGAACTTTTTGACTGAACAAGCTTTTGAAACGAGGTTTCTGGAACTTAAGTCTAAAACCTCTCCCTGCTTTTCCTGCCTGTTCAGAAGATTTTGGCAGGACTCATTCTGTCAGGGTTCACGAATGGAGGCTGAGTCAGCTAGCCATGCAAGGAAACCAGGTTTGTTCCTTGGAAGTTCCTATTGTTGATGTTGAATGAGAACCGTGAGATGGGACTGAACCTGTTTTTTCTGATAATGCAGTCTCAAATAGTTGGGATAATTTATATGTACAGTATGTATGTGCAGTATTTATTTATGTTCCAGCCTTTATTATTTTACAAATAACTCCCAAGTTGTCAGCATACCTAACACTCCTTCTTCCTCCTATTCTCCCCACAACAGCAACCTTGTGAGGTGGGTTGGACTAAGAGAGAGGCCCAGGAGATCATCCAGTTGGTTTCCATGGCTAAAGCAGGACTAGAACTCACCATCTCCTAGTGATTGTCCAAAGTCACCCAGCCGGCTTTGATGCCTAAGGCAGGACTAGAACTCACAGTCTCCTGGTAATTGGCTGGTTGTTTATTGTTTGAGTGTCTGAATTGATTGTTCCTTCATTGGGGTGTTGTTGACTTCTTGATTGTTAATCTAGTATTAATCGAGATTAATAGATTAATCGGTTTATCTGGGTGTTAATTGCTTGCAAAGAGGTGTTTGTACTGTGTTGTTTCCTTTTTTAAAGCTTTTTGAGTGCCTCTTTTGAACATTATGCAGGCGTTGTTTATCTCTATGTGCCTGTGGATGGCTGATTTGTCTGAGTGCCACACTTTCTTTGGCAAGAACACTTTTATTGACACTGTGTTCTTTCTCCCTTCTAGCACTGATGATGTTACCTAGTTAGGTAATGAAATGTCTATTTCATTAACAGCCAAGTTCACACAGCACCAAGGACCTCTCATTTCAACCCTGAACTGCAAATATTCTTTTCTATAGACCGGTGTTTTTCTCTAAAATAGAGAACTTAGTGTGAGAAGCCGGGCCTCTCTGTGGTTCTCCCCAGATTTCCTTCCTGAAAAATTGAATCCCAGACATAGAAATGATTGACCTCTCACTATTCATAGAGTTTCAGAAACCTTCAATCACTGGAAAGCCTCACAAAGTTCCTTTTATAATCAGAGCTCAGAGGGGGAAGCAAAATGCCCCTGCTACTTGTCTCATCCTGTAATCACAGACAATGGTTTAATTCAGGTTTGGGTATTTTAACGAGTCAACAGAAAAGAAATGTCTGCTTCAGTCTGCTTATGATTTGCTGATCTTTGGGTGGAAGAAAGCTTTCCCTGACCTGCTTCTAAAACGCTGGCATACAACAAATACCTTTCTTGCTTGCTTTCCTTGAACAATATCACAGTGTCAGATGAAGACCGGCAACCTGTGTATGTCCCAGGTATGTTGTGTGAATGGCTACAGCTGATGTTTGGACAGTGAATCTGGTCCAAATCTAATTTTAGAATAGAATGGAATGGAACAGAAAATGGAATGAGAATAGAACAACAGAACAGAATAGAATATGGGATGGGATGGAATGGAATAGAAATAGAATAGAGTAGAAATAGAATAGAGTAGAAATAAGAGTAAAGGTAAAAGTTCCCCTTGAACATACATGCTAGTCGTTTCCGGCTCTAGGTAGAAATAGAATAAAAACTTTATTGTCACTTTAAATGTACACTTATCAGCATACATTAAAAATGAAGTTTTCTTTGAGCTCTAAGCACACAGTGCTTATAAGCAGCATCCTGAATAATGGGAAGCGAGCTTCCTATAATCTTCTCCACTGTCCTCACCACTCTCTGTAGGGACTTTCTATCTGAGCCGCTGCCGCCACCAAACCAAACAGTTTATTAAAATGCTCTTTATCATGCCTCTGTAAAAAATGGCCAGGACAGAAGGAAAAATTATGGTCCATTATGGTTGCAGGTGATGATGGTCATTAAGCAAGAGTGTGATGTGTTAAGTGGAGCATGGAATGGGAGGTGGGGGAATCCCTTGGGCCATCCTGTGCTTTGCTTCCTACTGCTTGGAATCCATGAAGTCCCCTCCTTTCCTGCCCTTTCTCCCCTGCTCCTCTCTATCTTCTCTCCCCACAAGATCTTCCTGTCTTATCCGTCCCAGTCCATCCCAGTTCATCCCGTCCCATCTCCTGATACGTGGCTCACTTGGAAAGATTCTACATGATTTTCATTTTTAAAAGTAGTGGAAAGCAGCAATAGTAACTAAACCCAGCATTAGCACCTAACATTGATTAAACAACTCCTAGGTGAGTAATTAAAAATGTGTGAGATTGGTCCGTAAATTAATCGAACTTACCTTTACGAAGAAAAGTATTGAAAAGCACCAGGTGCGATAACAGTCAAAAGCCAATAAATCCAATGAGTAAATTTTACAATGTTGCCTTTTATGGCAATCTTGAAAATAGATGAAAAGCCTAAATGTGTGATAAATGGTGAGGGGGGGGGGGGTGGGGGGAGAGGGAGAGAGAGAAGGAGAAGAGAAGAGACAAGGGGAGGAAGAATAGAACAGAATATGAATTAGGAATAGAATAGGGCATGGAATGGAATAGAATGCAGAATATAATGGCATGGAATAGAAATTAGAATAGGAATGGAATAAAATATGAATTAGGAATAGAATAGAACAGGGAAGAGAATGGAATAGAAATGGAATGGAACGGAACAGAACGGAATGGAATAGAATGCAGAATATAATGGCATGGAATAGAAATTAGAATAGGAATAGAATAGAACTTAGAATAGGAATAGGACAGGACAGGACAAGACAGAACAGAATATGGAGGAATGGGGAGGAGAACAGAACAGGAGGAGGAAGGGAGGAAGAATAGAATGCAGAATAGAATGGAATGGAATAGAAAATGAATAGGAGGAGGAGGAGGAGAGATGAGATGAGATGACTTTTCTGGTGCACATTTTAATGTTTTTTTGTAGTTCCTTCTTTTCACTGGAAAAGTTGAGGTTGGGGGGTGGGGGGGAGCTTTGTAAGAACAAGTGGAGAATTTCCCGGTCTTGTTCGTTGCATCTGCAGGGGTTTCTGACGGGAAGCATTTGAGACCCAGGCAACTGCGGAAAGGGCAGAAGACAGAAGCGAAGACCAAAGTAGCTGCGGCTTCGACTCCCGCCCCAATGGAGGTCCTGAGGAGTATTGGAGAAGATGCTGGGCAGCAGGTAGGTTTGCCTTTTCCTGTTAGAGCAAGCAGCAGCAGGACACCGAGGGTCACGTTCGCACAACTTGCTGTGCCTGTGCAGCTGAACACTCAAAGCATATATGAGGGACCACCTGTCCCTACCTCTTCCATTAGGTCTGCCAGGGGAGACATGCCTGTAACAGATTGCCATCTCGGGGGGAAGGAGGGCAGGAAGAGGTGCTCGCCCTTTGGAAGATGATTTCCCCAGAGATTAGATTGATCAAGATTAGGGATTAGGGTGCTCAGATTAGGATGTTTAGCTCAGTGGCTAGGACACTGAGCTTGGTCGATCAGAAAGCAGTTCGAATCCCCAGCGCTGCGTCACGGAGGGAACTCCCGTTCCTTGTCCCAGCAGCTTCTGCCAACCTAGCAGTTTGAAAGCCGGTAAAAATGCAAGTAGAAAAACAGGGACCACCTTTGGTGGGAAGGGAATAGCGTTTTCCGTGCGCCTTTGAAGGCGTTTAGTCCTGCCGGCCACATGACCACGGAGACGTCTTCGGACAGCGCTGGCTCTTCTTTGGCTTTGGAACGGAGATGAGCACCGCCCCCTAGAACCAGAAACAACCAGCACGGATGTGCCAGGGGAGTCTTTACCTTTTAGGGACTAGGGGTGACCTGATAGCAGTCTTCCAATATCTGAGGTGCTGCCCCAGAGAGGAGGGGATCAACTTATTTTCGAAAGCACCAGAAGGCAAGACAAAAACAACAACGGATGGAAACTCATCAAGGAGAGAAGCAACCTGGAACGAAGGAGAAATTTCCTGATGGTGAGAACAATTAATCAGTGGAACAACTTGTTGTCTCCAGAAGTTGTGGAGTCTCTGGAGGCTTTTAAGTAGAGGTTGGACAGCCACCTGTCTGAAATGGTGTAAGATGTCCTGCTTGAGCAGGGGGTTGGACTAGGTAGAAGACCCCCAAGGTCTATTCCATCTCTGTTATTCTGTTACAGGTTTTGTGCAAGGCCTTTCAGGTGTGGTTTTGTTACTGGGCATGGGACCCAATAATATGACAGAGCTCTTGCGGTGGCCACATTGATTTTTGTTATTGGTTCTTTTCTCATTTCACTTCTATTGATTATTTGTGTGCTGTTGTTTTTTTTAGTAGTTCTCTTTTTATTATGAGGATTTTAACTTCAGCCATGCTGCGTGATGAATTTGTAATGAACGTTTATGCAAGCTGAAATATTAATACAGCAGTAGTAAATATATATGCATGTAACCAACAGTAGGAATCCCAAAGGTGCTTTTTTTTTTTCAAGAGGCAACCGGACTTTCTGGTTTTTCTTTGAAGATGTTTTGCTTGTCATCCAAGAAGCTTCTTCAAAGAATAACCAGAAAGTCCAGTTGCCTCTTGAAAAAGCACCTTTAGGACAACCATGATCTGGATGACTGACAACCTCCATAGACACCCAAGCTCAGAGAGCACAAAGGACCACCCCCAGTACATCCCTGTGCTACAAATACTCTCTTCCGTCGGTATTTGTTGGTTTATATATCAATTTATGTCTCACAATTGTGACTCTGGCTGGAGCTTAGAAAGCCTGAAAAACAAAAGCAATCTGTAAGGACGCCAAGAAGAGCAGCAACACAATATTACCCGATTGGTTCCCTAGGACAGCCCTTCAACTTAAATCATGCTGAGAAAAAAAATCACATCAACAGTCTCAGTCAACCTCTAGACCTCATACTCCAGGGAACATCCAGGCTTCAGGGGATATCCAAAATTCCCAGAGGTTTGTGGCCAAGTGAATCTCAGCGGCTGTGATACTAATCTTATCCTGCAGACCGTGTTTTGCTGCCCTCAGGTGTGCCGAGGGGTTGCGTTAGAAACCCAACGCTTCCTGAGTTCTAAAAAGGCGGGGTTTTTTTTTTGTTTGGAAACTCAGTCACCAAGAAAGAGACCCTGACGTGATCCTTCACCTTGGGCAATTATGCGTCGAAATTCTCGGACTCACAAGTGCAAAGAGAGATGCAGATGTCTTCTGTAATAGAGGAGCACAGTGTAACGGTGTGCACATGCCAAAATGACTTTTGTCTTTTGGGGAAAAAAACAAAAACCCACGGAGAATTTAAGCAGATAAAACCCCGGAGCTCTTAACTGAAAAGGCTGTTGTAAATTTTTAAAAAAATGTTTTTTGGAGTCCTAGTGGACAAGCCGTTAAACATGAGCCAGCCACATGTAGCGGCAGCCAAAAAAGCCAATACAGTCCTTGGTTAGATTAGCAGAGGCATAGAATTAAAAACACGTGAAGTATTAGTACCACTTTATAAAGCCTTAGCAAGGCCACACCCAGAATACTGCATCTGGTTTTGGTCACTGCATTACGAAAAAGATGTTGAGACTTTGGAAAAAGTTCAGAGAAGAGCAACTAAGACGATCAAAGGCCTGGAGACTAAAACATTTGAAGAACGGCTGCAGGATTTGGCTTGCCTAGTCTAGAAGGACTAGGGGGGAACATGATAACCGTATGCCAGTATTTGAGTGGCTGCCACAAAGAAGAGGGGGTCAACTTATTGCCCAAAGCACCAGAAGGCAGGACAAGAAACAATGAATGGAAATTAATCAAGGAGAGAAGCAACCTGGAATTAAGGACAAACTTCTTAACAGTGAAGACAACCAGGGGAACTGCTTATCTTCAGACGTTGTAGGGGCTCCATCACTGGAGGTTTTCAAGAAGAGACTGGACAGGCACGTGTCTGAAATAGTACAGGATCTCCTGCTTGAGCAGGGGGCTGGACTAGAAGACCTCCAAGGTCCCTTCCAGCTCTGTTCTGATTCTGAGTTGAATAAAACTCCCTGCCGCCCTAGGAAACTTCACTCTGTGCAAGTTGCTAGTATCTATTCTGAAGTCGGCTTGAAATATTAAAGTTGTTACCTTTCGAAGTCTTTGAAAGAAATAGAAGCCAGAAAGATGCAGTTTCTTGGTATAGTCTAATCACATCTCCCACTCGTGGTGTTCAGGAGGCACGTATGACGGAGAATTGATGGGAACCTCATTCTTGTTGTGTGATCCATTCTTAATTAGGACAGAAATTGATAGTTTCTCAGAGAAGAAGGGTGCTTTGTGTTAGGATATGTGCAGAGTAGCCCTTATATAAAAAGGATAAGCACACGGAAACGGTTTATGAGAACAGTTATGAATAAATATACAGCCATACAGAGTTGAACAAGTTGTATTAATGTTTACTTGAAGAAATAGCACAGGCCAATAAAACAGTCCATGTCATACACGTTTTTTATCAGTCCAGAAATATCCAGTTATAAAGTCTTTCTTACCGGTTTCAAGTCTTTTACAGCAGACAAATATCAAACCATAATACAACATATAATCTTCGATATCAACAGAATATCAAAATAAACAGGGTTAGTCAGTATCGGTCCGTAGTCAGTATCAGTATCATGAGATCATCAGTGAAAAAGAAGAGAATTAAACCATGATCTATAGCTCCCTCTTATGGCAACTTATAGCATAATTAACCAACCAGAATACAGCATAATACATTACAGTATTTTTCCTTAAAGCTACAAACATATATACAGTATTTGTAGTTTATATATTGTTATTTACATATACATAACACTTTGCATCTAAATCTTTTAAGGTGGTTGGACTTCAACTCCCAGAATTCCCCAGCCAGCATTGCCAGTTAGTGTATTCTTGAAATTGAAGTTCACTTGTGAAAATTATGGAGGTTGAGAAACAGCAGAAAAAGCAGGCAATCCACTTAACCAATGTGGGAGGAAAAAAAGCCATAAAATGGGGTGTGACTCGTTTAACAACTGCCTTGCTTAACCAGTGGAAATTTTGGGCTCAATTGTGGTCATAAGTCGAGGACTATCTGTATTCTAACACCAGTGGGCCGGGGACCACTGGTGGTCTGCGAGAAAATTTTGGTGGTCTGCAGGGAAATGTCACTCCCATAGCAATTAATCCAGGCTGCATGGGAACACAAGGCTTGCGTCACTTGCATTGTGAACAACACAAGGTAGTGAGGGGAGGGGGAAAGGGCAGAGTGGGGGGAACTCAATCTACGTGCCTGGCCTGGACACTGGGCTGCTTCTTTCCGCTTCTTTCTGGTTCTGCTTTTGGCTGAACGCAAGGAAAGCAGCCAAAGTCTTCCTTTCTCTCCCCCAAACTCCGCTAGAAATAAGTCTTTGGGTCCCTGCAAGGTCTCCTGCTCCAAGAGGCATCACCGACAAAGACTCATTTCTGGCAGAGTTTGGGGGTGAGAAAGAAAGACTTCTGCTGCTTCTGCTGCTTTCCTTGCATGGAGCCAAAAGTCTCTCTCTCCCCCCTCCCCCAAAAACGGAGCTGAAGACGGTATCCTGCGATCCCAAATAAAGATCGATCGATAGGAAAATGGGGTAGGGAATTTTCCTGCAGACTTTTTTTGGGATTTTCCCAGGGTCTGTGGTCTGCGGGATTTAAAATTATGAGTTTGATGGTCCCTGAGGTCCAAAAGGTTGGCGACCCCTGTTCTAACACACCTGTCTGGTTTCAGTCTTATACTCAGTGGGCATGCAGTAATTTTCTGAACAATGCAGTGCCCTCTGGTGGTGAAAGGGTGCAAACACACCTCTTTCTAAAAATAAATAAATGCTATACCGGTACTATCACATCATTGGGACTCTGGCTTTTTGATGCTCTAGCAATTTGGTGGCCCATGAAGCCTAGAGACTCACCCCGGCAGCCAATTGGACGTTGCAGGAAGGCAATATCGTGTGTTTTGGAGTTTGCAGCTAGAATTATGGGATGAATTGACAATTGAGTTGACAATTGCACGGTTTTTACTGTGCAATCAAATGCTGTTTGGGGAGTCAGTTGGGGATTTAGGGATAACAGAACATTACAGAATAACAGAGTTGGAAGGGACCTTGGAGGTCTTCTAGTCCAACCCCCTGCTCAGGCAGGAAACCCTATTACCATTTCAGATAAATGGCTGCCTAATCTCTTAAAAACTTTCAGCTGCTCCACTGATTAATTGTTCTCACTATCAGGAAATGTCTCTTTAGTTCTATCAATAGGCTTTGAAACATTCTTTTTTTTTTTTGTTGGTACATTTTCACCCTTTTTCTGGTGTAATTTGCATTTGAAAAAAAGACTTGTAATACTTCAGAAGTTGTAAACTTCTGAATAGAAGTTTACAACTTCTTCTTCAAATACTTGTAAACTTCTTATGAAGTTTTACATAGCAATTGTTGCTTCTGGCAAAAAAATTGTATCAGCTTCAGATGATAAAATTCCCAAAGGTTAAGAATAGGACTTCACCCCCTATTCAAACCCCCGTTTCCGAGACCCTTACAAAATTGCAATTCCTTCTCTTTCTCCTTCCAGCCCTTGGTGAAGCTCGTTTGTGGAAGCATAAGCCGACAATGATTCTTCCAATGCAACATTTGGGAAATTATCTCTGTAGTCGTTTATAAAAATATGTCTTTTCTTTCCTGGTCCATTCAAGTATGGCTGAATTTTCAGCTGAATCTGCAGCTGTTTGTGTTTACAAATACATTTATAGTAAATCCAGAAAGGTTTCTTTTCACATTTCATGATGTTCTTTTGCTAAATGTGGGTTTTAATTTTTTAGGGGCCCGACAAAGGAGAAACAAAGAGTGCTTCGTTAAAGGATTTATGCCCCGAAGACAAGCGGCGCATAGCAAACTTAATTAAGGAGCTTGCAAGGTGAGGATAAATGAGGTCTGAGAATTTCCTTCCCAGTTGTGGTTTTGGGAATTGGAGGAATCACAGTGTCTCTGAGAGATTTCAGAGCTGACTAAAGATCTCCCCTGCTGCAAATTTATTTGGTTATTTTATTTCTATCCCACATTTATTTATAAACAACCTCAAGGTGGCGAACATAACCCAATACTCCTTCCTCCTCTTACTTTCCTTACAACAACAACAATGGGAGATGAGTTGTGTTGAGAGAGAATGACTGGCGCAAGGGCACCCATCTGGCTTTCATGCCTAAGACGGGACTAGAACTCACTGTCTCCTGGTGATTGGCCCAAAGTCACTAGGCCGGCTTTCATGCTTAAAAGTGGGACTAGAATTCACCATCTCCTGGTGATGTACTGAGAATCACCAGCTGGCTTTCCTGCCTAAGGCAAGACTAGAACTCACCATCAGTCCTAGGTTGCATCAACAGAGGGATAGCGCCTGGAAATTGTAGTCCCAGCCGTCGTCATGTACCTTGCTATCAATACAGAAGGTATCAGTTTGAGAAGGTCAGCTTTCTAAGACTGGTTTGGAGCATTAAAATGTATCATATTATTTTTATTTATTTTATTTTAATTACATTTATATGCCGCCCTTCTCCGGAGACTCAGGGTGGCTTACAGTCTATGGAGCACCATGCTAAATGCTCGGCAATAGCCTTCATTCCATTGTATATGCCTGCTTATTACTAGGGCTTTTGGCCCCCCTTTTTGGCCTTTTTGACTGTTACAAAGTCAGCTTATTGCCCCCAACAATCTTGGGTCCTCAATTTACCTACCCTGAGGGGATGGAAGGCTGAGTCAACCTTGAGCCTGGTGGGATTCGAACCTGCACTAATTGCAGGCAGCTTGCACGAAGTGCTAGATGATTAACAGCCTGCACCACCAAGGCCCTTTATGCTCATGCTCCAGGATTATGTAAAGCAAGAAAAATGATGGCATTTGAGCCAATGGGAGGCAGGCTCTTAGCTTTTCTAAGAAAAACTCATTTGTCAGAGCGTTTGCAGCATGACTACTATTATGAGACAACCCAGGAGCAAAACACAACACACAGAGTTAAACATTTAACAGTGGTTTATATACAAGACATATACAGAAATGTATGTGATAGGCAAATACCTAACAAGCAATCAATCTTCTTAACTCTACACAGAGAACTCTGCAATGGATACCCGACACGAGAGAGAATATGCTCTCTAATAGCTGCCTTTGTATAGACACCTCTTAAAGAGGTAAAACTTCTGTGGATCCATTCTTTGTCTTAAAAGGGCAATACCCATGCTATGCTGATTCATCCTTATTGAATCAGCCTTACATTGCATCAGCTTTACACCTGGTCAGCTCTTAAATCCCTATACCTTAACATTATTACAGTGATATTAATTTTGAGAATTAAAACCTGCCCGACCCCCTCTCGTACCCGATTCTCTTTTTTTATTTTTAAAAACTAGAGCTCAGAGAGCACCAAGGGCCCTACAGTTCAACCCCGAGCTACAGTTATTATCTTCTATCCATCTATTTGTTTATTAAGCAAATTTACCCGGCCGCCCAACTCACACACAAGTTCCTTAGGGCGACAACATTAAAAATCCACAAAATAAAAACCATTCTCTCTCTCCCTCCCTCTCTCCCCTCCCTCTTTCTCTCTCTCCCCCGCCTCTCTCTCTCTTGTCTATCTGTCTCTCTCTCCCTCTCTCCCTCTCTGTCTCTCCCTCCCTCTCTTGCCTCTTCCTCTGTCTCTCAGTTCCTCCCTCTGTCTCTCAGTCCCTCCCTCCCTCCCACTCTCTCTCCCTCTCCCTCTCCCTCCCTCCCTCTTTCTCTCTCCCTGCATGATAGCAGCAGCACAATCAAATCAATCCTTGATCGGCCCCCTTCTATTTATGACCAGTAAAAGCAAGAGGAATCCTGAAAACGTGAGCGGTGGGAGGTGAGGCAGAAGGGCTTCAGGCTAGTCCGGATCGAAATCCATCTTCTTCTAGTGGCGCCTGGTATTGGTCTGACGATGTGTGTGTGTGTGTGTGTGTGCGTTGTTGTGTTGATCTTTTCAGAGTGAGCGAGGAAAAAGAGGTGACGGAGGAGCGCCTGAAAGCCGAGCAGGAGGCCTTTGAGAAGAAGATCCGGCAGCTGGAGGACCAGAATGTCCTCATCATCAAAGAGAGGGAAGATATCCTTTATTTTTCTAAAAAAAACGCGGCTTAAAATGGGGAGTGGATGGGAGTTGACTGCACGGAATTAAAAAGCCAACCGTTTGCCCCGATTGATAGCTGGGCACCTACTGGGCCGTGCTGCCATCCAGAAGCAGTCCGGGGGGGGGGAGGGGCATCCAGCTGTTCCGGGGATGCTGCTCTGTTGTGCAAGACGGGGTTGGTCGTCGCAAGGAAGAAGAGAACAAAAATCTCCCCATTAGCAAATACGGCCTGCTCCCTCCCGTCTTCCTTGCTTCAATTGCCCGCCTTTGGATTCACCTTAGGAGAGGTGCTCCCCCAGGCTCTTCTGCAGCCCTGCCCAACTTTCTCAGAGGTTGAGGAGGCTGGGATCTGTGAGAGATGGCAGATCGTAGAGGGGATCAAGTGTTTTGACAGGCCCTGAACTCCTCCCTCCCTCCCTCCCTCCCCTTTTCCTTCCTTCCTTCCTTCCTTCCTTCCTTCCTTCCTTCCTTCCTTCCTTCCTTCCTTCCTTCCTTCCTTCCTTCCTTCCTTCCTTCCTTCCTTCCTTCCTTCCTTCCTTCCCTTTTTCTTCCATCCTCCCTTCTTCCCTCCCTAGCGCCTCTCCCATCCTTTCTCCTTCCCTCCCTCCCTCCCTTTCCTTCCTTCCTTCCTTTCTTCCCTCCCTCCCTCCCTCCTTCCCTTTCTCACTTCTAACCTCCCTAGCTCCTCTTCCATCCTTTCTCTTCTTCCCATTCTCCCTTCCCTTTTTCTCCTTCCTTCCTTCCTTCCTTCCTTCCTTCCTTCCTTCCTTCCTTCCTTCCTTCCTTCCTTCCTTCCTTCCTTCCTTCCCCTTTTTCTTCCACCCGCCCTTTCTCACTTCTTACCTCCCTAACTCCTCTCCCCTCTCTACTCTCCTTTCTTCCTTCCATCCCTCCCTTCCTTCCCTTTTTCCTCCCTCCCTCCCTGGTTTCACCTCAGAGGTCAAATGCAACATTTCTGAAGTCCACATCCCTTCTGTATGCCTCCAACCACACTGGTGAATTGTTGAGTCGACTTGGCTGGCCGCCTAGTGGATGGGCTGAAAAGCCAGCTTGGGTGTAGGGATTGGCAGTTGATAGCTTTCATCCTGGCTGCAGCTGATCTAACTTCTTCCCATCCAACCAGATAGGTTTTTTTAAAAAAAAAAGCTCAGCCTTCGTCCATCTGAAGAGTGTGTGTGTTGAATTCGTACCACAGGTAGTCCTCGCTTTACGACTACAATGGAGCCCCAAGATTTCCACTGCTAGCAAAGCAGTTGTTAAATGTGTTTTTTCCCTATCTTACAACCTCTCGTGCCACTGATGTGAAGTCAGTCTCTGCAATTGTTATCCCAATTAATTGCTATCCCAATTAAATTGTGAGTCTCGAGCCAAACTTCCAAAACTTCAAAAGGATTTATTGGGAGTTAACATGTCTGGCACTGCCTGGGTGTAGCGGACTCTGAGACACATCATTCATTGTCACCCTTGACCCTGGTTTTCCCCCACCCCTCTGGGTGTATCGTAATTCATATTCTCCAATGAGGCACATCCATAGCCCAGAGTCATCAATCATGCTCTCCAGTTAGAATGTTGCATGGCAGAAACTTCAGTCACCTAGGAACTATCTTTGAAAAACATTTATGGAATGCAGTTTTGATTTCCAAGTTGCCACACTGCTCCCCCTTCCCTTTCTGTTGGCAACTCTCTAAAAAGACCATCGAAATATTTTATGAGTTGACACTAGTAACTCCGCTGTTAAACGAATCCAGCAAACCCCTCCCCATTGATGTCGCTCATCAGACGGTTGCCAAAGGGGATCACATGACCCTGGGAGACTGCAACCATTATACACATGAGTCAGTGGCCGGGCGCCTGAATTTTGTTCGTGTGATCCTGGGGACGCAACGACAATCCTCAGTGTGAAAAACGGTCTTCCATCACTTTTCCCAGGGGGGCTTCCAACAGTCAGTAAACAAACAGTTATACATCACTGATGACTTGTAAGAAAACAACAAAATTTTGTCATTGTTTCTCATATCCTGGGGAATAATTGGTGTTGAGTGAAAGAGTCCGATTCCAGTCCGTTCCATTTGCCGATGCTTAAGATGGAATCTGCCGTCGATTCATTTCCTCTTTGTTGAACTTGTGACGTTCCGCGTCCCTGCAGTGATATTGGGGTCTTTTCCCGTGTAAGATTGAGACTATCTGGGCAACGTTTCGATGAGATCTCACTTGCCATCTTCAGGCTGGTGCTTTCGGCTTTGTGCTTGTGCCGAAAACACCAGCCTGAAGATGGCGAGTAAGATCTCATTGAAACGTTGCCAAGATAGTCTCAATCTTACACGGGAAAAGACCCGAGTACGCCAAGACCTGCATGCCTGTACCTGTGAAACTCTACGAAAACATATATGTATAGAGAGTGGGACGGCTCGTAAGCAGAGAGGAATGGGGGGCAGGATGACCGAGAGAAGGCAAGCGGTGGAAAGAAAGAGAGGCGGAGCTCAGGCGATGAGCAAGGACCGCCCCCTCCTGATCCGTGAGCACGGAGAGTGGAAAGAAGGCAGGAACGGCGCAGGCCAACCCAACAACTACTCGGGAGGAGAGCGCCCCGCCCCTCTTCACAAGGCACATCTGGGGGCTGAACTTTAAGGAGACGCTGTGTGGAAGGGCGCTTGTCTGGCACAAACGCTGAATTCATGGAGTGTTGCGTGTCGTTGCCGACGTTTGGTGTTTCCTGGACTTCTTGCTTTATTTCTTGCTTCCTGAAATTGCTGCCGTGGTCCTTTGCTTCCTGGACTCATTGACTTATTTCCTTGCCCCGCGGGATTTACTTTGCTGTTGTTTTGCTGGATGGCTTGCAGCCAGAGGCTGCTGAAGGTGTGTGTGTGTGATCGCTTTGCCATAACGTCGGAGCATTTGAGGGAAAGTTGGAGCAATAAAGGGGACGATTTGAATGGTCAGCTGACTGTGTTGCCGCTGTGCCTTTCTCCTGGGTCATCACACTTGCTTGAAGCCTTCCGCCAAAAAGGGTTCTGCGTTCATCCCAGTTTTCAGAATGAAACCACGCGGAATGTGGCACGCCATGGCAGGATTGAATGACTGGCGTTCCGCTTTCCTGCCAAGCCCCGAGTTTGCTTTTATCCGCGGCGTGTTTAAATCACATCCTTAAGTGGCCGGGCTCGTTCGGAAGCCATAAATTGTGATTTTTACCCCGTTGCGATGGCGTAACTTACTGATCCAAGCCCCAAAACATGCTGTGTTATTTCTCAGCGGAGTGCATTAATCTAGGCCCGTAAGTGGGTTGTGGGTATCGGGATGAGGAAGTGAATAAATGCACAGTTGGGCGCGGACGGAAGGCTCGGCAATAAACTGGCTGAGCTATTCGTGCGGGTTTAATCTCTTAATGCTAATTGGGAATATTTGAATGGCCAGAGGGCCATTGAGCATTGGCAAATGAGGGTCGGCTGTTATGTATTTGTACATGAAACATGAAGAACGCCTTTGGGGTTCTCCATCCAATGGTTGTCTCAAAGATGCTTTTTCAAGAGGCAACTGGTCTTTCTCCTTTTTTCTTTGAAGGCGTTTCGCTTCTCATCCGAGCAGCTTCTCCAGCTCTCCGCCTGGATGGTGGGGAATGGATTTTATATCCCTTGCAGACAGCTGGTCATTTGCATCCTTTTTAGAGAGTCGTTGAGGCCACTTGGAGGTTTTTATCTGTGTCCTTAGAGTCACCTGAGTGGTGCAAATGGTTCCTGTAGTCTGCCATTTTGGGGAAATCCGTTCATACTCCCACACCATTCAAGGGAGTTCATCCCAAAGTGCACGGCTAAAAATCTATGCAGATTCACTGCAATCCAGGTCATGGATGACCCAAAGGTGCTTTTTAAGAGGCAACTGGACTTTATCCTTTTTTTCCTCCGAAGACGTTTCACTTCTCATCCAAGAAGCTTCTTCAGCTCTGACTGGATGTTGGGGAAGGGAAGGATTTACACTCCTTGTAGACATATGAAGAAGAATTTTTTTTAAAAAAGGCCACTCGTTTAAAGACAGCAAAGTCCATTATTTTGAACAGAGAGGACTGCTGGTTGAAAGAGGGGTCAAAGAGGCCATCCATGTCCAAATTGAACAGCCCTCCTTCAACAGAGGAGGAGGGATACAACATCATCTATCTCCAGTCTACACAGTCCAAGGAGGCTCCACACCCATTTGCACTACTCAGGTCACCCTGAGGACATAGACAAACCTCCAAGTAGCCTCAACGACCCTTTAAAAGGATGCAAGTGACCAGCTGTCTGCAAGGAATATCAATCCTTCCCTTCCCCTCTGGTCCAGTCAGAGCTGAAGAAGCTTCCTGCATGAGAAGCAAAACGTCTTCAAGGAAAAACCAGAAAGTCCAATGGGAAAAAAAAACTTTGGAACAATCATGACCTGGATGACTGAGAACCTCCATAAATATAGGAAGAACGGTTGCTGGAATTGGGTATGTCTAGTCTGATGAAAAGAACGCCTCGGGGTGACATGATAGCAGCATTCCAGTATTTGGGGGGCTGCCCCAAAGAAGAGGGAAGTTAACCTATTCTCCAAAGCTCCTAAGGGCAGGACTAGAAGCAAAGGATGGAAGAATCAAGGAGAGAAGCAACCTGGAACTAAGGAGGAATTTCCTGACCGTGAGGACAATGAATCGGTGCAAGGGCTTGCTTTCAAAACTTATGGGGGTTAGTAGATCAGATTCTTGCACGTGGGTTGCATGGAATCAATTTGCAGCGCTTTTGAACTCCATCCTGGCTCCTGATTGGCTGTGCCCTGACAGTTGAACTTTATTTATACTGTATTTAATTTAAAAACCTTTCTTTGCTACCCTTTTGGAACCAGTCATTTCGTCTCCCAAGGCAGAGCTTTCTAAGTTTTGGAGTTTTATCTCTGGGTCAAAGAGGCGGGATGTCCATTCCAGGGGATCGATCTCATCTTTCGGCATGTTTTTTAACCTTGACAACTTTCTATTAATGATCATCAATTTGGCCGAGCTCTTGTGGCAGAAATATCTCCCATCGGTGGCTGCGTTTTTTTTAATCCCCCCACCTTGCTGTGAGGACAGATTGTTGGAGCATTCCTGCTGCTTTCCGGAGGAGTTTGGCCAAAATGGCAGCAGGTTAATACCTGCAATTTTACGCTACATAAAAAGGGACAGAAAGTAGATACACGTAAAGTAAAAACAAGGACGTAATTTAGAACAATATAAATGTAACGACAGACTTTCATACTCTTCTTGCATGAACGCTTCAAGATCTTGTTCTTTCCTCTGATTGCTTAATGTCAAAGTGCTCGGAGTCTCTTCCGTAGCCGAAGAAACGGTATCAGTGACTTTTTAATAAAGTGGAATAAAAACGCTTAGCCTTTTCTGGAAATAAAAGGAAGGGAGGATGTTGGGTTTCTGTTGGAATGTAGGAAGATATCGTCCAGGACAGGTTCAAATAAAAAATAGGACTCTTATTTTCATGATCCCACATGGTTGGAATTCCCAAACTCCTTAATCTTCCTTTGTGTTACCGTTTTGGAAGGATGAGCAGAAGTTTTCCACAATTTGTTTCATGGTTTCTTAACATTTTTGCTTTTGGAGACCTCTCAAAACAGAAGAGCATATTTGTAGCTCAGGGTTGAAACGTGGGGTCCTTGGTGCTCTCTGAGCTGGGTGGTTTTCTTGCAAACGTTTCATGACCCAACTAGGTAACATCATCAGTGCTAGAAGGGAGAAGAGGAGGAGGAGTGTGGGGGAAGGAGACGGGGGAATGAGGAGGAGAAGTGTGAGGTTTTTGGTGCTCTCTGAGCTAGGTGGCTTTCTTGCAGACGTTTCATGATCCAACTAGGTAACATCATCAGTGCTAGAAGAGAGTGTGGGGTTTGCATACTAAGGGTGGTTCTCAATGTATGACCGCAATTGAGCTCAAATTTTCTGTGAGGCATTCGTTAAGTGATTTTTTTTTTTACATTTTACAATTTTTCTTGCTACAATTGTTAAGCAAGTCACTGCAAATCAATATATTAGTCACCCAGTTGTTAAGCGAATTGGGCTTTGCTCGTCAGAAGGTCACAAAAGGGGATCACGTGAGCCCCCCCGGGGACACTGCAATGGTCATAAATACGAACCAGCTACCGATCATCTGAATTTTTATCGCACGGTCATGGGGATGCTGCATAGGTCATAACTCTGAAAAACGGCCGTAAGTCACTTTTTCCAGTGCTGTTGTAACTTTGGACAGTCAACTAAGTGAACTGTTGTAAGCCGAGGATTACCTATAGTGACTTACCCTTTCAGTGTTGATAATAATAGATAATAGAATAATAGAATTCTTTTATTGGCCAAGTGTGATTGGACACACAAGGAATTTGTCTTGGTGCAAATGCTCTCAGTGTCCATAAAAGACAAGATACATTCGTCAAGAGTCAAGAATCATCAGGGACAACACTTAACAATAGTCATAGGGTACAATAAGCAATCAAATCATACTAGGAAACAGTCTTGATGGGGATGGTCTTGGTGGTTCCTAGATTGGAATATTAAATACAGCTTGGGTTGATGGATGGGTAGGTTAGATGTTGCAGGTTCTCCAACATTGAAGGTTTTTAAGAAGAGACTGTACAGCCACTTGTCTGGGATGGTCTAAGTTCCATAAAAATTCCATAAAGGGACAAACTAGATTTACAGAGGGTGCAATGGATGGAAGGTAATCCAGGAGAGAAACTAATCCAGGAGAGAGGCAACCTGGAATTCAGGAGAAACTTCCTAACAGTGAGGACAATTAACCGCTGGAGTGGAAGTTGCCTTCAGAAGTTATGGGTGCTCCAAAGTTGGAGGTTTTTAACCTCCAACCACTAGTTGGACAACCACTAGTCTGAAATAGTATAGGGCAGTGGTGGCTAATCTTTTTGGGCTCCTGTGCCCAAAATTGCACGCGTGACAGTGCGCACGCACTCACGTGCCAGCACCCAGAATGCAGTGTGCGCCCCCCACTCCCCCTGTGCATGCGCGTGCAATCCCCCTACCCCCTTACCTGCACTGCGCCTCACAGCTGATTTTTCGGCTGGTTTGAGGCCTTTTTCGGCCTCCCAGAGGCTTGGAAAAAGCCTCTTCAAGGCTTTTCAGGAAGAATAATAGGTCTGTTTTGTCACTTCCGGTTTTACAGGAAGTGACGAAACGGACCTATAATTCAGCCTGAATAGCCTTGAAGAGGCCTTTTCCAAGCCTTTGGGAGGCCGAAAAAGGCCTCAAACCAACCGAGAAAAAATCAGCTGTGAGGCGTGCGCATGCGCAGTGAGGTAAGTTTGCCTGCGGCTCGCGTGCCGGCACAAATGGCTCAATGTGCCACAGGTTTGCTATCACGGGTATAGGGTCTCCTGCTTGAGCAGGGGGTTGGACTAGAAGACTTCCGAGGTCCCTTATTCTGTTATCCTGTCACAACCTGGTCTACAAGAGCTAATAGGTTGCAGGGTAGCCAAGACAGCAAGACAGGGGCTATACCGCATTGTAGATGAGGCTCTTCAAGATGGATACCAGGCGCCTCTGCAGAGAGCCCTTTGAGGTTTAATCCACCACAGCCAACATTCGGGGCCAGGAGCCATCCTATAAATGTGCCCCACTAATCCTGCTACCCACAGCTTCTGTCCCAACAGTTCAATTCGGCTTTTGTTCTATAAAGCGCTCCGATGTTCAAGGGACGATCTCAGGCCACGAATTTCCCCCAAAGGAGAAAAAAAAATAGTTCTTCAATCGCATCTCTGAACTTTGATCCATTTTAAATACTTGGCATTGCTTTAATGCTGGGTTTCCTTGATGTTTCGTTTAGGAGTCCATCAAATTTTCAAGGCATGCCTGATTAACCCAACGGCCAGCAATCGCGTCTTCCATGGTTAACAAGTTCCTTAAGTGCAGAGATTACTTAACTGATGTTGCCATTAGGGGGTGAGCCGATAAATACTCACTGACTTTTTAATAAGTTTGCACGTTTGATCTATTTATTAGGCTCTCCTGGCCTGCATCGAAGAACTTAGCCAAGAGTATCCACAACTTCTCATAATAGACACTTCGGCCCCAACCTCCAAAATCTGCCTCCTTTAGAAATTGTTTCGCTTGCCTTCCTCTCTGGAAAAAATATCATTTATTATTTTTATTTAATTAGATTTTTTCCCTGTCTTTATTACTCCATAAGTAATTCAACATGTCTAATACTCCTTCCTCCACCTATTTTTCCTACAACAACAATCCTGTGAAGTGGATTGGGCTGAGAGAGAGAAAGAGAGAGACTGGGCCACCCAGTTGGCTTTCATGGCTAAGGTGGGACTAGAACTCCCGATCTCCTGGTGATTGGTCCAAAGTCACCCAGGTGGCTTTTGTTCCTAAGGCAGGACTAGAACTCACTGTTGCCTGGTGATTGGACTAAAGTCACCCACATGGCTTTCATGCCTAAAACAGGACTAGAATTCAGTCTCCTGGTGATTGGCCCAAAATCACTCTGCTGGCTTTCATGCCTATGGCAGGACTAGAACTCACCATCTCCTGGTGATCAGCTCAAAGTTACCCAGCTGGCTTTCATGCCTAAAGCAGAACTAGAACTCACAGTCTCCTAGTGATTGGCCCAAAGTCACCCAGGCGGCTTTTGTTCCTAAGACGGGTGTCATTCACTGTCACCTGGTGATTGGTCTAAAGTTACCCACATGGCTTTGATGCCTAAAGCAGGACTAGAACTCACAGTCTCCTGGTGATTGGCCCAAAGTCATCCAGATGGCTTCTGTGCCTAAGATGGGACTAGAACTCACAATCTCCTAGTTTCCAGCATGGTGCCTGAAACCACTACCCCAAACTGGCTCTCGTCTTGAGATTGAAGTGGGAGTTAGATGGGACTAGAATTCACAATCTCCTAGTTTATAGGCCAGCAGTTTCACCACTATATCAAATTGGCTCTCAGAGTAATAATTATTATAAAAAAAACCTTTTGTGCATCTTGCAGCAAGCAGAACCAAAATTAAGAGGCATCCTCATCCACAGGTATTTCAAGATCTCCCTGAGGCTTAAAGTTTAAATTTCCGAGACTTTTATTAGCAGAGGAACGGTTTATTTCCTATGATCCAAAAACTATTGGGAAAAAAAAACCACCCTAAAACTAAATAAAAGAGTTCCATTACCTCCCTCTGGCAAAGTCTCATTTTGTTCTTCAGAGATTCTAAGGTTGAGAAAAGGAGAAATCAGAAGTGGGGAGCAGCCCAGCATAGTTCTGGTGAAGTATGATTCTTTTTAACAATGGTTTGCCATCTAGATTGTTCCTTTTATTTATGAACTCATTCCATTTTTTTTTAATGCTGCCATCTCGCAAGATTCGGGTTAGGGTACAAAGTTGTAAAATAACCACAAAGCACAACGATCAATCCCTTAAACATAAAACAGGAGAGAAAATCTGTAGCTCGGGAATCATATTGCTAAAGGTCACCCCAGCAAAATGGTTGGGTATTAAATGCTTGTTTAAAAACAAGTCAGTTTTTTTTGTATCTAGCAGGGCAAGGCATGCCAAGGGTTTTAGACTATCGTGGAGGTGGCCTGGCCTATCTTGGTCTACCCTTCAAGCAGTAAACAATCCTTGAATTTAGGAACTATCAACTCAGACAAACAATCAAAACAGAAAAAAAAAATAACCGAATCTAGGAACCACTAAGAATATTCCCACCAACACTTGTATATAAACAGAGAGTAAATTCTAGCACTGATGATGTTATCTAGTTGCATAATGAAGCATCTGTAAGAAAACTTCCAAACTCACAGAGAACCCCTCCTCCTCCTCCTCCTAAACTCACCAAGTAAATAAATTCTTCTTACAATGATGAAGTTACCTAGTTGGGTCATGAAATGTCTGTAAGAATACTACCAATCTCAGACAGCACCAAGGATCCCACAGTTCAACCCTAAGCTACAAATATTCTCTTGATATCGGTCTTCTGTCTGTCTTATCTATCTAATCCATCCATCCAACCTAAGCTACAAATTCTCTCTCTCTCTCTCTGTCTGTCTGTCTCTGTCTCTCTCCATCCCCATCCATCTATTTATCATCTATCTACCCACCCATCCATTAACCCAAGCTACAAATATTCTCCTGATATCTATCATCTCTCTCTCTCTTCTGTATCTATCTATATCAATCCATCCATCTACCCATCCATCTGGAGGCAAGTTGTTCTACTGATTAATTGTTCTAACTGTCAGAAAATTTCTCCTTAGTTCCAGGTTGCTTCTCTCCTTGATTAGTTTCCACCCATTGCTTCTTGTCTTGCTTTCTGGTGGTTTGTAGAATAGGTTGACTGCCTCTTCTTTGTGGCAATCCCTTAAACATTGAAAGATTGCTATCGGTTCTCCCCTACATCTTTTTTTCATTAATCTAGGCCCAATTCCTGCAACTATTCTTCATATGTTCTAGTCTCCAGTCCCCTAATCCTCTTCCTTCTTCTTCTTCTTCTCTACACTCTTTTTTAGAGTTCTCAACATCTTGCTTACATCATGGCGACCAAAACTAGATGCAGTATTCCAAGTGTGGCTTTACCAGGGCATTATAAAGCGGTATTATCACTTCATGTGATCTTGATTCTATCTCTCTGTTTATTCAGCCTAGGACTCTGTTGGCTCTTTTGGCTGCTGCTGCACACGGCTGGCTCATATTTAAATGGTTGTCCACTATAACTCCAAGATCCCTCCCACAGTTACTATTATTGAGGCAGAACTGAAGATTACCCAAGGCCCTGATTAGGAGTACATGACTTCCATCCACTTGGTGTCTGTGTTTCTGTGTGCATGTGTCCCACTGGGCTTTCTGTGGCATGCCAAGGGCTGTGTATTAAATACAAGCAGGCCAGGATCTGCTTTGGTGGCCAGTTTGAGGAGCTTGATTTGATGGGTCCTATCAACATCTTCAAGCTTCAGCGGTTGGCTTTGCTCCTTGGATGCTCCCGTTCTCCAAAATTCTCCATCCATCCTTCCATTGTGGGGTGATATTTTTCCACCTCTGTTTTAGGCAAAGGACAGCTCCTTCTCCTGATCCCTGAGAAATATTGCCTGACTGGTGGTCCTTCCAGTAAACTCTGTTAAATTCCTTTTGAAGTGTACCCACAGCGGGACATCTTGGCCTATAGATTTGCCAGAGGAAGATAATGGAACTCTTGACTTGGTGATTCTGATGACGGTTGTTTTTTTCGTCTAATGTATATCTGCAATTCGATAGAAGATAATATTTGTAACTCTGGGGCCCCGAGGCTCCTCTGAGCTTGGTAGTTCTCTTGTAGATGTTTCATGACCCAACTAGGGAACATCATCAATGCTAGTGAGTGTGGGGTTTGCTCTCTATTTATATATAATTGGTTTGGATAGAATATTTGTAGCTCGGGGTGGAAATGAGGATCCTTGGTGCTCTGAGCTTGGATGTTTTCTTGCAGACGTTTTTTTGCCCAACTAGGTAACACTATCAGTGCTAAAGGGAATGGAGTTTGCTCTGTTTATTTACAAGTGGGTTGCCCTGTAACTGGTGGTGGGAGTGCTCTTATTGGTACTTCTTTGATTAAGCTTGTTTTTGGGCTCCTGTGCCAAAAATTGTACATGCGCTTGCACTCTCATCCTCGCATACCACCCCCCAGAAGGCAATGCCCCTCCCCACACCCCCTACGCATGTGCGCGCAATCCCCGCCCACCCACCCCCACCACCCCCTTACCTGCACTGTACCTTAGAGCTGATTTTCAGCCTGTTTGAGGCCTTTTTCGGCCTCCCAACGGCTTGAGGAAAACTTCTGCAGGCTTTGCAGGCCAAAAACTAGGCCCGTTTCGTCACTTCTGCTATTTCCGGAAAAACAGGAAGTGACAAAACGGGGCTAGTTTTCGGCCTGCAAAAGCCTTCCTGAAGCCTGTGGCAGGCCGAAAAAAGTGCCAGCTGAAAATCAGCTGTGAGGCACACGCATGCGCAGTGAGATAAGTTTGCCTGCAGCTCGCGTGCCGGCACAAATGGCTCTGCATGCCACTGGTTCGCCATCACGTTTCTAGGTGCAAAGGGAAGCAGGAAATGAGTTCATGCGCTGCAGCTCATGGATTAGAAACCTGGTTTCGGAGAAATTGAAGTTGTTCCTCAGCTTCCGGCCACGATTGAGCCCTGCCTTTCTGTTGCCAAGTGAGATTTATTTATTTATTTATTATTTATTTATTATTCAAACTTCTATACTGCTCTCTCTCCCAAAAAGGGACTCAGGGCGGTGTACAGCCTACTAAAAACACATAACATACGTCTAGAATAAATATAATTTAAATACAATTTAAAAATATATTAAATAAACAAGTCCATCTGTATCCCATCCAATTAAGAAATTTAGAGATTTAAAATCAGGGATTAATTAAAAATTAAAAATATAAAATTTAGCAATTAAAACCCAATTTAGATCTAAAACCCAAAAACCCATTACTGGGCCAGGCCAGCCTGTCTAAAAAATAGGGTTTTCACTGCGCGCCGGAAGGTCAGGATATCCGTCATGGCCCGTATCTCCGGGGGGAGATCGTTCCACAGGGAGGGAGCTCCCACAGAGAAAGCCCGCACTCTTGGGGCCGCCAGCCAACAACGATCAGGCGGCGGCACCCCAAGCAGGGCAACCCTGTGAGAGCGTACTGAGATGGTTGTTAAGTGAGTTTGGCCCCATTGTACGAAACTTTTTTTGCCTCAGTAGTTAAGTGAATCACTGCAGTGATTAAGTTAGTCGCCCGGTTGTTAAGGGAAACCAGCTTCCCCTTTGACTTTGCGTGTCAGAAGGTCGCAAAAGGGGATCGCGTCACCCTGGGCCACCGCGGCCGTCATAAAGGTGAATCAGTTGGCAAGCACCTGAATTTTGAGGACGCAAACCTGGGGGTTGATGCAACGGTCATTGACGTGAGAAACGGACATAAGTCATTTTTCCCCCAGTGCCGTCATAACTTTAAGTGGTCACTAAATGAACTGTGGTAAGTCGAGGACTGCCTGTATTTAATGCTCTTGCCGAAATGAATTTCCTCCTCTCTCTTCCTTCATGGCAGCAGGGAACAGGTCAGAGCAGCTCTTGAGGAAGCGTTGCGGGACTCCCAGACTGTTTTCCAAACTTTCCAAAACATTTCTCTCGCATGATGGAGTGCGCTTTCGAGAAATCAATCTCCTAATAATTGTTGTTCCGAAGAGTTCATTATTCAGTTTTCGGTCTTTTAAATTACTGTTCTCCTTTAAAGGATTTTTCTGATGTCATAATGGCTTCGGCGAAATCCATTTGCTATACTCTGCCTTGTAATTATTTTAGATTTGCAGGCTAAAATGAATGGCTTTCTTATTAATCAGCAGCAAATTTTGTCTTCCTGTTTTTAACCTCAAAATGGCCTTGACTTGTAAAATGACTCCACAAGGACTCAAATTCCACCACCACCACCACCTCCTCCTCCTCCTCCTCTCCACGCTTTCTAATACTGATAATGTTACCTAGCTGGGTCATGAAACATCTGAAAGAAAGCCACAAAACTCAGAGAGCACAAAGGACCCTACAGTTGTCATTGTCATCCTCTTCTTCCTCCTCCTCTTCCCCCTCCCCCTCCTTCCCCTCTCCACTATACCTGTTCCCTTCTAACACTGATGACGTTACCTAGATGGGTAATGAAAAGTCTGCAAAAAAAGCTCCAGGACCCCAAAAATGGAACCCTTTTCTAGAAAAAAATAGCCCTGTGTCTCCAATGTAGGAAAGGCCGGCAGTAGCCATAAAAATTGTGTGGCTGAGAAGTTCTCTTCAAAGCCCCCATGCCAGTTATCCTTCTGTCATGTCCCAGTTGGAATCTGATTCCGAGGGGGCGGTCGAACAGCTGACAGGGAGTGGGAGTGTGGCTTCGGTGGCTGTGGAGGAAACTGGGGAAGGGCCCAGTCCAGCTGGGCATTCAGAGGAAGACCCAGGCCCATCCCCTCTTCATCCTAAGACACGCAGGGAGGAACGGATAAGGAAGCAACATGGGTTAAGGGGGAGAAAAGGGCCCTGATTCCCTTCATTAGCTGCAGCTGGGAAAACAGGATAAAGAGGGTGTTTGCTCATAGCACCTTGCTGGAAGCAAAGCATGAATTATCTTTGTCAAGTCTTATCTGGGTTCTGGCATCTTCCCAACTGTGTATGTTTCGTTATCTTTTGAAGCCTGCAATTCCTTACCCTGCTCTGTCTCGTCAGTTGCTGCAGCGTGGTTTGTGTTGGTTTTTATTTATAATTTATATGTACTTTGGGTTCGGACTGAATTTCTTCCCTTTAAAGCCTGTCCTTGGGAGAGTTTTTTCTCTCCAGCCGATGATAACTGGACATTGGGGGCCAAGTTGGAGGAATTAAAGGGACTTTACCTACTTTTGTGACTTGGTTGCTTTTGTGCCACACCCCTTGGGGTCATCACACCTTCTATATTTTGTGTTCAAGGAGAACAGCTGAGACCCAAAACAGCCCCCCCCCCCCGAACAGTATTTGTCTAGGTGTCCCATTTTCGTTAATGTCAAATAATGGATGGAGTTGCAGTGACTTTGTTACAGCTGAAGAGCTCTAAACATAAGAACGGGATTTTTTTCCTAATAAGCCAGGGCTGCCGGGCTTTTTAAAAGCGTACTAAATCAGTTGCTTTAGTGTGAATTTATTAGGTGTTTTTTTTTTTTCCTTCTCTCCCCCCCAGCATTAGCTTTAATAGTAGTTATTTACATAAGCGTACATCCCATTAACCGCCATCAGGGCTGGGAAAAACATGCTGAACTGTTCATATTTTCCTATAATTATTGAGCATAATGGTTTTCATTTGCATTTCTAAACCGCGATGTTTCCGTCAGAGAGGCTTTGGAAAGAGTGCCTTCGCGCAGTTCCTATTTCATATCCACTTATTTGACATCATTAAATTTTATGCTAATGGGCTTCCTACCGACAGCAGTGCCGGGACAGATGTTGGCGCTTTAATATACAAATCAGAGAGGCTTTGCCTTCCCCAAGCCTCCCCCGAAATGCAAAAGGGAATTAAAAAAAAAAAAAAAAGACATTTTAGTTGGGTGTTTTTGATACGTTCGGTATGTTCTGTCTCGCTCCGAATTCTGGGATTCAGTAAAAAATGTCCAAATTTCAATCCTTGGTCTGAAATGTCCCAATATTTCCCTTCCTGCAAACCAAGTGAGTAAGCTTTCCATCCTACGGAGAGTCTCTGGAGCAGTGGTCGCCAACCAATGAGCCGGGAACCACTGGTGGTCCATGAGAAAGTTTTGGTGGTCCGTAGAGAAATGTCCCCCCCAAAGCAGGGAATCCAGGCTGCATGGGAACCCATATTGCCTGCAGGAACACAAGGTTCGCGTCGCATTGCGAACAACACGAGGTAGTGGGAGGGGGGGAAGGGCAGGGAGGGGAACTTGCCTCATGTGCCTTGCCTGGCCACCAGGCTGCTTCTTTCTGCTTCTTTTTCTGCTTTTGACTGCATACAAGGAAAGCAGCCAAAGTCTTTCTTTCTCTCCCTCAAACTCCGCCAGAAATGAGTCTTTGGGACTCTACAAGGCCTCCTGTTCCAAAAGACTGTGCCAGCGTAACAAGTCTCACAAAGACTCATTTTTGGCAGAGTTTGGGGGAGAGAAAGAAAGACTTTTGCTGTTTCTGCTGCTTTCCTTGCATGAAGCCAAATGTCTCTCTCGCTCTCTCTTTCCCCCTGAGAATGGAGCTGGAGACGGTATCCTGCCATCCCAAATAAAGAATGATCGATCGGCAGGAAAATTTTCCTGCAGACTGTTTTTGGGATTTTCCCAGGGTCTCTGGTCTGTGGGATTTAAAATTATGAGTTTGCTGGCCCCTGAAGTCCAAAAGGTTGGCGACCCCTGCTCTAGAGGGAATTAATTTTGCACAGTAAGCTTAGAAGGGTTATAAGAGCTTCGAAAACCATCCCTACCAGTGATGGTCCTGGGTAAATCAGGGCAGGGGCCTTAAACCTGGATGGGTATCGAGAATCTCAAAAGCAGCAGCCTGCTTTGGAATCCCCACCCTCTTTAGTGTTGGATGGTAAATAGAAAAGAGTTCCATTTTGGGGGTGCTTAGTGGCTTCTGAGCTTGGTTGCTTTTTTTTTTTTTTTGGCAGACCTTTCATTACCCAACTAGGTAACATCATCAATACCAGAAGGGAGTGGGGCTTGTGGAAATGAAGAGGAGGAAGAGGACTGTGGGGTCCTTGGTGCTCTCTGAGCTTGGTTGTTTTGTTGCAGATGTTTCATCACCCTACTAGTTAACATCATCAGTGCTAGAAAGCAGTGAGGTTTGGTTTGTGGAAAGGAGGAGGAGGAGAACTATGGGATCCTTGGTGCTCTCTGAACTTGATTATCCCAAAGGTCCTTTTTTTCAAGAGGCAACTGGACTTTCTTGTAAAAAAAAGAAAGAGAAAGAAAGGAAAGGAAAGGGAAGGAAGGAAGGAAGGAAGGAAGGAAGGAAGGAAAGAAAGAAAGAAAGAAAGAAAGAAAGAAAGAAAGAAAGAAAGAAAGAAAGAAAGAAAGAAAGAAAGAAAGAAAGAAAGAAAGAAAGAAAGAAAACGTAACAACAGAACTTTTGAGCTCAATTCTGGTCATAAATTGAGGACTAACCAATATTTAATATAGGTTGCATCCTGGATCTCACTTATTTAGGTGTTAGCTGTCATGCCCCTGTTAGAATCTGACTCCGAAGGAGAGGAGGAACAGCTGACAGGGAGTGGGAGTGTGGCTCCAGAGTTTGTGGAGGAAACTGGGGAAGGGCATAGACCAGCTGGGCATTCAGAGGAAGACCCAGGCCCATCCCCTCTTCATCCTAGGACACGCAGGGAGGAGCAGGTAAGGGAGAAATGTGAATGGCATGGTCTACGGGGGAGGAAAGGGCCTTGATCCCCTTCATGGACTGCAGCTGTGCGGACTGTTTAAAAGGACAAACTGCACATGGACCAGTGCTTGAAGAAAAGCATGAAAATATTTCTAGTTTGTCAGTTCTTATCTGAGTTTTGGCTGTCCTTCCCAGTGCGTGTATTTTGATATCTGTGGACGTCTTCAAGCCCTTATCCTGCCTTGTCTCCTTAATTGCTTCAGTGTGGTTTGTGTTGTTTTTTCCTATTGATAATTTATATGTATTTTGAGTTTGAACAGAAGTTCTTCCTTTTCGCAACTGTTTGTGGGGTTTTTTTTTTCTCCAGTCAATGATAATTGGACCTTTAAAGCCAAGTTGAAGGAATTAAAGAGACGTCACCTGTATTTACGACTTTGTTGCTTTTGTATCCTACCCTGGGTCATCACATTAGCTAATTTTACAAAAGCCTTTTAACTCTTATCTTAAATTTTATTTTGTTGATTGCCTGTACTGGTCTTTAATCTCACTGAATTTCAAAACCGAATTGAAATCAAATATCGATGCCGGAGTAAAGTTTGGGTCAAAATATTTCAGATTTTCCAGACGTTTTCAATCCTCGCTTAAAATCCTATTTTGCATATATTTATCCTTCTGGCTAGGATTCTCAGATTAGAAAAAGAAAAGATTGCACCCTCTAGCAATTTTGCCCAGCCAGAGGGATTTCAGAAAACCGACTTCCTTATTCAGAGTTGGGAAGATGATGGTAGCATCTCAGCCAGATGCGTCTTAAGTATCGTGGTTTCCTTTTTGCTTGTTTTCAATGTTGCCTCTTCAGGAAACTGATTTGTTTGTGAAGTGATTCACTTAACAACCATGGCAAGGAAGGTCATAAAATGGGAACAAAGCTTACTTCACAATTCCACTGGAAACTTTGGGACTCATTTGCGGTCGTAAGCCAAGGGCTACCTGTGTTTTCTTTCTTTAGTTCCCCCTCTCCCAAATTCGCGCTTTCATAGTGTGCTTTAGATCAGGGGTCGCCAACCTTTTGGATCTCAGGGACCACCAAACTCATAATTTCAAATCCTGCAGACGAGAGACCCTGGGAAAATCCCCCAAAAAGTCTTCAGGAAAATTCCCCCACCCCCGTTTTCCTACTGATCGATCATTCTTCATTTGGGATCGCAGGATACCGTCTCCACCTCCTTTTTCAGGGGGAGAGAAAGAGAGAGAGAGACAAAGAGAGACTTTTGGCTTCATGCAAGGAAAGCAGCGGAAGCAGCAGAAATCTTTCTCTACCCCAAACTCCGCCAGAAATGAGTTTGTGAGACTTGTCGCGCCAGCGCAGCCTCTTGGAGCAGGTGGCCTTGCAGGGTCCCAAAGACTCATTTCTGAGGGAGTCTGGGGGAGAGAAAGAAAGACTGTTGCTGCTTTCCTTGTGTGCAGCCAAAAAGAGAAGCATAAAGATGCAGAAAGAAGCAGTCTGGTGGCCAGGCCAGGTGCGTGGGGCAAGTTCTCCCACTCCACCCTTTCCCCCCTCCCCTCGTGTTGTTCGCAATGCAAGTGACGCAATGCTTGTGTTCCCACAGGCCATGTAGGCAGCACAGCCTTGTGTTCCTGCACAGCCTAGATTAATTGCTTTGCGGGTGACATTTCTCTGGAGACCACCAAAATTTTCTCGTGGGCCACCAGTGGTCCCCGGCCCACTGGTTTGCCTACCACTGGTTTAGATGATTCTATAAAAGTTTTAGATTTTCTTTACACCAAGACAAATTCCTTGTGTGTCCAATCACACTTGGCCAATAAAGAATTCTATTCCATTCCATTCCATTCCATTCCATTCCATTCCATTCCATTCCATTCTATTCTATTCTTCACGTCATCTAGAACTTGCTAAGATTTATGTAGTGGGGGAAGGTTGCTCAAGTCAGAAATAGGCTGTATTTTTATTTTCCACTTAGTATGCCTTTATAATTTTCCATATGCTGGAATGGTTTATTTCATAACAGGTTTTCACTGCTTTTCTAAAGGTTTGAAGCCATTTGCCATGTACTTTTATACATTTTAAACTGATTTTCATTTTGGCGTGGGTTTTCTTTAACTGTCATCTTTCCTGTGGTCACATTAGAGCAAATTGTAATAATAAGAATAAAAAAAAGATAGCTTCTCCAACCGTATAAAATCTCTAAGCAATTGGGTGGATTAAAAATACGATACATCTAACACTAACTGTTAGACTTACCGATTAGATGACAGGTTATTGGCAGCTTCAATTTCGGTTAATCATTTATTTTCATTTAAATGCTAGGCAGCCTTGTGTTCCTGAAACGTTTTTTTTTAAAAATGCATTTTTGAATCTTGCCATATGCTAGACTGGCAGGAATATCGCTTAAACTAAAAGTCCTCGAGCACGTGTTTCCATAATGCAAAATAATCCCTTTATAAAAAAAATACATTTTGATCAGCGTTGTTGGTGAACCGTGAGGTTGAGAATTCCAACTTTTCTCTAAAAAGCAACGGGCAAAAACCTGACTAAGTACTTTGTTGTAACTTGGAAAAAAATACAGAATAACAGAGCTGGAAGGGACCTTAGAGATCTTCTAGTCGAACCCCTTGCTCAGACAAGAAACCCTATACCATTTCAGAAAAATGGTTGTCCAGTCTCTTCTTAAAAACCTCCAGTGATGGAGCACCCATAACTTCTGGTGACAAGCAGTTCCACTGGTTAATTGTTGTAATTATCAGGAAATTTCTCCTTAATTCTAGGTTGCTTCTCTCCTTGGTTACTTTTCATCTGTTGCGTCTTGTCTTGCTTTCTGATGTTTTGGAGAATAGAATTTCTTTCTGATGTTTTGGAGAATAGAATTTCCGGCGCGCAGTGAAAACCCTGCTTTTCGAACAGGCCGGCCTGGCCCAGTAACTATGTTTTCTGGTTTTAATTAATTCTAAATTGGGGTTTTATTAGTTTTAATTTTTAACTTAAATTTTGAATAGACAGCCGTATTTAATTATTTAATTCATTTTTAATCGTATTTATTGTGTATTTATTGTATGCTTTTAGTAGGCTGTACACTGCCCCGAGTCCCTTTTTGGGAGAGGGAGCGGTATAAAAGTGTGATTAAATAAATAAATAAATAAATAGAATTTATTCCATGTAACCTACGCCCAGGAATCTGATCTACTAATATCCTTAACTTTTGAAAGCAAACTGATTACTTGTCATGCCAGGAAATTCCTCCTTAGTTCCAGGTTGCTTGTCTCCTTGGTTAGTTTCTATCCTTTGCTTCTTGTCCTGCCTTTAGGGGCTTTGGAGCATAAGCAAAAACCCCTTTTCTTTGGGGCAGCCCCTCAAATACCTGAATGCTGCTATCATGCCTTCTTTTCACTAAACTGGACATATCCAATTCCTGCAACCGTTCATCGTATGTTTTAGCCTCCAGTCTGCTGGGGTTCGCAGGGGTTCAGGAGAGCCCCTAGTTAAGATTCTGTGCAGTTCAGAGAACCCCCAAATCCCACTCCTGGATGGCTCTGCCCACTCCTCCCCTCCCAAGAATCCCCACACAGCCCATTTTGGATGCAGGTAAGTCCGGAGGCTCGGGAAGGGCCAAAAATGGGCAACCTGGAAATTTGAAAAGGTTGGAAACTGGCTTATTTCCGGCTTCCAGAAAGCCTCTGGAGCCCGGGGAAGCTGTTTTTGCCCTCCCAAAGGCTCGAGGAAAGTCTCCGGAGCCCAGGAAGGGAAAAAATTCCCCCCCTCGCCCCCCCCGACCATGGTGCAGGAGGCTGATTAGGCCACACCCAACATGGTCACGCCCACCTAGCAACCGGGTAGAGCACCCTTTGTTAAAATATTTGAAGCCTGCCCCTAATCATCTTGGTTGCTCTCTTTTAGAGTCTCAACATCTTTTTTATATTACGGCAACCAAAACTGGATTCTCTCATGGCGTTGTTGGTGTCTATTCTGAGGGGGCGATTGAGCAGCTGACAGGGAGTGGGAGTGTGGCTCTGGTGGCTGTGGGAAGGAAATAAGGGAAGGGCACAATCCGGCTGGGCATTCAGACGAAGACCCAGGGCCATCCCCTCTTCATCCTAGGGCACGCAGGGAGGAACAGAGAAGGGAGCAACGTGGTTTACGGGGAAGGAAAGGGCCCTGATCCCCTTCATGAGCTGCAGCCGGGAAGACCGTTTAAAAGGGCAAACTGCGCATGGCAAAGTTGCCGGAAGCAAAGCGTGCATTATCTTGGTCGAGGCTTATCTGGGTTTTGGCGTCCTCCCAACTGTGGGTGCTGCGTTATCCTTTGAAAGTCTGCAATTTATCATCCTGGCCTGCCGTGTTAATGACTTCAGTGTGGTTTGTGTTGGCTTTTTAAATTTCTGATTATCTTTACTTTGGGTTCGGACTGCATTTCTGCCCTTCGTAGACTGTTTTTTGAAGAGTTTGTTATCCAGCCGAGGATAATCAGACATTGGGGCCCAGGTTGGAGGCATTAAAAGAGAATTTATTCTATTTTTGTGACTTTGTTATTTTTGTGTCACGCCCCTTTGGGTCATCACGGATGCAATCTTCCAAGTGTGGCCTTACCAAGGCTTTATAATGTGGAAGAAGAAGAAGAAGAAGGGAAGGGAGAAAAAACAACCCTTAATAAATTGACGGTTCTTTAGACGCAAGAATTCAATATTGGCTCTCTAAACCGACAGAATCGTTGCAGTTCTTTGAGCCTCGGCGGTTGACTAGGCGAACTGCAAATCGATGGCTTAATTGATCCATTATTTCTGTTCACAAGATCTCTTTTAATACGGCCGCAGGAACCTGCTTGTCAATCCATTATTGGGTGGCAAATGATCTGTAGGAGAGCCGAATGCAGAAAAACCGATGTAAAAGCTTATTTGATGTACGTTTACAAAATCTTTAGCCGTTGTGTGTTTTATGTGTTCTCTGATGTACGGCTTTCGATGGTGTTTCTTTGAAACATAAAGATTTCCTGCAGGCTTCATTCCCGATGGTAGATACCTGGACACGTCCCTTCTCCAATATTTGTTCCCATATTTGAGGGGCTGCCACAGAGAGGAGGAGGGTTCAAGCTATTTTCCAAAATACCCAAAGGCCAGACAAGGAACAATGGATGGAAACCGATCAAGAAGAGATTTAACCTGGAAATAAGGAGAAACTTTTTCACAGTGAGAGCAATCAACCCATGGAACAGAAGTTGCCCTCGGAAGTTGTGGGAGCTTCATCGCTGGAGGCTTTCAAGAAAAGGCTGGACTCTCATCTGTCAGAAATGGCGTAGGATCTCCTGTTTGGGCAGGGGGCTGGACTAGATGACCTACAAGTCCCCTTCCAACTCTGTTATTCTGTTATTATTATTATCTAATGAGGATTCTGGAGACTAAATTGTATAATGAAAAGTTGAAGGAATTAGTTATGTCCAGCTTATGGAAGAGAAGGATTACTAACGACCACAACCGAGTGCCAAATTTTCATTGCTAAGAAAGGCAGTGGTTAAGGGAGTTTTGCCCTCTTGTATGACCCTTTTTTGGTCACAGTCCTTAAAGGAATCACTGCCGTTGTTAAGTGAATGTGATTGAAAGCCACGCAGAGTTAATTTGAGGTCAGATAGGCGGCCGATAAATTTTACAGATAAATAAATAGTAGGTAAGTAAGTATATATTTATACCTGCTTATTGTGCTGTCCCTGTTGAGTTGGAGCTTGGTGGTTTTCCTGTACATGTTTCATTACCCAACTAGATGATGGTATCATCATCATCATCATCTGATGATGATGTTATTTAGTTGGGTAAAGAAACTTCTGCAAGAAATCAACCAAGTTCAGGGAATACCATTCCACACAGTTGTTTTCTTCCTCCTCCTCTTCCTCCCTCTTCCTCCCTCCACAATCCCCACTCCCTTCTAGCAGTGATGATCTTACTTAGCTGAGTCATGAAATACCTGCAAGAAAACAACAAAGCTTGGAGAGCACCAAGGACTCCATAGCCGCCGCCCTCCTCCTCCTCCTCCTCCTCCTCCTCCTCCTCCTCCTCCTCCTCCTCCTCCCCCCTCTACAATCCCCATTCCCTTCTAGCCGTGATGATGTTAGCTGAATCATGAAATGCCTGCAAGAAAACAAGGAAACTCGGAGACCATCAAGGATCCCATAGCACTCTTCCTCCTTTTCCTCCTCCTCCTCCCCCTCCCTCCACAATCCCCTTTCCCTTCTAGCAGTGATGATGTTACCTAGTTGGGTCATGAAATGTCTGCAAGAAAAACAACCAAGCTCAGAGAGCACCAAGGACCCCATAGCGCCCCCTTCCTCCACCTCCTTCGTAGTAAGCTGTCTGGAGTCACCTTCAGTGAGTTGGTTGGCTGTCGAAATGTTCTTACTACATTTTTTTTTTTTTTAAAAGATAAATATTTCCCCATGCTTTGTCTTCCCTGCATCGACTCTCTCTTTGCAAGACGGACGTCTCGCTTCTTAAGGCTGCTAAGGCGAAGGAAAGGACTTCCTTGTGTGGGAACCAATGTCCTGTCTTCCCTATCCAGAGCTGCTCTAAAGGCAGTTGCACTTTTTCCTGTCCTGCCTCCATTACAGCCCGTTTGCCTGGCCCACCCTCTAAATCAAAGGTGCAGCTAATTCCAGATTTATCCCAAAAGCAGTTTAGGAATCCATCCTATCTCGCCTTCCTCTTTTCAATTCCCTGTCACTACCATTGCTTAAATGCATCCATATGGCAGCCTTATTGCCGCCTTTTTTAAAAAAAAATGGTCTCTTAATTGGACAAATACCCCATTAGAGATGAAGCTACTGTACGAACCGGAGTTTACAGCCCCATCGTAAAAAAAAAATCCATTAAACGGGCCTGCTTACCTAAACCTATGTCAAAATAGCATCAAAAGGTGTTGCTGGCAAAAAAGAATATTGCGGGAAGCGAGTTTTGAAATCCCGGCAAGTTAGTGGGGTCGATCCAGGGACAAAACGAAAGCTTCAGTGCTTTTTCTTGGCAGAAAAGGAAATTAAGGACAAATTAAGGACAATTAGAGCATTGCTGGCTGTTTCCCATTGCTTTGGCTAGCTTAAATAAGTGGCATGTATTAGGCATTGTGCTTTTGAGTAAATACTCCATCCATATCTGTAGCTGGTGCAGGTATAATATGTAAGATTCCATGCTGTGAGGTCCTAGGCAAATTTAGTAAGGTAAAAGGTAAAGATTCCCCTCCTTGCACATCCGTGCTAGTCGTTTCTGGCTCTAGGGGGCGGTGCTCATCTCCGTTACAAAGCCGAAGAGCCAGCGCTGTCTGAAGACGTCTCCGTGGTCATGTGGCCGGCATGACCAAATATCAAAGGTGCAAGGAACGCTGTTCCCACCAAAGTGGTCCCTATTTTTCTACTTGCATTTTTTTTACATGCTTTCGAACTGCTAGGTTGGCAGAAGCTACTTGGACTAGTAACGGGAGCTCACTCCGTTCCGCAGTGCTAGGGGTTCGAACTGCCCAACTGCCAACCTTTCGGATCGACAAGCTTAGCTTCTTAGCCACTGAGCCACCGGGGGTTTGGTTTCATACATTTTTTGCAAATACAGGCAGACTTCGACTTACAACAGTTCATTTAGTGATGGTTCCAAGTTTCAACAGCACTGAAAAAAATGACTTACGATTGTTGCAGTATTCCCGCGATCACATGATCAAAATTTGGATGCTTGGCAGGAAACACTACACCAGTGGTGGCTAACCTTTTCAGCGCTGAGTACTAAAATGGGTGCACATGCTGGAAACTGGAAGTGTAACTCCCCAACGCAGGAGCGTCAGAAACCGGAAGCCTAGGGGCGCTCATGCGTGCCGGCCACCTGGTCTTCAGGTTTCTAACGCGCGTGCGTGCGCTAAGACCAGTTGAAGAAATAGTAAAGGATAAAACAAGCCATTGTTTGAAAGGGGAAAATATGCCCCCATTAGTGGAAGAGAAAAGGGTAATGTTAAAACAGGGAAATAACACGATCTGAACTGAAAGAGGCAATCCAAAAGGCAATCCATAACAGGACCCCTGGGCCAGGTGGTCTACCAGAGGAAATTTATAAGATTGTGGGTGAATTGATAGAACCGTTACTATTGGAAGCACATAATGATGTTCTGATGGAAGCAAAGCGACCTGAATCTTGGAGGGAGGCATGCATCTCCTTGATCCCAAATGAAGGAACGGACAATAATCAAATTAAGAATTATAGGCCTATTTCACTCTTAAATGCTGACTTTATGAAATATTTATGAAATACTTAGCAGAGAGGATGAAATAATTACTAAATGAAAGTATACACCCCGACCAAAACGGATTCTTGCGGACAAGACAGATAAGGAGCAACACAAGAATGGTAGTTAATATATTGGAATATCACGAAGCTCTCCAGAAAAATAAGCCGACTTGGTTTTTCTGGATGCTCAAAACAGCCTTCGACAAAGACCAGCTGGCGGTGTGTGTATGTGCTCCTGTTTCCGGTGCTTCTGCGCGCATTCGTGCGCTGGAACCCAGAAGAGCAACAGGCAATGGCTGGCATGCCCAGAGAGATGGCTCTGCGTGCCACTTCCGGCATGCATGGCATAGATTCGCCATCACGACACTATACCGCTCAGACAAATGGCTGTGCAATCTCTTCTTGAAACACCTCCAGAGACGAAGCACCCACCACCTCTAGATGCGTTCCACTGGTTAAATAATAGAATAACAGAGCCGGATGTGACCTTGGAGGTCTTCTAGTCAAGCAGGGGACCCTGTGCCATTTAAGACAAGTGGTTCTCCAGGCTCTTCTTAAAAGCCTCCAGTGAGGGAGCATCCACAACCTCCTGGATTGAATCTCCAAAAGTCAAAGCAGCACAAGCTTCTTTTTAAAAAGTGTTCAAGGTTCAGCAGGAAAACTGGACAACCCCCAAGCTGGAATATTATTTCAAAAAGGGTTTTTTCCTTGACTTAGCTACTAATTCTCTGTGGCACAAAAAGTCACAAAAGTAGGAAAAACCCTTTTAATACCTCCAACTTGGCCCCAATGTCCAGTTATCATTGGCTGGAGAAAAAAAACTCTCCCAAGAACAGTCTTGAAAGGGAAGAAATTCAGTCCGAACCCAAAGTACATCTAAATTATAAATAAAAACCAAACACAAACCACGCTGCAGCAATCAATGAAACAGGGCAGGATAAGGGATTGCAGACTTCAAAAGATAATGAAACACACACAGTTGGGAGGATGCCAGAGCCCAGATAAGACTTGACAAACAAAGATAATATATGCTTGCTTCCAGCAAGGTACTGTGTGCAAATGCCCTTTTTAAATCTTGTTTTCCCAGCTGCAGCTAATGAAGGGAATCAGGGCCCTTTTCTCCCCCGTAACTCACATTGCTCCCTTCTTCATTCCTCCCTGCGTGCCCTAGGATGAAGAGGGGGTGGCCCTGGGTCTTCCTCTGAATGCCCAGCCGGACTGTGCCCCTCCCCAGTTTCCTCCCCAGCCACCGGACCCCACACTCCTACTCTCTATCAGCTGCTCAACCTCCCCCTAGGAATCAGATTCCAACAGGGGATTGACATTCTCAGTGTATTTTTGATACTTGGGAGCCCTTAACAGGACAGAATATGGCTGAGAAAAGATTCCATTAGTAAAGCAGGGCTATTTTCCAGATAAAATTGCCGTGACCACGGACTGAAAAAAGCCTAGATATGCCAAGATGGTTAAGTTTTTTTTTTCTTTTTTGGGCCAGGGGGGATATCTGATGCTGTTAGAAAATCACAGCACGTGCAAAAAACGTTGGTGTTGGAAAAATAACCACCCATCCTAAAATCACGATTATTTTAATGCCGTCGAAGTTGCAGGAAGTGCTCGGTGGTTCTTCAAGCATTCAGTTTTTTGCCATTTTGTTCCCCCTTCCCCCAGAGATGGCGATGCAGGATTGAGCGGTAGACGTATAATTCTCTTTAGCTTTTTTGATGTCTCCCATAAATTTGATAACCGGAATGTTATTGCGCCAAGAGCGACAGAGCGCTGAACGGGTTGGAAGGAGTCTCCGTAGAATATCGCGTTTGAATCGCATCACAGAATCGGTACAGGGCAAATATATAAAGACCACGCCTGGAATATTGCTCGGCCACTTGCCGGGCAAAGGGGGCAAATCCCACCACTGGATGGCCCCGTCCCTGCTCATTTTTCAGCCTGTTTTTTTGCTGTTTTCAGGCTGTTTTGGGGCCCTTTTGAGGCTTTTTCTGGGGTGTTTGGGGTGCGTTTTTAGGATGTATTTTAGGCCCCCAAACTGCCTGAAAACAGCCGAAAAAATGAGCAAGGATGGGGCCAGCACGTGGTGGGATTTGCCGGTTCATCGAACTGCACAAACCAACTGCAAACCGGCAGCAACCAAGCTGTGAAGGCTCCGACATGCCCCCCGCCCCCATTCAAATCATAAGTCTCTAGCCGTATCTCTCAGCTAAAGTAAAAAAGATTGATTTATCAGGAGTGACCATGTCGGCATTACCTGGGTGCAGCCGACACTAAGATACATCCTTCATTTCCCCCTTGACCCTGGTCTTCCTCCCACCCTCTGGATGTATATTCTCCAATGAGACACATCCATAGCCAAGAGTCCTCAATCATGCTCTCCAGTAATAAACTTGCACGCCAACAGCTTCGGCTGCCGAGGCGATTATCTGAAGCATTTAAGGAATGCACTGCTTTCTCCCACCCTTTTCTGCTGGCAACTAAAAATACCAAAGAAGTAATTTTTTTTTAGTTGACACCACCTCTGCCAAAAAGAAGTTGAAACTTTGGATGGATCTTGTTACGCTGGCTGTGGGAGAAGATACCACAATAGGCAAACACGTGATAGAAAGAACCTTGGCATGGGCTTTAAATCTCTCTTCACAAAATAAACAACAATCCCATGCTTGATTGCTTTAAAAAAATTCATTTCAAGGCTTTTGGACAAGTCTAGAGAGTTAAAAATAATAGCTATGACCCTTCTTCCCCCATATATGCCTGTGGAAATTGAAAAATGGGTTAATTCAACATACCATATTACAGGGGTGTCAAACTCAATTAGACCAGGTTGAAGCGACATGGGTAGACTGGGACGAAGCCACACGGGCCGGCCCCTTACATTTTCCAAGGTGGACCCACAGGCTGGATCTGACCACATTGCGGGCCAGATGTGGCCCGCGGCCTTGAGTTTCACATCCCTGCTGCATTAGCCGAGACTCTAGAAAAAGTACAGAGAAGAGCAACCAGGATGATTAGGGGACTGATGCCTGAAACATATGAAGAACGGTTGCAGGACCTGGGCTTGGCTAGTCTAGGAAGAGAAGGACCAGGGGAGACAGGAGAGCAGTCTTCCAATATTTTAGGGGCTGCCCCAGAGAGGAGGAGGGGGTCAAGCTATTCTCCAAAGCCCCTGAAGGCCAGACAAGAAGAAACAGATGGAAACTGATCGAGGAGAGATTCAACCTGGAAATAAGGAGAAATTTCCTGTCAGTGAGAACAATCAACTCGTGGGAGCTTCATCACTGGAGGCTTTCAAGAAAAGATTGGACTGCCATCTGTCAGAAATGGTGTAGGGTCTCCTGCTTGGGCAGAGGGTTGGACTAGGTGACCTACAAGGTCCCTTCCAACTCTGATTGTTATCTGTTATTACATTTAGAAGAGGGTTCCCTGGTTGTGGCACCCTGAAGACCTGGTGGACTTCAACTCCCAGAACTCCCCAGCCAGCGATGGTGGCTGGGGAATTTGGGGAATTGCAGTTCACCCCTCTGGTTTGTGAATCCCTGCTTTTTTGAGCATGGGACCTTAAGAAACCTCCCTTCGGTGCTCGAACGACAATCGATGCTCATAGCTGAGAAAAGCGGTGAAATTATCCACGTGCAACTGGCCTGCCAAAATAGTAGTGTTATCACACGACAATTAGCCGAGCTTCATTTCATCTTGCCTAATATCCTATAAAGCGAACCATATTTGAAGCCTGTCATTTGGGCATGACATCTCTTCCCCCCCCCAACTGAGTTTGTTGAGAAAGCGGAAAAAAAAGATGTTATCAGGATCTAAGACTTACATCTCCTGGAAAAAAAAAAAGAGAGAGAGAAAATTGATTTTCCTGTACCGTCTGCCCTAATATCGAAATTGTTGTAACACAGCATTGGCTGCGCCTTATCTGTTTTATTGGCAAGGGCAATTATGAAAGCAGGGTTTTTCTGCTTATTTCCTTGGCAACCCCTGCCTTCTTTTTTTGACTGTTAATATCGGTAGCTTTGGGTTAATTAAATTGGGGCTCTGATCGGAGTTAATGATGGATAATTGTGACTCTCCCCTTGTTAACAGTTGAGGCAAAGAATCGCAGCGAAGAGTTGAGCAGCAAACAAATCCAACACATAAATACAAAAATAAAAATAAAAGAAGATATTAGCTCTCTTGTGTTCTGAAGCATCAGATTCCTATAGCTGCTCAGTTTTAATTGGTGCTCATTGCTGTTTATTCCTCTGGTAATTGAAGATGTATTTGCCAAGGGATGAAAAGTAAATTACGTGTGGAGTAGATTTTCTTAAATTCTGGCTAGAAAAACATCTCTAGCAGGACCCTGTGATGTCAGGTCACTCAATTTTAGGAGCTTCTTCCAAATTGCTATACAACAGTTTAAAAAAAAGTTTAGATTTTAGAGTCCCTTGATCTAGATTTATTTTGTAAATTCTTATTTTTGTAAATATATATAGGACTTTGGAGGGGGGGGGGTCATCGTTAAAAAAGAATAAAACCAACCAGAGCTGTGTTTTTTTAAAATCAGAAATAACATAAAATAGCAATTGAGAAGACTCACAGTCACTTGACATAGGAGAAGGAGATAACAGGTAACAGATAATCAGAGTTGGAAGGGACCTTGTAGGTCATCTAGTCCAACCCCCTGCCCAAGCAGGAGACCCTACACCATTTCTGACAGATGGCAGTCTAGTCTCTTCTTGAAAACCTCCATGATGAAGCTCCCAGAACTTCTGAAGGCAACTTCTGTTCCATCGATTGATTGTTCTCACAGTCAGAAAATTTCTTCTTATTTCCAGGTTGAATCTCATCTTGTTTCTTATTCCTTGTCATGGACAGCCGTGACATTTATTAGGGATCCTTGAATGTTGCTTTGCTTAACAGCCAGGCAGATATAGGCAGTCCTCGACTTACAACTGTTCATTTAAGTGCAGGAGTCAGCTCTTTCATCCCTCTGCTGCGGCTCCCTGACGCTCAAAATATGCCTCACAACCTCCAATGTGTGAGACACCCGCCGGCACGCGATTGATTGAGCTTTTCGACCCCCGGTAGGCCAACCATGGATTAAATCCAAGGAAAGAAAAGTTTCAGAAGAAAACAGAGTGTTTAATTCAACTACATAGGCTAGTTTTTGGGCCGCTCAGGAAAATAGCCAGGCAACGGGAAGGGTTTTGTGGCTCCTGGTGTTTTCTTTTCTGTGGGAAACGGGTCCAAATGGCTCTTTTGAGTGTTTAAGTTTGCTGATCCCTGATTTAGTGAAATGGGCGAGATGCTGTTAATACCTATGACCACGAGGTGGCAGCATTATATAAGCCTGGTTCCTTTTTTTCCCAGGGTGTTGCTAAGAAAATACTGGCAGAAGGAATCCAGATGTATTGCAGTTTGAATAAACACCCGTGGACACTTATTTTACTTGATAGTGGTGGACATTTTTTTCTTGCAACCTGAAATGCTTTAGTTTAGGGGAACGGGATGCAAGCCTCAGATTTTTGAGCTCCTTTTTTTGAGGCTGCGTTCGCGTCCCTATATAGACGAATCCTTTCTTTCTTTTGAACTCAAAAGTGCCATTGGAAGACTGGTTGGAAGAAATACCCTTCTGGGCTCAGTTCCAAGTGGGGAAGAAAGACACTGGAAACGTGGAGGCTGTTTGGGAAGATGGTTTTAATTGTGGACAGGACCACATGGCTTGGAGCTCCAAAGAAGGAAGGGCTGAGATGCTGAGAGTCCCTGGGTTTTATAGCCTCTGTTGGGATTTGAATTTGAGCTTGTGCTCATGTGGGAGTGTTCTTGAGGGCCTCCTTGACTGGGGTATTAAATACCGCTTAATTGTTAGTCTTGTATTAATCTGGAGGGGGGGGGGGAGAGAGAGAGACAGAGAGAGAGACAGATGAAGAGGGAGAAGGAGATATACAGAGAGATGGAGAGGGAATGAGAAGGGAGAGAGAGATAAATCCTATGAAGCAGTATATAAGTCTTAAGTGCTATTGCTATTGCTCTGCCTGCCTATCCGCCTATCTATCCACCCATCCACTCTGCCTGCCTGCCGGCCTGCCTGCCTATCTCTATCTATCTATCTATCTATCTATCTATCTATCTATCTATCTATCTATCTATCTATCTATCTATCTATCTATCTATCTATCTATCTATCTCAATAGCACTTAGAATTATATACTGCTTTATCGTGCTTTCCAGCCCTCTCAAAGTGATTTACAGAGTTAGCATATTGCCCCCAACAATCTGGGTCCTCATTTTACCCACCTCGGAAGGATGGAAGGCTGAGTCAACCTTGAGCCTGGTGGGATTCGATCTGTCAAATTGCAGTAGGAGTAGCTTATTTATTTATTTTCAAATTTTATATACCGCTCCCATCTCCCAACAGGACTCGGGGCGGTTTACAGCCAAATAAAATATAATCCAGTACAATATTTAAAATACAATTAAAAAGATTAAATGAGTGGCTGAGGCTAAAACAAACTATGACGTTAAAAGGTTAAAAAATTAAAACCAGTTAAAATCAATTAAAAACCCTACCCATAACTCTAGGCCAGACCGGCTAGATGAAATAGGTGGGTTTTCAGCGTGCGCCAGAAGGCTAGTAGGTCAGCTTGCAGTACTTCTATCTATCATCTTTCTGCCTCTCTGAACCGTGTTGGTGCAGTAGTTAGAATGCAGTATTGCTAGCTAATTCTGCCAACTGCCAGCAGTTCGATCCTGCCCACTTCCCAGGTTGACTCATCCTTCCGTCCTTCCGAGGTTGATAAAACGAGGACCCAGATCATTGGAGGCAAGAGGCTGACTCTGTAAACCTGCTTAGACAGGGGCTGCAAAGCGATATATAAAAAGCATATATAAAAAGCGGTATATAAAACCTTAAGTGCTGTTGCTAGCATCATCAGTGCTAGAAGGGAGTGGGGTTTGCTCTCCATTTATGTACAAAAAACTCTCCCTGTCAGTGTCCGTGGGAGTATTCTTGGTGCTTCCTTGATTAGGCTGCTGTTTGCTGTGAGATTGATTGTCTGAGTTGGTCGTTCCTAGATTGGGATATTGTTTTTTTATTATTGTTGTTGATTGTTAAGCTTTTTCTAAACAGCCTCTACATACCATTCGAAACAGACAATCAAAAAGACAAAAAGGAAAGCCAAAAACCAAAAACATCGCCTTACCAGCAATCAACAGCCAGATAAGTGGAGATTAACACCAATATTAATACCAGACCAACAATCAGGAAGTAAGCAACCCAATCAAGGAACTACCAACTCTGTGTTTTATTTATTTTCCCTTTTATTTTGTTTTTGTGGGAGAACACATTCTCTCCGGCAGCCAACATCCAGATAAGCAGGGGTTAACTCCAGACAAACAATCCAGCAGAAAAACAAATCCCTAATCGAGGAACTACCAAAGAGAAGCCCACAGCAACAGCGCTACAGGCAGGGCAGGCTACTGTGTATTAAACAGGCAGCAAACCCCACACTTAACAACTGATGATGTTACCTAGTAGCTGGGTAATGAAACATCTGCAAGAAAACAACCAAGCTCAAAAATGACCAAGGACTTCACAGTTCAACCCTGAGCTACAAATTTTCTCTTCCATTGGAACGTACAGGAAGAAAATAACGTTTGCTAGTAAGAAATTGCTAAAATGGATTGAAACAGTCCCTGAAAATCAGCGTGCATTCTCCAGGCGTTTGCCAGTATACATTCTTTAAATAAATTATTTTGTTCCGCAAAGAAACATTTAACAATACGATCTTGTAGGCATGGACTTCTGAGAAGTGCTTGACCACCTCCATAATCAAAGGCTCCTAAATACATTTTAAAATGTGTGGACTACGTATTAAAATTAGAGAGCAGGTTATTGTAGGTCTGAATGGCAGGAAACAAAAGACAGAGGCAAGCACGTAAGAACCAAAGAGGAGATTTTGCCCCAAATTTAATAGTTCCTAAGGGCTCCAGAGTCAGAAGAGGGAGAACCATGTTATCCAAGACGTTGGATATCCCTAAATTATTCAGGATTTTAATCACCTAAGTGGCCTGAAAACAGTTATTTTCTAAACTCCCTTCATTCTGCATAAATGGCTAACCAAATGGTAAACGGAGTGCAAATAATTCACATTTTGAAATAACCAGAGATGACCTTGAGGTTATGACGGACAACAAAATTCAGATATTACCTGGCTTTGTGGTGGCACTCGGGGGTGGGTGGGTGGCATAAAAGAAAAAAACACATTTATGGGGTTAAGACCTTGTCTGAACGAGCAGATTTTGTGACTTTACGAACCTCTTGGTGACACCTCTTCGAAGTTTCAAGTACCCTTTCAGCATGGATGAACTCCATCCAGAACTAAAAGCAGGCTGGGATTGGAGAACAGTGAAGCAGGAAAAATCTCTCTGGAAAAAAAATGAAATAAATGGCGAGAGAGAGAGAGAGAGACAATACAGGATTTAGAAATAGAGGAATGGAGTTTGGAACGGTTTCTGAATTCACCAGCGTCTTGAGTCAGGATATGAAGTTATCGGTTACATGCCAGGAGGTTTTTATTAAAGAAGAGACTGGTCAGCCATTGGTCTGAAATGGTATTTAGGGTCTCCTGCGTTAGCAGGGGGCTGGACTAGAAGACCTCCCAAGGTCCTTTCCAGCTCTATTCTGATTCTGGTTTTATCCTGAGTTCACACCAACATGACATGATAGCAGTCTTCCAGTATTTGAGGGGTTGCAAAGAAGAAGAAGGTCAATTTATTTTCCAAAGCACCAGAAGGCCAAATAAGAAACAACAGATGGAAACTAATCCAGGAGAGAAGCAACCTGGAATTAAGAAGAAACTTCCTAATTGACCAGTGGAACAGCCTGCCACCAGAAGTTCTTGTTGCTCCATCCCTGGAGGTTTTTAAGAAGAGACTGGGTAGTCACTTGTCTGAAGTGGTATATAGGATCTCCTGCTTGAGGAGGAAGCTGGACTAGAAGACCTTCGAGGTCCCTTCCAATTCTATTCTGATTCTAGTTTCATCCTGATTCCCACAACAAGGGTTTGAATTTAGTGTCGCAGAACAGGAAAAGAATTACAGGTTACGGACCAGAATGGAGCCCCAAATTTATGTTGCTAAGCTGGCTTTGTGGTGACACTCGGGGGTGGGGAGGTTTAAGTGAGCTTTGCCCCATTTTATGCCCTTTCTTGCCACCATAGTTAAGTAAATCACTGAAGTTGATAAGTTAGTAACTTGTCATGCACCTGTTAGAATCTGATTCCAAGGGGGAGGTCGAGCAGCTGACAGGGAGTGGGAGTGTGGCTCCGGTGGCTGTGGAAGAAACTGGGGAAGGGCACAGTCCGGCTGGGCCTTCAGTGGAAGACCCAGGCCCACCCTCTCTTCATCCTAGGGCATGCAGGGAGGAACGGAGAAGGGAGCAAGGTGGGTTATAGCTGCAGCTGGGAAAACAGGATATAAAGGGTGTTTGTGCACAGAGCTTTGCTGAAAGCAGAGCGTGCATTATCTTGGTTTGTCAAGTCTTATCTGGGTTCTCGCGTCCTCCCAATTGTATGTGTTGAAGTCTGCAATTCCTTATCCTGTTCTGTCTCACTAATTGCTGCAGCTGTGGTTTGTGTTGGTTTTTATTTATAATTTATATGTACTTTGGGTTGGACAGAATTTCTTCCCTTTAAAGACTGTTCTTGGGAGAGTTTTTTTCTCCAGCCGATGATAATTGGATATTGGAGGCCATGTTGGAGGAATTAAAGGGACTTTAACCTACTTTTGTGACTTTATTGCTTTTGTGCCGCGTCCCTTTGAGTCATCACATAACCTGGTTGTTAAGTGAATCTGGTTTCTCTAAGGACTTTGCTTGTCAGAAGGATGCAAAAGGGGTTCATGTGGTAGATAGGTAGCTAGGTAGATGAAAGAGAGAGCAGGTAGACAGATAGACAGACAGACAGACAGACAGACAGACAGACAGACAGACAGACAGACAGATAGATAGATAGATAGATAGATATACTGGTAGATAGATATAGATACAAAAATATAGAGATAGATGGATATAGATATAGAGATGGAGATAAGAGATATATAGATATACTGTAGGTATAGATATAATAGAGATGGAGATAGAGAGATTATAGATATAATTATAGATATAAATATATAAAGATGGAGATAAGATAAGAGATGTATAGATACACTGTAGATATAAATATAGATGTAATAGATATAGATAGATATAGAAATGGAGATAGAGGTAAATACATGCACAGGATTATGTTAGTGTGGCAAATTTCAGTCTTCTAGGCTTTATAAATATGGATTGACGTCCTTCCCAGGATGCAGAATTGTCTTCTGGACTAAAACTGAATCGGGGTTAAAAGAAACTGGAGGGCTGGATATGTAAACAGCCCCACTCTCTCGGAAAATAACAATAATTTGAGATAAACTCGGCAATTTTGAGGCATTTCCTTGTATGTCCTGCCTAGTGCCAACGCTTCAGCCCCACTGCTGTTAGAGAGATGCTATAACAGCAGGTGATAACTGTCCTGAAATTACTAAAATAATCTCTGGGCTCCTTTTATAGCTTTTTTTTTTTTAATCCACACATGGATTACGAGGCCACTCCTGACAAGCATGTCCCCAGCTTCCTCACCCAGCTGATTGCTTTGGAAAAGGCCTGAAGTATTATTATTCAAGTAAATCACAAATAAAAGATTTAAACCTTTCTCTTATTTTTGTTAAAAGCACCGAAATCCTTTTTTCTTTCAATTGCTCGCTCGCTCAATCGAGCGAACCTTACAGGGCTGCCCCTTCGGTTGTTTCTTCGCAACAGAGAAAGGACAACCTTGTGCACTGATCTCCAACTGGGCGGGCTGAAGACCACCGCTCTCTTGAGAAAGTGCACTGGGCACAAAGGTGTACAAGAACATCCTCTAATAGAGATCACAGGTAGTCCTCAACTTTACTGTTGTGGTCCGCCTGCGAAGCTGGCAGCAGAGTCGGGCAGTGGGAGGAACATGGGCCAGTCTTGGAGTCTGGAGAGAACTCGGACAAGGGTCCTGCATCCGATACAGAGATTGGGCCAGGACCAACTGAGAGTTATGTGCGGACTCCAGAGCCTCCAGAATCTAACATCAGCGAGGCAGAGGAGCAGGGGGAGCCTGTTCCCAGTTTGCACTCGCACAGAGCTGCCAGAAGGCAAGAGCAGTTAAGATAAAAGAGGCAACTCGGGAGTAAGGCTTGGAGATGATTGGCCCCTCCCATAAGACATAAAGGAGGAGCAAAGGGACAGGAGCCTTTGCAGGAAGCAACTTTGTTCGTTTTGGTCAGTTTAAACTCTAAACTCTCGCCTCCCGGTGTTGACTTTATGCTCCATTTGGCTTTGTACAGCTAATGGGCAATTTAATCATTGGCAGCATTTCAAGGGAGATAAAGGTGGGTGCTTATCAGCCTTATCCCGAAGGATTGTGGCAGAACTTCCATTGGACTATTCACAAACTGTGTGGGACTTACGGGCTATGAATGCCTATAATTCTCAGCCGTTGAAATAAAGCAAAAGGTTTTTGGGAACAGCGCGTGATTGTTACTGTCTCAGGAAGCCTTGCTCAGAACAGTTACAACAGTTCATCTAGTGCCTGTTCAATGTTAGCGACTTATGACCATTTTCCACACTCCTTTTTCACCCCTTGTGACATCGCTTCCCCCCCCTCCTTGCGGGTTCATGGACCAAAGGTTGAGAACCATCAGGAATAGAGAGTTTCATTTCTGCCATGTTGTCAGAAATGGAGTAGGGCAATGGTGGTGAACCTATGGCACACGTGCCAGTGGTGGCACTCAGAGTCCTCTCTATAGGCAGTGCGCCGTTGCCCCGGCCCAGCTCCGACGCGTTTCTCTCTCGCGCGTTTCTCATCATCTCGCTAATGGGGGAAACGGGGTCCCCTCCTCTTGGAGCCCATTGGGATATGGAGCCACAATGCGACCCTGCTCGCTCTCGCCTCCCGGATGTCAGTTGCTTTTCCTGCAGAGCTGCTGGTATTGTGATGCCGCATCTCCCCGCCGGCTGGCTGAGCTTCGGCTCTCTGCCAACCAAGCTGATCTTCGGCCCGCTGCTCCTGGGATTCCCATTACCCAGCATCAGTTCTGGGGTTCCTTTCCCCTCAGGAAGGAGAGAGAGGGAGGGAGATAGAGGGAAAGAGAGAGAGAGAGAGAGACGGAGGGAAAGAGAGAGGGGAAAAGAGAGGAACAGAGAGGGAGGGAGGGAAAGAGAGAGAGAAATAGAAAGGGGAAGAGAGAGAGAAAGGGGGGAAGAGAGAGGGAAAGAGAAACGATACTACAAAAGTTTCCCTTTTTATTGTTGCTAAACATAATATTTCAAAAGCAGGAAAAAATGAAGGGGCGTAAAAGTGTATTTGTCATGTTTTTCTTAGACCAATTAGCTAAACTCTGCCTTGTTTATCATTATTTTAGGTAGTAAAACCTCAGTATTCAGGTTAAATTGCCGTGTTGGCACTTTGCAATAAATAAGTGGGTTTGAGGTTGCAGTTTGGGCCCTCGGTCTCTAAAAGGTTTGCCATCACTGGTGTAGGGTCCCCTGCTTGGACATGTGTGTGTGGGGGTTGGACTAGATGACCTACAAAGTCCCTAGAGAGCTTCGTAGCCTGTGATCACTCACCTACCTTGAGAAAGAAATATTGAGGTGTGCTGAATTTTGGGAACAAGGCCAACTTAAGAGGGAGGGATGATGACACACTCATTGAATTATACCTGATCCACGTCATCTCCTGTGTGAAGAATGAAACCTGTTCAGGCTTAAACCTCCTGTTGGCAAGGTGCTATGATGATTTGTTCACAAATGGTGGGACTCTTAGTACTCTCTGAGCTTGGTTATTTTTTTACAGGCGTTTCATAACCCAACTAGGTAACTTCATCAGTGCTAGGAGGGAGCAGGGTTTATGGAGAGGAAGAAGAGAAGAAGGAGAATGAGAAGGGCTATGGGTGTTTGGTACTCTCTAAGCTTGATTGTTTACTTGCAAGATGTTTCATTATCCAACTAGGTAACATCATCAGTGCTAGAAAGGAGTGAGGTTTGTGGAGAGGAGGAGGAGAAGGAGGACAGGGGGGAGGAGGAATAGGACTATGAGAACCTTGATACTTTCTGAGCTTGATTGTTTTCTTGCAGACTTTTATGACCCAACTAGGTAACATCATCACTGTTCACATGGAACTGTGGTTTGCTCTCTGTTTACATTCTAATGACTTTCCCTATCAGTATTGGTAGGAGTATTCTTGGTGGTTTCTTGATTAGGTTGTTGTTTACTGTTTGATTGTTTGAATTGATAATTCCCTAATTAGGATGTTGTTTACTTCTGTATTGTTGGTTTAGTGTTAACCCTGGTGGTAATTTTTTACTCATCCAGTTGTTGATTGCTGGCCAGGAGATGTTTTGGTCTATTTGTTTCCATTTTGATTGCTTCTTTTAATGGTATGTAGATGTTGTTTATCTCTCTGCGCCTGTTGATGGCCAATTTGAATCCAAAGCCTGGCAATGATCTAACGATGAAACCTGAAATGGGTTCATGAGCTATTCCATCACCGTTGGCAAAAGTTGGACATTATATTTTTTTATTTTATTTCACAGAGTTAAAGAACATTTTCCTTTTCAAGGTCTACATGCCTTTCTCAGCGTTCAATGAATATTGTTCTGCAAGTATATTTCTTATTTCATGCTTCATTTTGTCTTCTCCCAAAGCAAAAAGTATAATAAAGAACATTGCATTATAAGCGCCAGGGATATGGTGTCCAGAGGAATATTTCCTCCCATGAACGTATAAAAAAAGGACATGTGGACCTAAATAAAATAGATTTTCTCTCTTTTTCATTCCAACTTGGGCCTGATTGTCACAGAGTAAGAAAAATATAAGCAATAGATTAGAATAGCCTTGACCATGGCAGCCTCTGCATGGATTTTGATTTTTTTATGAGTATGGTCCAATTGTATTTTGATCACTACTATTTGTATTCTCTCTCTCTCTCTCTTCCTCCCAGTCTCCTAGTTTTGGGACTGTATCCCAAAATGGGGAATGGGCCCCACCCTTTATTGGTAGTCCTTCTTCAGTTCTGACTGAATGGTGGACGATGGAAGGATTTATATTCCTTGTGGTCATTTAGTCATCATCGCTCTCTCTGAGTCGTTGAGGCTACCTGGAGGTTTGTCTATAGTTCTCAGGGCCACCTGAGTAGTGCAAATGGATGAGGATCTTTTTTGGAACAGCTGAAAGGACTGTGTTGTAAACAAGAGATAGTTGGTGAGGTATCCTTCCTTCTCTGTTGAGAGAATGCGCTGTTCAATTTTATATACAGTAGATGGCCTCTTGGGCCCCTCTTTCAAACCAGCGGTCTTCTCTGTCCAAAATGTGGACTTTGCCATCTTCAAAAGAGAGACCTTTGTCTTTTAGATGCAGCTGGAGTGCTAAATCTTGTCCTGGTGGGTTTGTTCTCCTCAGTTGTGCCATGCGTTTATGAAGTGATTGGGCACAGATAAATCTCCAAGTGGCCTCAACGATTCTCAGAGCACTAACAACCAAATAGAATAATAGAATTGTTTATTGTCACTTTGAATGTACACAAGGTCAGAATTGCAAGTAATACATCCATATCAAACAGAACTCCAAAGCAGCTAGATTCCTCAAAGAATAATTTTATTGGATATATAGCATTGGGACAGGCTGGTGAAAACTGGTTCTGAATATTCCTGTGGTTTTCACCTAATTAAAAGTAAAAGTTTTCTCCTTTCCCCAATTAATCAATCACATGGTCCAATCAAGGTTCCATCCAGTTGCCTGATAACTTCACTCTTCCTCTCTCAGACCGTTCTCCGTCCTTGATTCCCAGGAGAAAATATTTTGTTTTGGCTACAAAACCCCAGCTACCTCTGTTCCCCCCTCCCTATCCCTTAGCTCCAGTGTGGCAACACTGAAGCTTCAAAATGGCCTTGGTCAGGTCAGGTTCAGGGTTGACACAGTAAATTAAAATGAAATTTTGTTGCATACAGTTGTCAAAGGGTCACCACCTCCAATATGTTAATTATCCTTGTTGATGATCCAAGCTCTGTAAAGGACCTTGGAGTACTCATCTCAAATGACCTAAGTGCTAGAGCCCACTGTAACTACATAGCCAAAAAGGTATTAAGAGTTGTTAACCTAATCTTATGTAGCTTTTTCTCTAGTAATATTACATTAATAACTAGAGCATACGAAACATTTGCTAGATCAATACTTGAATACAGCTCATCAGTCTGGAACCCACATTATGTGTCTGAGATTAACACAGTTGAGAAAGTCCAGAAATATTTCACAAGAAGAGTTCTCCACTCCTCTACTCGTTGCAGAATACCTTACGCCACCAGACTCGAAATTCTAGACCTAGAAAACCTAGAACTACGCCGCCTTCGGTCCGATCTAAGTATAGTATATAAAATCATACATTGCAATGATTTACCTATCAATAAATACTTCAGCTTCAACCATAACAACACAAGAGCAAACAATAGATACAAACTCAAGGTTAATCGCACCAAACTTGACTGCAGGAAATACAACTTCAGCAACAGAGTGGTCAATGTCTGGAATACTCTACCTCACTCTGTGGCTTCTTCCCCAAACCCCAAAAACTTTAACCTTAGACTGTCTACTATTGACTTCACCCTTTCCTAAGAGGTCTGTAGGGGACATGCATAAGTGCACCAACGTGCCTACTGTCCCTGTCCTATTGTTTCTTTTATATTTTATTTTTCTTATATGTATCCATGTATTCATAACTATGTTTTTACTTACACCTATTATCTTGTAAGCAATTGACAAATAAATAAATAAATAAATAAAATATGCACTACACGAACATGACTAAATAAATACAAAATTATGCGTGTACCTACATATATTCTATGACACGGAGAAACAACACAGTCTTGTTCAGATGTATACATGTACATGGTGAGAAAAATGAATCTTGCGACTTTACCAGATAGACGGCCTGGGGAACAAAGCTGTTCCAGAATCTGGAAGTCCTGCTAGAAATACTTTGAAACCCCCTCCCAGACAGGAGCAACAGAAACAGGCAATGAAGTGGGTGCACAGGTTCTCTAACAAGGCTTTGAGCTCTAAGCACATAGCGCTTATAAGCAGTATCCTGAATAACAGGAAGCGGGCTTCTTATAATCTTCTCGGTTGTCCTCACCACTCCCTGTAGGGACTTTCTATCTGAGGCACTGCTGGCCACCAAACCAAAAAGTGATGTGGCTCCTTAAAATTTATTTATTTGTTTATTTATTTAATTTATATGCCGCCCTTCTCCGGAGGCTCAGAGCGGCTTACAGTCTTTAGAGCACCATGCTAAGTGCTCAGTAATAGCCTTCATTCCATTGTATATGCCTGCTTATTACTAGGGCTTTTTGGCCCCCCCAAGCAGCATTTTTTACAAAGTCAGCTTATTGCCCCCAACAATCTTGGGTCCTCAATTTACCTACCCTGAGAGGATGGAAGGCTGAGTCAACCTTGAGCCTGGTGGGATTCGAACCTGCACTAATTGCAGGCAGCTTGCACTAAGTGCTAGATGATTAACGGCCTGCACCACCAAGGCTCCCAATCATGCCTCTGTAAAAACAGCTGCAAGGAATAAGAAATCCTTCCATCCTCCACCATCCAGTCAGAACTGAAGAAGCTTCTTGGATGAGAAATGAAACATCTTCAAGGGAAAAAAAACAAAACCAAACCCCAAGAATGTCCAGTGACCTCTTGAAAGAAGCATCTTTGGGACAACTTGGCTGGCAGTTTCCCAACAGATTTTCATCTCCCTCCCTCCCTCCCTGTCCCAGCCAGGGCAATCCTTGCTGTGGGAAATCGCCCCTTGGCCATTACCTCTTGCTGTTCTTCCGAGCCAGCTATCTCTGAGGAAGCCTCATTCGCTGGCAGCCCTGACTGAGAAATGTGAAGTGCCAAACCTTTCCACTTCGGTTTCGTTCGGCTGCCGTTCGCCAGAAGCTCAGCCAATGGGCACTCAGAGCCCTTCAAAAGCCTCCTGCAAACACGTAATGTGCTTAACCTTTAGTTCAAGGTAACATTTAAAAGGGAAGCATTTTGCATCTTGAACCGCTAAATTGCCGCAATAACCAGTTAGCTGAAGTGCAAACAGCTCAGCCCTTATTATTTACCACTCTGTATTTCTCTGGAATTTTTTTTTCTTTTTTTTTTTTAACAGACATGCTATTGTAAACGCCCTGGAAACAGATTCGGCTTTACGAAAACGGCCTGCTGCGGAGTAAAGCTTTACTCTGTCTTTGTAAACCCTTTGTTGCCTTGCTCTCCTTTGGCATGCTCCACTCCGATGATCTCAAAATCGATCAGAAGAGAGCCAGAAGGGACCTTTTAGCTTAGTTTAGTTTAGTTTACTTTATTGTCATTGCACCTTGTGCAATGACATTAAATACCATCTTCAGTGTACAATTTATGACTATGAAAATAAACACAAACATACATCCCTCACATTTCACACATTGAATTGAAAACCCCTGATATCACATGACTATTGCACTATACAGTAGAATTCAAAAGAGCTACTGCCCTGGGATAGAAGCTGTTTTTCAGCCTGTTTGTCCTTGGTTTTTTTTATTATCCTGTACTGTCTTGCCAGAGGGTAATAGTTAAAAAGAAGGGTGCCCAGGATGAGATGGATCTTTGAGAATGTTTTAAATTTTCTTAAGGCAGCAGGAGCTATAAAGCTCTTCCAAAGAGGGGAGAGGGCAACCCAGGATCCTCTGGGCAATGACGTTAGCCCTCTGGAGTGCTGTCCCATCTGCCCCTGTGCAATTGGCAAACCATACAGAGGTGCAGTGAGTTAAGATACTCACTATGGTGTAACGATAGAAGGTCACCAGCAGTTTTTCATTCAGTTGTTGTTTTCTGAGAAATCTCAGATAGTATAATCTCTCCTGGGCCCTTTTGACCAGGGCTGCAATGTGAGCGCCCCAGGTCAGGTCCTTTTTCATGATAATACCATAAAAGAAGGCCTTAGAGGTCTTCTAGTCCAGTCCCCTACGCAAGCCATACCATTTGAGACAAGTGGCTGTCCAGTCTCTACTTAAAAACCTCCAGTGATGGAACACCCACAACTTCTGGTGGCAAACTGTTCCACTGGTTAATTGTCCTCACTGTCAACCTTAATTCCAGCTTACTTTCTCTCCTGGATGAGTTTCCATCCATTATTTCTTATCTTGCCTTCTGAGGCTTTGGAAAATAAATTGACCCCCTCCTCTTCTTTGTAGCAGCCCCTCAAATATTGGAACACTGCTATCATGTCCCCCCCCCCACCCACCCAGTCCTTCTTTTCTTCCTTTATCTGCAGAATACAGGTAGTCCTCGACTTAACGACCACAATTGAACCCAAAATTTAGGTTGTTAACCAAGGCATTTGTAAAGCGTGCTTTGGCTCCTTTTACGACTTTCCTTGCCTCATTTGCTAAGTGAATCCCTGCGTCAGGGTTCCGGCAATTACTCCTATTAAATCATGAACCTCGAGCTACACTCCCAAAACTAAAGAGGATTTATTTGAAGCTACTCATTCTACATCCGGCACTAACCTGGGCGCAGCCAACTCTGAGATACGTAATTCGCTGTCACCCTTGATCCTGTTCCCTCCCACCCCCCACCTCTCTGAGTATATCATCCAGCGAAACACGTCCGTAGCCAAGAGTCATCAATCATGCTCTCCAACTAGTTTTTTTTCCAAGGCAGACGCTTCAGTCATCTAATCAGTCTTTGAAGAAAATATGAACGGAATGTACTTTCGATTCCACACTGCCGCCTGCTCTTTGAAACTCCTCCCCCTCTTTCTGTTGTCAACTATAAAACGTGTATACGAAATGTTGTATGAGTTGACACCCTGCCATCGTTTAGAAAGCCACAAGGTTGTTAAGCAAACCCGGCTTCCCCATCGACTTGGCTTGTCAGAAGGTCACAAAAGGGGATGACGCGAGGGCCCCCCCGGGGATGCTGCTTGCGCCTTTAAATGCTAAGCGTACGGATGAACATCACGTGACCGCAGGGGCGGGGGAGGGAACCGAGCCCCAACGGTCAGGAGTGTGAAAAAGTCACATTGTTTTGATGGCCGTGGTAACTTCGAACGGTCACTAAGTGAACTGTTGTAAGTCAAGGACTAGCTGTACGTTTTTCAGCTTCCCCTTTTTTCGTCTGAATCCAATTGCTGTCAGGGCTCCCAACAAATCCTACCCCCATTCCAATCAAAAGTCTCTAGCCGCATCTCAGAGAAAAGAAAATTGATTTATTAGAGGTTGCCGTGTTGGCGCATGGCTGGGTGCAGCCGATACTAAATCACACCATACATTTCCCCCTTGACCCTGCTCTTCTCTCCCCACCCCCTGGATATGACTTCTCCAATGATACACATCCATCTCCAAGAGTCATTCATCACACTCTCCAATAGTCTTCTTAATGTCCGACAACTTTGGGCTGCCGGGGTGATTATCTAGGCATTTACAAGACCGCATTCTGCCATTTTCCTCCCACCGTCCGGTGCGCTCCCATAGGGAGGGTCTCCTGCGGGTCCCGTCGGCATCTATGTGCCGGCTGGTGACCCCGAGGAATAGGGCCTTCTCTGTGGGGGCGTCTGCCCTCTGGAATGGGTTGCCCCCGGAGTTACGGACAGCCACGGACCTGGGGACCTTTAGGCGTGCTTTGAAAACCTGGCTTTTTGACCAGGCCGGCTTGGGCTGATTTTAGTTTTGGGGTGTTTTGTTTTTATTAAATTTTAGGGTTTTAGAGTATGGTTTTAAATTTGTTTACAGCCAGGGTTTGGGTTTAATTTAGTTTTATCTTCCCACATATTTATTGTTTTAACTGTACGGCTGTGCACCGCTCCGAGTCCTTCGGGAGAGGAGCGGTATATAAATAAATATTTATTATTATTATTATTATTATTATTATTATTATTATTATTATTATTATTATTATTATTATTATTATTATTATTATTATTATTATTATTATTATTATTATTGGAATGCCTTGTTTTTCCCCACTCCCTTTTTCTGGCAGCTAAAAAGACCAAAGGAGTATCTTTATAGTTGACAGAATGTATATGGCAGGTTTTGGTTTGTTTTTTTGATCCGACGTTTGACAGATTCGGGATGAGGTCAGCGTTCCAGGAAACCTCCACTCCAACAAATAACTCCGATACAAATATCCTCTCCAAAGTTCTTTTTTATTTGGGTAGTAAACTGGCACATCTGGGGAATCCCGAATCTGAAAGTTCCGGGTTTCGTTGTGATAAGTAAAAACTACAAATCCACCCCCTGTACCCATCACTGCATCACCTGCCCCAATCACCATTTGCCTCCGCTTGAGACTTCCTCTCACCCAGGTGCAGAAATAACATGACCTTGACGTAGAAGAAGAATACTATTAAGTCTGACCACATACACTCCAAGAAATTCTCCCCCTCCCATCTTCCCAGGCTCAAGAAGAATAGAATAGAATAGAATAGAATAGAATTCTTTTATTGGCCAAGAGTGATTGGACACACAAGGAATTAGTCTTGGTGCAAAGGCTGTCAGTGTGCATAAAAGAAAAGATTCGTCAAGAGTCAAGAATCATCAGGTACAACACTTAATGATAGTCACAGGGTACAATAAGCAATCAAATCATACTAGGAAACAGTCAATATAAGTCATAAGGATACAAGAGACAAAGTTACAGTCATACAGTCACAAGTGGGAGGGGATGGGTGATAAGGAGCGATGAAAAGATTAATAGTGATAGTAGTGCAAACTTTGTAAATAGTTGGACAGTGTTCAGGGAATTATTTGTTTAGCAGAGTGATGGCATTCGGGAAAAAACTCCTTGTGTCTAGTTGTTCTGGTGTGCAGTCTCTATAGCGTCGTTTTGAGGGTAGGAGTTGAAACAGTTTATGTCCAGGATGTGAGGGGTCTGTAAATATTTTCACAGCCCTCTTTTTGACTCGTGCAGGATACAGGCCCTCCATGGAAAGCAGGTTGGTAGCCATTGTTTTTTCTGCAGTCCTAATTACTATCTGAAATCTGTGTCTGTCCTGTTGGGTTGCAGAACCAAACCAGACAGTTATAGAGGTGCAGAGGACAGACTCAAGCGTTCCTCCGTAGAACTGCATCAGCAACTGTATCAGCAGTAGAATGTGGCAGTGTGGAACCATCTGGTGCTAATATGGCTTCCAAAGCTGACAACGTTAAGTAAAGGTTAAAGATTCCCCTCTTTGCACCTCTGTGCTAGTCGTTCCCGGCTCTAGAGGGCGGTGCTCATCTCCGTTACCAAACCCCAAAGCCAGCGCTGTCCGAAGACATCTCCTTGGTCATGTGATCGGCATGACTAAACACCGAAGGCGCATGGAATGCTATTCCCTTCCCACAAAAGCTGGTCCCTGTTTTTCTACTTGCATTTTTTTATGTGCTTTCAAGCTGCCAGGTTGGCAGAAGCTGGGACAAGTCAAGGTAGCTCAGTCCATTACGCGGTGCTAGAGATTCGAAGCGCCGAACTGCCGACCTTTCTGATTGACAAGCTCAGCGTCTTAGCCCTGAGCCATCACGTCCCTTTAGCCATCCGACGTTACACAATTTAAAATGATGATTTGAGGAGGGGAGAGATTTCTCTTCCTTTTGGGTGAAAAAAATATTTTTTTAAAAGTAAACTTTAAATTTGAGCCAACCACCAGGCGACGGTGAGTTCTAATTCTGCCGTAGGCTCTAAAGGTGGCTGGGTGACTTTGGGCCAAACCCCAGGAGATGGTGAGTTCTAGTTCTGCCCTAGGCATGAAAGCCAGCTGGGTGACTTTGGACCAATCACACTCCTTTGGCCCAACCCACCTCACAGGGTTGCCGTTCTGGGTAATATAAGAAGAAGAAGCTGTGTGGGAGATGTTTCACCGCCTTGATTCATTTGTGAAACTAATCCAGGCAGGATACAAAGACAGAAAATAAATCATTAGCAAGGACCACAGGGAGACCAGCTCCTAACCCTAATGGCTGCAGGATTGGCTATTGGATTATCGTACATCAAGGGCAGTCTTGATATACAACAAAACACAAATTCCCCATTGATCCTACAACGGAATTGTATCTAAATTGGTTTAAGTAAGAAAACTTCTTTGTGATAACAGTTACTTACTTACAGATTAAGAGTTGGAAGGGACCTTGTAGGTCATCTAGTCCAACCCCCCTCCACCCAAGCAGGAGACTGTACACCATTTCTGACAGGTGGCCATCCAGTCTCTTCTTGAAAGCCTCTAGTGATGAAGCTCCCACAACTTCTGAAGGCAACTTCTGTTCTCACTGCTAGAAAATTTCTCCTTATTTCCAGGTTGAATTTCTCCTCGATCAGTTTCCACCCATTATTCCTTGTCTGGCCTACATGTGCTTTGGAAAATAGGTTATCCTCCTCTTCTCTGTGATAGCCTCTCAAATACTAATACTTTATATATACTAATACCACTCTGTAAAGCCTTAGTAAGACCACACCTACAGTACTGTATCCAGTTTTGGTCACCACACTATAAAAAGATGTTGAGACTCTGGAAAAAGTGCAGAGAAGAGCAACCAGGATGATGAGGGGACTGGAGACTAAAACATATGAAGAACGGTTACAGGAACTGGGCCTGGCTAGTCTAGGGAAGAGAAGGACCAGGGGAGACAGGAGAGCAGTCTTCCAATATCTGAGGGGCTGCCCCAGGGAGGAGAGAGAGATCAGTCTATTCTCCAAAGCATCTGAAGGCCAGATAAGGAACAGTGGAAGGAGAGATTCAACCTGGAAATAAGGAGAAATTACCTGATAGTAAGGACAATCAACCTCTGGAACAGAAGTTGCCATCGGAAGTTGTGGGAGCGTCATCACTAGAGGCTTTCAAGAAGAGGCTGGACTGCCATCGGTCAGAAATGGTGTAGGGTTGGACTAGATGACCTACAAGGTCCCTTCCAACTCTTGATTATCTATTATATCTGTTAAATACCGGAAGACTCCTATCCTGCTTCCCCTGATCCTTCTCTTCACTAGACTAGCCATGCCCAGTTCCTGCAAAAAGAAGCCATTTCCCATTGTTTTCCATTAAGGCTCCCCACTCCTAAACAAAATCCTTGCTTTTATCTCTACTGGATTGAAAGTTAACATTTTGGCTTTTCAAGTTCGTTGCCTGGAGAAGATTGACGTGGAAAGCCGAGGAAGAATTGGAGGGTCGGGGGCCTGGCTGGGCTGCCATGCCATTTTCCCTCCCTGGCCGCTAAGGGGAGCCTGCAGTCCATGTTTTTTTTTTCCTTCCCCTTGCCGGCCCGTCACGCTGACCCTTCCTTTTGCAAGCTTTGTTGAACGCACATATGGTAGAATATTATCGTTTTATAGTCACAATTATGAGCAATTTGATAGGAAATGACAGCTAAATTATGCTGGGTTCTCTGCAGTTGTTTTAATCTAGCATTTTAGACACATAAAAGGGAAGGAGAGAAAGACACCTCTTTTCTTTAACAGGATGCGGTTGGGCAGGCCAGCTGAGATTTTTCTGGCTTCCGCTGCCCCATTGTCCCTCGTAGGCTGAATTTGGGGGTGAATTCCCGATCGGTTGCCAGGGGAACCTTCCGCCCCCCCCAGATTTTGCACCCCCAAAGAGAATTTGGTCCCGTTTGATCCTGTCTTCTCCCCGTGGGTGCTTACATTGCTAACAAACGTCGTGGGGGAGTTACCCCCAAAACGCTTCTTTTCAAAAGGCAAATGGATTTTATTTTATTTTTCCCTTGAAGATGTTCAGCACGGGGGTTCAGACGTTCTCACCCAAAAAGCTAAACCGAGGTGTATCTATATTAATTTATTCCATTCCTCACACATTCAGTCAGAACCGAAGAAGCTTCTTAGATGAGAAGTGAAACATCTTCAAGAAAAAAACCAAGGAAGTTCCAGTGGCCTTTTAAGAAAACAACCACGACCTGGATGGCTGAAAATCATCCTAAACATCCTAAGCAGATGCCAAAATGAAAAACAAAAACAAAAAACAGGTTCACAACTTCCAACATTTGGAAGGTTTTAAGAAGAGATTGGAGAAGCATTTTTCTGAAATGGTACAGGGTTTCCTGCCTAAGCAGGGGGTTGGACTAGATCAGCGGTAGGGAACCTTGGCTCTTTTATCACTGATGGACTTCAACTCCCAGAATTCCTGAGTGAGCCATAAAAGTTTCCCCATCCCTGGCCTAGTGGTTTTTCAGTTGTGAGGGAAATCAATTTTTGACTTGAATGGGGCTGTTTAATATACAAATGTAGGACATATAAAGAATATTGATCATTCAAGTCAAAAATTAGGACATCTGTATATTGAACAATCCCATTCAAATCAAAAATTGATTTCCCTCACAACTGAAAAACCAGTAGGCCAGGGATGGGGAACTTTTTATAGCTCATTCAGGAATTCTGGGAGTTGAAGTCCATAAGTGATAAAAGAGCCAAGGTTCCCTACCACTGGACTAGACGACCTTCAAGGTCCCTTCCAACTCTTGTTATTCTATACTAACTTTGGGGCCCTGTTTGGTCCTTGTCTCTTCCACATCAAGCCTTAGGTTGTTAGCTGGCATTGTGGGTGAATGCCAAAATAGTAACCATCCCCGATTTGTCTCTTGCTAGGGAGGCATGGATTGGCCAAGGGAAGTTGGTTCTACCCCAAAATTTAGCGCTGACTTTATTTAAGCAAGAGTGTTTTCAGAATTTGATGCAAGAGGAAACCTTGCTAGTTTTCCATTTGAAGCTCTGAATCAATTGCTCTGAAGCGTTGGGCCATCCCTTCAGTTTTATGAGATCAGAGAGAAACAGGTGTCAGGCTTCAGTGTATGTATGAATGTGCCAAATCCAGTTGTTGGTCACTGGCCATTGTTTATAGTATTTTGACCATGGTTTGTCAATGCTTCAGAGAAAGAACTCTTTGCGGCCCTTGGTGCTCTCTTGAGTTTGGTGGTTTTCATAGAGACGCCTCATGACCCAACTAGGTAACATCATCGGTGCTAGAAGAAGGTGGGGTTTAAGGAGGAGAAGGAAGGAGGAGGACTAGGGGGCCCTTGGTGCTCTCCGAGCTTGCTTGTTTTCTTGGAGACATTTCATGACCCAACTAGGTAACTTCTTCAGTGTGAGGAGGAGGTGGGGTTTGAGGAGTCCTTGGTGTTCTCTGAGCATGACACAATTAGATAACCTTACCAGACGTCGTCGGGGAAGCTTTCTTGACATCTGAGGGAATAATGAGAATTACAGTGAAATAAATGGGTTTTTGTTTGCAAAAGGGCAAGGGAGTGAATATTATACGATATTTATGCAATATTCGTGAACAATATGAAGTGAGTTCATGCACTTTCTTTGGTGATGAAATGTTGTCATTGCAGCAAATAGTTGTAATTGAGAGCCAGTGTGGTCCAGTGCTTAAGATGCTGGTCTAAGAACCAGATGCTGGCAAGTTCTAGTCCTGCCTTAGGCATGAAAGCCAGCTGGATGCCTTTGTGCCTATCTCCAGGAGGCTGTGAGTTCTAATCCTGCCTTAGCCATGAAAGCCAGCTAGGTGACTTTGGGCCAATCACCAGGAGGTTGTGAGTTCTAGTCCTGCCTTAGCCATGAAAGCCAGCTGGGTGACTTTGGTTCAGTCATTCTCTCTGGACACAACCCTCCTCGCAGTGTGATTGTTATGGGGAAAAATAGGATGAAGAAGGTTTGTTAGATATGTTCACTGCATTGAGTTAAAGGCAGGGTGAAAATCAGATAAATAATTTAAAAACAAATTGGTTCAAATGATTGGAAATCATAAGGTAGAAATTTTGGAAACAGCGTCCAGAAAAGCTTCAGCTGGGCAGGATCAGGGTATATCCACAAATAGCTGATACTTCAGTCCCAGCAGTCAATGCGTACTTATCCAAGAAATGACTTTTAGGTCTGTTGGGGTAGCAGTCAAAAAATAATAATAAATCAATTTTTTTTTTAAAAAAAACTTACTTTGAAACCCGAGCACACCCTTGAGAAGTTTTTTAAGTCCAGTTTTGATGCAAAGTGGCCCAATTATGGGCTTAATGCTGCCTCCAATCTCTTGTTTTTTGCAGCAGCCTTTTTGATATCATGACTTCCTCTGAGCTTGGCAGCTTTAAATCTGTCCTTTTTTTAAAAAAAAAAAAGAACTTTGGGGAGGAAGTCTTTAATTCAAAGAGCTGAAGCAGGAAAGGCCTGTAAATCTCCTTTTCTAATAGTTTGCGAAATGCCCTTCTTGTTTGCACAAATAAATCCCGTTGGCTGTTTGGATCAACCTAAGAAGCTTAAAGGGGTACTTTTGTGTGTGTGTGTGTCTGTTAGTTTTTAAAATCAGGCGTTCATTTTTCTCCTGCGCAGGTGGCCGAGGAGGAGCTGTGAGGATTATTTGCCCAAACAGCTCATTCCTTTGATTGGAAAGTGCATTGTGTAAGGGATGCCAGTGGGTCTTGGTGCCAGATGGGAGCAGAAAATCAAGATTTGTATTTGATATCTCCAGCTGGAGAGCCCTTCCTTGCCTTTGTTTCCCTCTGCCAGCCCCTCCCTGTTTGCAACCCACCCAAACTCATCCAGAAACCCGAGCAGGTAACTCCTAGCCCTCATTGGTATGCATCCTGGCCCCTTCCCTCTCACTTCAAAGTATAATCAAGTCATGAACTAATTATGATGCCACCGTGCGTTCTTCCAGGAATGTAAATTTAATTTCCTTTTCAAGACAGTGGCAAGCAAGGCAGGCGCTGCAGAAGTTCTGTGGTTTAAGGGGGAAAGGCTCCCAAGAGAAGGGTAGGGCTCGGCCTCCTCTTCCCACTCCTTCTGTGTTTTTACAAGAAGGAAATGCCCTTCCCATGGGCAGTGCCTTTCTGTGACTTGTCATTTTGGACAATTCCGCATTCTGTAATTTCTCCTTTGAATCAATTCCGCATTCTGTAATTTCTCCTTTGAGTCAATTCCGCATTCTGTAATTTCTCCTTTGAATCAATTCCGCATTCTGTAATTTCTCCTTTGAATCAATTCCGCATTCTGTAATTTCTCCTTTGAGTCAATTCCGCATTCTGTAATTTCTCCTTTGAGTCAATTCCGCATTCTGTAATTTCTCCTTTGAGTCAATTCCTCATTCTGTAATTTCTCCTTTGAGTCAATTCCGCATTCTGTAATTTCTCCTTTGAGTCGATTCCGCATTCTGTAATTTCTCCTTTGAATCGATTCCGCATTCTGTAATTTCTCCTTTGAGTCGATTCCGCATTCTGTAATTTCTCCTTTGAGTCGATTCCGCATTCTGTAATTTCTCCTTTGAGTCGATTCCGCATTCTGTAATTTCTCCTTTGAGTCGATTCCGCATTCTGTAATTTCTCCTTTGAGTCGATTCCGCATTCTGTAATTTCTCCTTTGAATCGATTCCGCATTCTGTAATTTCTCCTTTGAATCGATTCCGCATTCTGTAATTTCTCCTTTGAGTCGATTCCGCATTCTGTAATTTCTCCTTTGAATCGATTCCGCATTCTGTAATTTCTCCTTTGAATCGATTCCGCATTCTGTAATTTCTCCTTCGGTCAATTCTGCATTCTGTAATTTCTCCTTCGGTCAATTCTTCATTCTGTAATTTCTCCTTTGAATCAATTCTGCATTCTGTAATTTCTCCTTTGAGTCGATTCCGCATTCTGTAATTTCTCCTTTGAATCGATTCTGCATTCTGTAATTTCTCCTTCGGTCAATTCTGCATTCTGTAATTTCTCCTTTGAATCAATTGTGCATTCTGTAATTTCTCCTTTGAGTCGATTCCGTATTCTGTAATTTCTCCTTTGAATCGATTCCGCATTCTGTAATTTCTCCTTTGAATCGATTCCGCATTCTGTAATTTCTCCTTTGAGTCGATTCCGCATTCTGTAATTTCTCCTTTGAATCGATTCCGCATTCTGTAATTTCTCCTTTGAGTCGATTCTGCATTCTGTAATTTCTCCTTTGAATCAATTCTGCATTCTGTAATTTCTCCTTTGAATCAATTCTGCATTCTGTAATTTCTCCTTCGGTCAATTCTGCATTGTGTAATTTCTCCTTCGGTCAATTCTGCATTCTGTAATTTCTCCTTTGAATCAATTCTGCATTCTGTAATTTCTCCTTTGAGTCAATTCTGCATTCTGTAATTTTTCTTTTGAGTCGATTCCACATTCTGTAATTTCTCCTTTGAATCAATTCTGCATTCTGTAATTTCTCCTTCGGTCAATTCCACATTCTGTAATTTCTCCTTTTGGTCAATTCCGCATTCTGTCATTTCTCCTTTGAATCAATTCCGCATTCTGTAATTTCTCCTTCGGTCAATTCCGCATTCTGTAATTTCTCCTTTTGGTCAATTCCGCATTCTGTAATTTCTCTTTCAGTCAATTCTACATTCTAATTTCTCCTTTGAGACAATTCCACATTCTGTAATTTTTTTCCTTTGCATCCATTCTGTATTCTGTAGCTTCTCAAAGTCAGTTTCACATTCCCATTTGACACCTGCCATTTCCACAAGCTTATTCCTCATGCCTCTTCATATGTTTTATCTAATCACTGGCCCTTACTACAGCATTGCTTTCTCCTCTGCCTTTTTGTGTTTCCTGCCTTCATTTTTAAGTTTTAAGTTCTTGGCAACTAGCATTGGGGAGTCTTTACTCTCAGCCAAGCTGCAAAGCCAAACGCAGGCGAATTTTAAAGGCTAGAAACCTTGTTTCTCTCATGTTTGCTAAGCTTAAAAGTGGGAGGGGGATAGGAATGGTCTAACTGAAAGCATTACTCATCTGAAAATCAGAAGGATTCATTGGGAGGCAAAGAAACAGCCCTGTTATAAACCCATTTCATTATAAAATGGTAACAAAGGAAGAGATGGATAATATTGGCAACCTAGAGTTAAACAAAACTCTGGTTTTACACAATCTCCTAGTTTTATTTGGATGCTGCAGGCCTTATATCCCTGGAATTTTTTTTCTTATTCAATTTGGCAGCTTAGGAAATGGCAGATTTCTTTGCTTTTAAAAGAAATCTTCAAAAGAAAAATATATCCAAGCTATGTTTTACTGTGGACACATGACTGATTAACTGTCAAAAGTTGAGCAGGCAGCGATGGGCCGAAAATTCAAGACGGCTTGGTGTTAAGTTATTTTATATTTGGTCCTGTCGCTTGGGTTTAAATGAATTGGACTGTAATTCATACTCAAAGGCCAGCATTTAACTCTTGAAGGATACAAATGAAGAGGCATTTTCAAGAGGAAAAGTCACTCTGGTTCCAGGTGAATGTGTTCATTTATTATAAATTTAATTACTGATTGTTATAGCTGGGATTTTTTTCTTTTTAAATAAGTGATGAAGGCTTCAGAGACCATCAGTAATCATTTTTGGACCCTTCCGTTTTCCTGGGGGGAAAAAAATCAGTTATAAAACTTCTTGAAGTCCAGAGTTGTTTAGATGAGATAGATAGCCATAAAAATCAAATAAGCAATAGTAATATTTTTCTTTCTTTCTTTCTTTCTTTCTTTCTTTCTTTCTTTCTTTCTTTCTTTCTTTCTTTCTTTCTTTCTTTCTTTCTTTCTTTCTTTCTTTCTTTCTTTCTTTCTTTCTTTCTTCCTTCCTTCCTTCCTTCCTTCCTTCCTTCCTTCCTTCCACTCTCCTTCCCTCCTGTTATTCCTTCCTTCCTTCCTTCCTTCCTTCCTTCCTTCCTTCCACTCTCCTTCCCTCCTGTTCTTCCTTCCTTCCTTCCTTCCTTCCTTCCTTCCTTCCTTCCTTCCTTCCTTCCTTCCTCCCCCTCCCTCCCTCCCTCCCTCCCTCCCTCCCTTCCTCTCTCTCTCTCTCTCTCTCTTTGATAGTAATACTGATTTTGATTTTGTGCCTCTGTTTATACCACGAAGGATGATACTAGTTTTGCTTTCCTGCCTAACTAGGGGTCCCAAGCAGGCAAGAGTGAAATGCAGATCTGGGGGTGCCACGTGCGTGCCTTCCGTGTTCAATGAGCGAGAGAAGTAGGTACAATACAGGTGGTACCTGGCTCAATAGTAGTAATTGTGAGGGATTTTGGAGTCCTAGTGGACAATCCCTTAAATAGGAGCCAGCCATGTGCAGCAGCAGCCAAAAAAGCCATCACAGCCCTAGGCTGCATCAACAGAGGGAGAGAATCAAGATCATGTGAAGGGTTAATACCATTTTATAAGGCCTTGGTAAGGCCACACTTGGGATACTGCATCCAGTTTTAGTCGCCACGATGTAAACAAGATGTTGAGACTCTAGGAAAAGTGCAGAGAAGAACAGCCAAGATGATGAGGGGACTGGAGGCTAAAACATACAAAAACCCAGTTGCAGGAACTGGGCCTGGCTAGTCTAGGGAAGAGAAGGACCAGGGTAGACAGGAGAGCAGCCTTCCAGTATTTGAAGGGCTGCCACAGAGAGGAGGAAGGGGTCAAGCTATTTTCCAACGCCCCTGAAGGCAGGACAAGAAGCAATGGGTGGAAACTAATCAAGGAGAGATGCAACCTGGAACTAAGGAGGAATTTCCTGACAGTGAGAACAATGAACCAGTGGAACGACTCGCCTCCAGAAGTTGTAAATGCTCCAACCCTGGAAGTTTTTAAGAAGAGAATGGACAACCATTTGTCTGAAGTGGTGTAAGGTTTCCTGCCTAAGCAGGGGGTTGGACTAGAAGTCCTCTAAGGTTCCTCCCAACCCCATTATTCTAATTCTAATCCTAGAGAAGGAATCTGCCCAGCGAGCAGCCCGTTCATCTCCTCCGGGGAATTCTGCTAATATCCTCGCAAAGGCCACCGTGGGCTCTTTTCTCTAAATCACTGTCCAAATGCTGCCTTCTTCGGAAGGCCTGCCAGGCTGAGCCTGCGTTCGGGGAACGGCGGGGAGCTCGCCAGCAGCCTCCCCTGTGGGAACGGGCGTCAAAGAAATGGATGAGCAGCCCGGGCCCCCCCGATAAATAAATCAGCTTTATTTGCATGTGGGCGCTCCCTCCCGTCTACTTCCCCCGCTGTTTGTTTCCATCTCGATGCATCTTCCCTTCTCCTTCGGCTGAATTAACACCCCCCTTGATGGGAATTCTAGTTTAAGAAAGGGATTTTTTGTTTTACCCGGCGCTCGCTCGAGAGGTTTGGTTGCAGTGTGATTAGAGGGAACTCTTTCATTTTGCAACTAGCTGCTTCGTGGGCTGTTTGAAGGTACCGATGGTCCTCGACTTAGTGACCATGCAAGGTTAGGACGGCACCAAAAGGAGCGGCTTGGGATCGGTTTTCACACTTCATGACCATGGCAGTGACTCCGTGGGAGGAGAGAGAGGGAAGCCCACTCGCACGCCGTGGGAGGAGAGCCGGCTTTGTAACCAAACCATCCTCAGCGATAGGAGACCACCAGGAGAGGTCAGCAGGAGGAGACAAAGGGATGGCAAAAGCAGGACTGCTGGTGCTAAGGCAGGACTTTCCTCAGACCGTCTCTCTCATTATAACCCTCCTTCCTTCCTTCCTTCCTTCCTTCCTTCCTTCCTTCCTTCCTTCCTTCCTTCCTTCCTTCCTTCCTTCCTTCCTTCCCTTTTTCTTCCACCCTCCCTAGCTCCTCTCCCATCCTTTCTCTCCTTCCCTCCTTCCCTTCCCTTTTTCTCCTCCCTTCCTTCCTTCCATTCTCCTTCCCTCCTGTTGTTCCTTCCTTCCTTCCTTCCTTCCTTCCTTCCTTCCTTCCTTCCTTCCTCCCTCCCCCCCTCCCTCCCTCCCTCCCTCCCTCCCTCCCTCCTTCCTTCCTTCCTTCCTTCCTTCCTTCCTTCCTTCCTTCCTTCCTTCCTTCCTTCCTTCCTTCCTTCCTTCCTTCCTTCCTTCCTTCCTTCCTTCCTTCCTATCTGCCCCAGGCCTTGAGTTTGACAGCCCTGATCTAGAGTTTGCAAGGAACAATGTTGGCTACTTTCTAGGCTTCGGTTTGGGACGGCTGAGGTCTCGGAGAGCGAGGACTCAGATGAGGGGCCTGCGTGGGATGCAGGGATAGGGCCAGGACCATCAGGGAGTGGAGGGCCGCCTTTGGAGATTGTGGAGGCCGGCAGCAATGATGAAGAGGCCCCTGAGGAGCCTGTGCCTAGTGCGCATGCGCGCAGGACTGCTCAAAGGAAAGAGCAGCTGCAACAGCACGAGCAACCGGGAGTAAGGCTGCAAGGTAATGGCCCCTCCCTTAAGAGATAAAAGCCAGCTGAGAAACCGGAGTTCTTTGCAGGAAGCAAAGAAGTTTTTGCACTCAAGCCTTGTGGACGTTCACAGTCTCTTAGTTTGTGTTTGGAGATTCTTTGTGTTTAAATATTTCTTGGCAACTTTATCTAGCGTTCTTGACAGCCTTGCACCACCTTGGCAAGGCTCGTTCTTATCAGAGACAATTACTTTGAACCAGCCTTTTAACCGGGAAGGAACGGAATCATTAAAAGGTTTTGCTGTTACCTCTGGTGTTTGTTTCCTTGGAACAAGTTTTGGGTCAGAACGTGGGTGTGTGGGTGTTGGGTGTATTCCCCCCCCCCCAAAAAAAAATTTTTGGTGCTGCATTTGAGATGAAAAAAACAAGGATTTGCTTCTTCACATGTGGGTTGCTTTATTAGAAGCGCTAATAATTTTGACCCCAACTTAATTACCCTTTTTCACCCCACGAATTAGCAGAGTTTGCTTTGAGTAATTAGGATGATTAAATAAGAATATATGACAAGCTTTTTGGTGTGTGTGGCTAACTTTTCACGTCTCTGTGACCAACCCTTATCCTGTGCGCTGAGATCCAGGGAAGGTTAGAAACAGCGATGGGGGGGGGGGGGGGGGGCGAGATGCTGGATAGAGAGAGAGAGAGAAAAAAAAAGCCCACCCACAGCTCAAAAACATCCCACAGAAATATTACATCGTTTTACATTAGTAGAAGAGCAACCAAGAGGATTAAGGGACTGGAGGCTAAAACCTAGGAAGAGCGCTTGCAGGAATTGGGTATGTCTAGTCTAATGAAAAGAAGGACTAGGGATGATGTGATAGCAACCTTCCAATATTTGAAGGGTTACTATAAAGAAGAGGAAGGGGTCAAGCTATTCTCCAAAGCACCTGAAGGCAGGACAAGAAGCAACGGATGGAAATTAAGAAGAGAAGCAGCCTAGAACTAAGGAGAAATTTCCTGACATTTGGAACAATTAACCAGTGGAACAGCTCGCCACCAGAAGTTGTGGGGGTTCCATCACTGGAGGCTTTTAAGAAGAGCTTGGACAATCACTTGTATAAAATGGCACAGGGTTTCCTGCTTGTGCAGGAGAATGGAATAGAAGACCTCCAAGGTCCTTTGCAATTCCATTCCATTCCATTCTAATTATTCTATTCTATGCTATACTATGCTATGCTATGCTATGGTTTTTCTTTTCCTTTTCCTTTCCCTTTTCTAGCAGGGGGCTGGACTAGAAGACCTCCAACTATTCTATTCTATTCTATTCTATTCTATTCTATTCTATTCTATTCTATTCTATTCTCTTTCTATTCTATTCTCTATTCTGTTCTATTTCTATTCTATTCTATTCTATTCTATTCTCTATTCTATTCTATTTCTATTCTTTTCTATTCTATTCTCTATTCTATTCTATTTCTATTCTTTTCTATTCTCTATTCTATTCTTTTCTATTCCTGTTCTTTTCTATTCTCTATTCTATTCTCTATTCTATTCTATTCTATTCTATTCTCTATTCTATTCCTATTCTCTATTCTATTCCTATTCTCTATTCTATTCTATTCTTTTCTATTCTCTATTCTATTCTATTCCTATTCTTTTCTATTCTCTATTCTATTCTTTTCTATTCCTATTCTTTTCTATTTTCTATTCTATTCTATTCTATTCTATTCTATTCTATTCTATTCTATTCTATTCCTATTCTATTCCTATTCTATTCTATTCTATTCTATTCTATTCTATTCCTTTGCTTCTTGTGAATCAAGAGTTTTCTCCCTTCCCTACAGTCTGATTTTCGTGTTATGTTGCTAGAACTAGAACTCACCATCTCCCAGTGATTGGCCCAAAGTCACCCAGCCAGCTTTCATATCAAAGGTAGGACCAGAACTCACAGACTAGGTTTGTGGAACGGGGGAGCAGAATCACCTTGGAGTCCTTGGTGCTCTTTTAGCTTGGTTGTTTTCTTGTAGACATTTCATCACCCAACTAGGTAACCTCATCGGTGCTGGAGGGGAGGGGAGTTTCTGGAGAGGAGGGGGGAGAAGAGCAGCTGTGGAGTCCTTAGTGCTTTCTGAGCTTGGTTGTTTTCTTGCAGACGTTTCATGATCCAGCTAGGTAACCTCATCGGTGCTTGAAGAGCGTGGGGTTTCTGGAGAGGAGGGGAGGGGAGATGGGAGGAGAAGGAAGAGGAGGATGACAGTGGGGTCCTTGATGCTCTCTGAGCTTGGTTGTTTTCTTGCAGACCTTTCACGACCCAACTTGGTAAAATCTTCAGTGCAAGTAGGGAGTGGGCTTCGCTCTCTGTTTATATACAAATGACTTGCCTGGTCAGCCAATTTATAAACAAATATTTTAGCCTCCCACGTCTGGAGGTTATCCAGTTGGAAAACCATTTTGACCAATAGAACAGAATATTTATAGCTCAGGGTTGAACTGTGTTTTATGACCCAGTTAGGTAACATCATCAATTCTGGGAGGGAAGGGGGTTTATGGAGAGGAGGAGGGGGGGATATGGGAGGAAGAGGAGGAGACTGTAGACCTTGGTTCTCTCAGAGCCTAGTTGTTTTTTTGTAGATGTTTCATGACCCAACTAGGTAACATCATCAGTGAAAGAAGAGAGAGGAGGAGGAAGAGGAGGACTGTGGGGCCCTTGGTGCTCTCAAAGTCTGGCTGTTTACTTGCAGGTGTTTCATGACCCAACTAGGTAACATCATCAGTGAAAGAAGGGAGAGGAGGAAGAAGAGGAGGACTGTGGGGCCCTTGGTGCTCTTAAAGCCTGGCTGTTTACTTGCAGATGTTTCATAACCCAACTAGGTAACATCATCAGTGAAAGAAAGGAGAGGAGGAGGAGGAGGAGGACTGTGGGGCCCTTGGTGCTCTTAAAGCCTGGCTGTTTACTTGCAGATGTTTCATGACCCAACTAGGTAACATCATCAGTGAAAGAAAGGAGAGGAGGAGGAGGAGGAGGACTGTGGGGCCCTTGGTGCTCTTAAAGCCTGGCTGTTTACTTGCAGATGTTTCATGACCCAACTAGGTAACATCATCAGTGAAAGAAAGGAGAGGAGGAGGAGGAGGAGGACTGTGGGGCCCTTGGTGCTCTTAAAGCCTGGCTGTTTACTTGCAGATGTTTCATAACCCAACTAGGTAACATCATCAGTGAAAGAAGGGAGAGGAGGAGGAGGAGGAGGACTGTGGGGCCCTTGGTGCTCTTAAAGCCTGGCTGTTTACTTGCAGATGTTTCATAACCCAACTAGGTAACATCATCAGTGAAAGAAAGGAGAGGAGGAGGAGGAGGAGGACTGTGGGGCCCTTGGTGCTCTTAAAGCCTGGCTGTTTACTTGCAGATGTTTCATAACCCAACTAGGTAACATCATCAGTGAAAGAAAGGAGAGGAGGAGGAGGAGGAGGACTGTGGGGCCCTTGGTGCTCTTAAAGCCTGGCTGTTTACTTGCAGATGTTTCATAACCCAACTAGGTAACATCATCAGTGAAAGAAGGGAGAGGAGGAGGAGGAGGAGGACTGTGGGGCCCTTGGTGCTCTTAAAGCCTGGCTGTTTACTTGCAGATGTTTCATGACCCAACTAGGTAACATCATCAGTGAAAGAAAGGAGAGGAGGAGGAGGAGGAGGACTGTGGGGCCCTTGGTGCTCTTAAAGCCTGGCTGTTTACTTGCAGATGTTTCATGACCCAACTAGGTAACATCATCAATGAACGAAGGGAGAGGAGGAGGAAGAGGAGGACTCTGGGGTCTTTGGTGCTCTCTGAGCTTGGTTGTTTTTTTCCTGCAGACGTTTCATGACCCAACTAGGGAACATCCTCAGTGCTAGAAGAGAGTGGGGTTTGCTGTGTGTATCTGGGCCTGAACCACGAATGCCGGTCTTATGTTGGTCAAACCTTTGCTTCTTCTGAGTCAAGAGTTTTCTCCCTTCCCTGTCTTTCACGTTGCATTTCCCCATCTCTTCTTTTCTTCAGATGGCAGAAAAATAAAATAAAATTCAATTTGCGCTGAATTAACAGCAGGAGGTTTCCTGCATCGCCTTCCTTGCCTTTTCTCCACCAGAAATGTTCTCTCTCTCTCTCTCTTTTTTTTCCTTAACTCGTTATCTCACCCCTGCAGCAGCAATACCGCGAATGCCAGGAGCTGCTCAGCCTCTATCAGAAATACCTCTCCGAGCAGCAGGAAAAACTCACCCATTCCCTGTCTGAGCTGGAGGCCGCCAAGCAGAAGGAGCATCAGGTGAGCCTCTCTTCTGCCAAATTCTCCCGCCGCTTGCGTTCCTTCCTTTCTCAGGTGCCTTTCTCTGTATCCCACCTTTTAGTATTTTCACAAACATACCTGACACCTTTCCTCCTGTTTTCCCCACGACAACAACAGGTTGCTTTGGGCTGAGCAAGAGGGACGGGCTTAAAGTCACACAGCTGGCTTTCACTCCTGAAGTGGGGCTCGAGCAGGGGTCGCCACCCTTTTGGACCTTAAGGACCATCCAACTCATAAGTTTAAATCCCACCGACCGGAAACCCTGGGAAAATCCCCCCAAAAGTCTGCAGGAAAATTCCCTACCCCGTTTTCCTACCGATCGATCTTTATTTGGGATCGCAGGATACCGTCTCCAACTACGTTCTCAGGAGCGGGGAGAGAGAGAGAGACTTTTGGCATCATGCAAGGAAAGCAGCAGAAGCAGCAGAAGTCTTTCTCTCTCCCCCCCAAACTCCACCAGCAATGAGTCTTTGCCAGTGCAGCCTCTTGGAGCAGGAGGCCTTGCAGGGTCCCCAAGACTCGGGTCTGGCGGAGTTTGGGGGAGAGAAAGGCTGCTTTCCTTGTGTTCAGCCAAAAGCAGAAGGAGAAATAATCGGAAAGAAGCAGCCCAGTGGCCAGGCCAGACGCGTGGGGTGAGTGGGGCAAGTTTCCCCCCTCTGCCCTTTCCCCCCCCTCCCCTCACTACCTCGTGGTGTTCACAATGCAAACGACGCAAGCCTTGTGTTCCCACAGGCCATGTGGGCAGCACAGCCTTGTGTTCCCACGTAGCCTGGATTAATTGCATTGGGGGTGACATTTCTCTGCGGACCACCAAAATTTTCTCATAGATCACCAGTGGTCCCTGGCCCATTGGTTGGCGACCACTGGACTGGAACTCACTGTCTCGCTTCTGACCCGGCCTTCGCAGACGCAAGAAATAGACTCCCCGCCAAGAAAAATCCCTCTTTAATTACACATGGGGAATTAATTGCATTCACCAACAGAAAGTCCAGGCAGGAGTCCTGCAAGAAGTTAACTGAAATAATAGTCCTTATCAGCTCGTTATGATAAATGCAAGGCTACGAGCTCCTAGTCGGGAGGTTGCAAATTAAGTCAGTTCAAACAGAGAAATAGACAAATCTCAGTTAGTCTTTGTCGCATGAAACACCCAAAGAGCAAACTTCCGAGAAACGCGAACGGTTGTCTGCGACAACCCAATCACTCCCCTTTCCTCATATTTATTCCCCAGCCAGGGAGGGGCCAGTCAGTGTCCACGTTTGTTTTGCATCCCGAGCTGGCTCATTGTCCTCTGTTATCCACTTCTTTTATCTGCTCTGTGCATACGTGCATCTGGAACAGGCTCCAGCTGTTCCTCTTCCTCACTCATCTCGGATTCCAAAGGCAGCTGCCTCTCCTTTGGCTGGGAAATGCCGGACGGCCCTGGTTCTATCTTTGCGTCCGATGCTGAGCATCCATCAGAGCCTTCCCCAGGCTCCAGAACTGGCCCAAGTTCTGCTGGCAGGACACAACAGTCTCTTGGTGATTGGCCCAAAGTCACCCACCCTGGTTTTCATGGCTAAGGGAGTACTAGAAGTCACCTGAATAGTGGAAATAGGTGTGGAATCTTTTTGGAACTGCTAAAAGCAGTGTGTTCTAGACAGGAGATGGGTGGTCTCGTATCCCTCCTCCTCCGTTGTGGAAAGGCTGTTTAATTTTGACAAGTCACCAGACAGCTGGACAAAAAGCAACGGATGGAAACTAATCAAGAAGACAAACAGCCTGGAATTCAGGAGAAACCTCCTAAAGAGGGAGAACAATTAACCAGCGGAACAAAAGTTGCCTTCAGAAGTTGTGGGTGCTCCATCACTGGAGGTTTTTAAGAAAAGACTGGACAGCCACCTGTCTGAAATGGTCTGGGGTCTCCTGCTTGACTAGACTAGAAGACCCTTGGAGGTCCCTTCCAGCCCTATTCCGATGGATGAGATAGATGGCCTCTTTGACCCCTCTTTCAAACCAGCAGTCCTCTCTGTCCAGAATGTGGACTTCGCTGTTTCAAAAGAGGGGTCTTTGTCATAAAATGCAGAGGGACCGCAGGTGGGTTTGTTCTCCAAAGTTGTGTCATGCTTTTGTGAAGTGAGTCCTTTTGTTTTTTTCAATCCTCACGGAAGTCCTTCTACAGTAATTCCCTATCCTTAAGTGTCCACTTTGCAGGTCTTTTCAAAGCAATTTGTGCGATGTGTCTGTGACGTTTCTCAGCCATCCAGGCTGTCGTTGTGCCAAAGGTGCTTTTCTTCAGGAGGCAACTAGACTTTCTGGTTTTCCTTTGAAGACATTTCGCTTCTCCAAGAAGCTCCTTCGGCTTTGACTGGATGGTGGGGAAGGGAAGGATTTATCTTCCTTGCAGACAGCTGGTCATTTGCATCCTTTTTAGAGAGTCGTTGAGGCCACTTGGAGGTTTACCCATGTCCTCAGGGTCACCTGAGAGGTGCTAATGGGTGTGGAACTGCTGAAAGGACTGTGTTGAGGGGCTGTGCTTTCTGCCTGTGTCCCTGAAGGCTCCACACCCTTTTGCACTACTCAGGTGACCTTGAGGACACAGATAAACCTCCAAGTGGCCTCAGCGACCCTCTAAAAAGAATGCAAACGACCAGCTGTCTGCAAGGAGTAAAAAAATCCTTCCCTTCCCCACCATCCAGTCAGAGCTGAAGCTTGGATGACAAGTGAAACATCTCAAAGGAAAAAACCAAGAAAACCCAGTTGCCTTTTGAAAAAGCCCGTTTGGGACAACAATGACCTGCATGACAGAGAATCTTCACAGACACATAGCACAGATAGCTTTGAAAAGTGCTATGAAAACCCAGGACCCTGATGTGCTCTTGGCATAATTTCCGACCTTAAAACAAACCTGGGCAAGAACCCCCATATACATATTTTAGTGTGATTTCTCTGAAATTCCAAAGGCTTAGGAAACCAACAATTCCTGATTCCTCTCTGCTTGGTGGTTCTCCGAGATACGGAAAAGCTGAGATGAAATGGTCTTAGAATCACAGTCTATTGCCTCCATCTCAACATTTTTCTCTTGACGTGAGTTCCCGAGATTTAGGGTGGGTGGGGAGGAGGGGGGGAAATGGTGCCAAAATGATTTAAGACAAGAGCTCTCGTGGAGTCAATAATCAGTAACTGGAACGTGAGTCTTTTCCCTTCTTTTTTTTTTTGTATGTGCTTCCGAGATAAAGTTAATTCCATTTGAAAAGATACTTAAGGTGACACGAATTGAATTATTCAAACCGGCTTTCTCAGCATTAACTCTAGGTTAATATCTCATGATGCCTCTGCTTTCATTACTGGAGTTTTTTAAGGACATAACTTTTTATAATAAATTCAGTACCGAGAAGCTCGGCTGAAATTGGTTTACTTTCTAGCCAGCCATTAAAAAAAAATAAAGCTGCATTAATTGTAAAAGCGAATATTAAAATGGTCACCGAACTTGATTCAGACAGATGTTGAAATAGCTCTTCTGACCGATTGGGCCGAGCGAAGCATTTCTGCTCTTATAATGTGAAAAATGTGAAAATAATTGTTAAGGGGCTTCCATCAAGAAGGATTTGAGACCAGTTTCTCAGCTGCTCTGCTGTGACCTTCCTTGGCCCTTGTTTTGAGACATCAACAGATGTCTGGAAAATCACCTCTGGTCCAGGTAATTGTCTCGGACCTAACTATAAAGTTAGGTTATCATCTCCAGTGGGTGGACGGACATTGTGTTGACCCAAAGGGACATGGCACAACGGCAACACAGACAATCAGTAGGAGTCCCTTTATTAGCTCCAACTTTGCCCCCAATGTCCTGGTTACCTTCTGGGCTGGAGAAAAACTCCCAGGAACAGCCTTTGGCTGCAGAGAATCAAGTCCAAAACATGGTCAACACAAACTGGAACTACAAGTCCAATCAAAGCAAAATGAGGTAAGCAGAGCAAGAGAAGGAATTCCAGACGTGAAGGCACGGCAGTAACTCAACACATTTGGGAGGATACCAGGAACACAGAGAAGCAAAGTCAACACAAGATAAACTCAAATTTGCTCCCAGCAGCTACACCACACAGCCTGCATTTCTTTTAAACTCTCTTCCCAGGTGTGGCTAATGAAGGGAATCAGGGCCCTTTCCTCCCCTGTAAGCCACGTAACCCACTTTGCTCTCTCCTCCGTTCCTCCCTGCATGCCCTAGGATGAAGAGGGGGTAAGCCTGGGTCTTCCTCCAAACTCCCTCTCCCTTGTTCTCCCTCTCCCCTGCTCTGCCCAGCCGGACTTTGCCCTCCACAGCCAACGGAGTCACACTCCCGCTCCCTGTCAACTGTTCATCTTCCTCCTCAGATTCAGACTCTGACAGGGGCATGACAGACATGGAGGCGATAACTTTGCAGTTTGGAGAAACGATGAGAACGATGGTTTACATTTCAGGACGATCTTCTGTAAAAACTATCTGGGTGACTTCTGGATTTCGACTCCCAGAATTCCTCATCCAGCCATGTCAACCGTCCCAGCCCTGACTGGGGAATTCTGGGAGTTGAAGTCCACGAGGCTTAAAAATGGCCAAGTTTGAAGACCCTCTACTTTAAAGCAGGATTTCCCAACCTCAGCAGGTTTAAGACTAGTGGGCTACAGCTCCCAGAATTCCTCAGTCAGTCATGGTAATCCCATTCCCTTCTAGAGCTGAATCGCGCTAGCTGGGAAATTCTGGGAGGAAGTGCACAAGTCTTCAAAGTTGCCATGTTTGGAAATCCCCTGCTCTGGAAAGGGAAGAATTGCTCCAAAATGGCAGCAGAGGCACAGTTCTGACTAGGTTGGGCTGGCTTCTTCCGAGAATGGGTGAGCATAACAGGTGATCTTTTGCTTTGGCCCAAGGGGTCACTGCCGTTGTAGTCCCAGTTCAGGCCTTTCTGTTGACTGCTAACATGACATTAAAAGAAGAAAGAGCTAACTGACATAGTTTTCCCATCCCATCCCATCTTGTGCACTTGGTGACCCAAAATGCAAAAGGTTGGAGTTAAGGCACCGGATTAGAAAGCCAGAGATGGTGAGTTCTAGTCCTGCCCTAGTTATGAAAGCCAGTTGGGTGACTTTGGGCCATCACCAAAGGCTGGTGAGTTTTAGTCTTGTCTTTAGGCATGAAAACTATCTGGGTGACTTTAGGCCAATGACCAGGAGATGGTGAATTCTAGTCCTGCCTTAGGCATGAAAACTATTAGGGTGATTTTAGGCCAATAACCAGGAGATGGTGTATTCTAGTCCTGCCTTATGCAAGAAAACTGAGCGACTTTAGGCCAATCACCAGGAGGCAGTGAGTCCTAGTCCTGTCTTAGGCATGAAAACTATCTGGGTGACTTTGGGCCAATCACCAGAAGACAGTGAGTTCTAGTCCTGCCTTAAGAGGAAGATTCAATATGCTCACCACCTTGAGGGGTTTATAAAAACAATAAGGCAGGATAGAAATAAATAGATAAGGGAACTCTTAAGAAGGCGCTAAGGATGGTCTTTGGAAGCTCATTGTCAAACAGATCAATGTATCTTACCCTGTCACCTCTATGGAGATTTTCAGTCCTCCAGGTCATGGTTGTCCCAAAGGTGCTTTCTCAGGAGGCAACTGGACTTTCTGAGATTTTTCTTTTGAAGACGTTTCGCTTCTCCTCCAAGAAGCTCAGAGCTGAAGAAGCTGAAGAAGCTTCTTGGAGGAGAAGCGAAACATCTTCAAAAGAAAAATCCAGAAAGTCCAGAAAATGCACTTAGGGACTCACCCATCACTCAAAACTATTCATGCAGATTTCAGCCTGTAGAAGTTTCCTAAGTGGCAAAAGTGATACAACAGGGGACGTAAGAAGCAAGAGCCACCGCCAAAACCCTGATCGAAGGAGTAGGCATGCACATAGGAATATTACAGGCACCTGTGTAACTGTGCCTCTGAAAGTGAGACCTAAGAAGAACCTGGCAAGATACCTCTTGGGTGAAGACCATGCAGTCCTAACGTTCTCAGGCCCAAGTCCTGTTCATGGTCCCCGTTGCTGGCACGAGGCAGCACAGGATGATGGGTGATGCATGCCATGGCCAGGCAGTTTCTTTGGAAGGTAGCTTTCCAAGGTATGAATTAGCCTTTGGAGCGTTTATCATTTGCAATAGCAGCTTTATAAATTATATCCCGTGAATTTATGGCCCAACCTTTCCTCTCCAAGCGTCATTCCAGGAGCCAACAGAATGAGAAAGGGGATTATTTTATTGTGGGAGACACCATGGAAGAAGGGGGACTAACATCTCATATGTCATACTAGCGTAGCTGCCAGGAGGGTTCCCCTACAGGTAGTCCTCAACATACAACCATATGTTTAGTGACCGTTTGGATTTACAGTGTCACCAGATATTTTTCTGTCTGTGTCTTTCCTTCCTTCCTTCCTTCCTTCCCTTTTCTTTTTCTTTCCCTCTTCATTTTCCTTCCTTCTCCTCCCCTCTCTCTCCTCGATACAAACACTGATTTTGATCCTGTGCCTCTGTTTATACCACGAAGGATGGTATTAGCTTTGCCTTCCTGCCTAACTAGGGGCCCCAGACCCCTAGTTAGGCAGGAGAGAGTGAAATGCAGATCCGGGGGTGCTATGTGCGTGCCTCCCGGGTTCAATGAGCGAGACAAGTAGGTACAATCGGGTGGGATTCTACCAGTTCGCACCTATTTTCTAGAACCGGTTGTTAACATTCTAAGCAGTTTGGAGAACCGGTTGTTAGAAGAAATTACTGGCCTAATCCTGTAAGGAAGGCAGGAAGGAAACATTCTGGGGTTGCGTACAGAAACTGCCTCTTCGTTCACCCTTAGTACATTCTTGGCAGGACTGGACTTCCTGTCTCAGGAAAGTCTCTGGAGTTTTTTTCCCCTCCTTTGCTGGTACTTTGCTTGTGTGGAGTGACCATTCAAAGTTACAATGGCCCTGAAAAAAGTGACTTATGACCCTTTTTCACACTTACGACTGTTGCAGCATCCCCACAGTCATGAGAGGCCAGGCGAGGAGATGCGTGCCTCGATGTGAGTGATGTTGAGTTGGCCACACCCATCCAGTCACATGACCACCAAGCCATGCCCATCAACTAAGCCACACCCACAGAACCGGTTGTTAAAAAATTTGAATCTCACCCATGGGTACAATATAGGGGGTACCTTGCTCAACTGAGAGGGATCTTGGAGTCCTAGTGGACAACCACTTAAATAGGAGCCAGCCGTGTGCAGCAGCTGCTTAAAAACCTAACACGATCCTAGGCCGCATCAAAAGAGGGATAGAAACAAGATCACGTGAAGTGTTAATACCACTTTATAATGCCTTGGTAAGGCCACACTTGGAAGACTGCATCCAATTTTGGTTGTCACAATGTAAAAAAGATGTCGAAACTATAGAAAAAGTGCGGAGAAGAGCAACCAGGATGATGAGGGGATTGGGGGCTAAAATATATGAAGAACGGTTGCAGGAACTGGGCTTGGCTAATCTAGTGAAGAGAAGGGGAGACAGGATAGCAGTCTTCCAATATTTGAGGGGCTACCACAGAGAGGAAGGGATCAAGCTATTTTCCAAAGCACCTGAAGGCCAGACAAGGGATAATGGATGGAAAGTGATCAAGGAGAGATTCAATCTGGAAATAAGGAGAAATTTCCTGTCATAACAACCAATGGAACAGAAGTTGCCTTTGGAAGTTGTGGGAGCTTCATCCCTGGAGGCTTTCAATAAGAGACTGGACTGCCCTCTGTCAGAAGTGGAATAAGGTCTCCTGCTTGGGCGGAGGGTTGGACTAGATGGCCTACAGGGTCCCTTCCAACTCTTGTTAATTTGTTAATGACCCGGATGACAGAGAATCTCCCTAGACGTTGCAACTTCATGTTCCTGCTGCACGTAATAAGCTTCTGACATCTTCCTCCCATCCTTGAAGTCTGAGTAGTCTCGTATTTCCCTGGTTTTAATAACTCTGTGTAGACCGAAAGGATAATACGGAAGGAATTGACTGAGCTAATTAAAGCCTGATTCGTCTTGCCGTCCACAGCACGACAAACATTTTCTGGACACAAATGGGATATATTTATGCTTATCCTTCCCTACTAACTACTTGCAAATGGATCTCTGGTGTGCAAGAAGCAGGGGAAGCGAAGAGCTGACAAGGGAATGGCAGGCCCAGTCGTTGTCAACATTTTGTGAATGCAGGCATTTTTATTTCAGAGAGCCGGATTTATTTAACCCTCCCAATCTGACCATCGTCTCGATGTTATTGTTTTTTTTTTTTTTAAATAATTTGGACCGTCAAAATGAATAAGGATGGATGGACTCCCTTCAAGGCTTCCAAACTGTAACTCTGAACCCTCCCTAAAGTCTAAAAGGTGGTAAGTCCAGGACCACCTGGTTATGATAAGAAGCGAAAGTAGACAGGGGTGCTGTCTCTGCAGGGATAAAAATACAATTTTTGCAGAGGCCAATAACTGTGACAGGATGCCAGGGAGCTCTTCTTTGTCTGCATAAAACATTTCTGTTTTATGTGTCTAAAAGATATAAGCAAGGGAAGGGAAAGCCTTCCAGAGTGATTTGTTTTGACCTGGGCTTCCCGAGATCATGAAGCCGACTCCTCGTCCCGATAAAACCCCTTTTGTTTAGGTTAAAGTACCTTCCTCTCCAGCAAAGTTCCAGCCAACAGTCTTTCATGAGATTTCACAATGACAGATCTTTATCAGGCTTGGAGAGTCGCCAGGCCGATAGCTTCCAAACACCAGGCTGTAGCAGCAATGACTTGGCAAGAAGTCAGGAGCAGATCTTCACCCAAATGAACTCATTGTCTCCTGCAAAGCCCCACTCCCCTTTCGCTCCTCTTTTATTCCCTCTGGGAGGGGCCGTTCACTGTCCACCTGAGCCCTTATTCCCTTGTTCTTTAACTGTTCTCTTCTGGTAGCTCTGTGCATGAGCACACTGGGAACAGGCTCCAGCTGTTCTTCTTCCCCACTGATCTCTGACTCTTGAAGGCATCTGATAACTGTCAGAAGGCCCTGGCCCCATCTCTGCCTCCGATGCAGAGCACTCATCAGAGCCTCCCCCAGACTCCAGGACTGGCCCAGATTCCTCCCCAACCTCCTCACTTAACGAGTCTATCGCCAGCTCTGCTGGTGGGCCACAACAAGATTAGCAGGTGTTTATTAAACCAAGCAGCCCTGAACACAACTCCTGGTAGATTCCCTGGATGTCATAAAGTGGGGTTTGGAGAAGGGATTTTCTTGGGTTACTGCGATAGGCCGAAGAGTTCTTTTGTGTGTGTGTGTATTGTGTGTCATATAGATAGATTAGATAGAGAGATAAATAGATATAGACAGAGAGTGAGATAATTACATACATTCTTACGTACATGCATGTATTTGTCATCCTTTTAACCATTGTCTGCCCATTACAGGATGAAGGCCTCTTCCCCTTGTTTCCAACCCCATAATGGTCCTGAGCTTTCTTTTGCCGATTGGGACTGTCATACTTGCTGATGTAGTTGATCCATCTTGTTTGAGATCCCTTTTATGGATGGTTTTGATCAAACGGGATCCATTCTAGGACTGCCTTGGTCCACCTGCCCTCAATTCTTCTGGTTATGTGACCAGCCCGTTTCCATTTTCATACTTTTACTGTCGTGATGGCATCGTATATTTTCATTTCTTGTAGGTATAAAGTGTAGATTTTATATCTCTATATCTATCTACTTATCTACTTTCTCTCATTTCTCTATCTATCTGTATCACCTATCATCTCTTGCATCTCTCATCTATCTGTCTGTCTGTCTATCTAATCTAATCTATTGATCATCTGTGTATTATCTTTATCTTCCTTTGTATCCATCCATCCATCTATCTATCCATCCATCCACCATTTATCATCTATCATCTATCTAATCGATTGATCATCTATCATCTATTTATTATCTCTATCTTCCTTTGTATTATCTTTCTTTCTATCTATCTATCTATCTATCTATCTATCTATCTATCTATCTATCTATCTATCTATCTATCTATCTATCATCTATCTATTGACCATCTATCATCTATTTATTATCTGTCTCTCTGTGTTTATCCTTTATCTTCTTTCCTATCCATCCATCCATCCATCCATCCATCCATCCATCCATCCATCCATCCATCCATCCATCCTAATCTGTACTTTATGTGTACAAGAAACAAAAATATACAATGCCATCAAAGAGACTAGAAGAATCAGCCGGCTAGATATCCCTTTCTGAGAATAACATTTCAGGAGAACATGTTCTCTCGACAATTGGACTTTTTAAATGTTTGAAAACAGCCTCTTTATACAAGCAAATGCCAGCGGAGGCAAATAAGCTGGAAAAAAAACTCCCGGAGGTGGCCTATAATGCATCCTTTAAAAAAAAGCTTTGTACGGTAGCCTGTTCAAAAGCACAGCTGGCCACAATAAACCTGGTTTCCTTTTTTGCTTTCCGTGTAATTTACTGCCCTCCTGACCTATATAAACATCAACTGCTTTGGCACTGCCGAGCAATCTAAATACATGCTCGGAGGCGCTGGTGGGGGTTTTAAATATTGCATGTGTGAAAGGTTTTCTAAGCAGGTCTTTGGAAGTGGAAAACATATTTCCATCGGCGGCGGCAGCTTCAGCTCTGAGGAATTTGTGATCTTGAGGATTGTGGGGAGAATTTCTGTGTTAGTGATGGCTTTTGTTTTGAAGGAGGAACCCAGCAGGCTGGAATTTGCCTTTCTTTTTTTTTTTTCTGATAGGATTGACTCAATTAAAACTTCCTAGGCTGATTATTTTGGTTTGATCCCAACAACCGAGCCCTTCTTCAAATTGCGTTGTGTGTGCCGGCAGCAGATTGTGTAATTGCGGGGTCTTCGATGCGCTCTGAGCTTAGTTGCATTTCCTGCAAACGTTTCGCGACCCAGCTAGGTAACATCATCAGTGCTAGAAGGGAGCGGGGTTTCCTCTTTGTTTGTATGTTAGCGCAAGGGTCTTCAAACTTGACAAGTTTAAGACTTGTGGACTTCCAACTCCCAGAATTCCTGAGCTTACATGACTGGAGGAAGAATTCTGGGAGTTGAAGTCCACAAGTCTTAAAGACACCCCCCCCCCCCCCCCCCCCCGGTGTTAGTGGCTTGGCTGGTCAGTGTTGGTGGGGAATGGTCTTGGTAGTTCTTTGCTTAGGCTGTGGTGAATTGTTAGATTGCGAGATTTATATTCCTTGCAGTCCTCTGGTCCTTAGTACTCCCTCTGAGAGTCGTTGAGGCCACTTGGAGGTTTCTTTGTGCCCTCGGGGTCACCTCAATAGTGCAAATGGTTGTGGAGCCTTCTTGGAACTGCTGAAAAAGGACTGTGTTGTTCAGGTGAGCCTGAGAGCCCAGGTCAACCTCCAAGTGGCCTCCACGACTTTCAGAAAGAGCGCTAACGACCAGAGGACTGCAAGGAATATAAATCGTTCCTTCTTCCTCAACAAAACCAGTCGGCACCTTTCATCAGAACGGATGAAGCTTCTCCGATGAGAAGCAAAACCTCTTCAAGGAAAAACAAAAGTTCAGTCGCCTTTTGAAAAATCACCTTTGGGTGCTTTGAGAGATCTCAGTGCTAGGGGCCCCGGAGAGAAGCAATTTAGGTTCCCCGCAGCCGTGGCCGTCATGCGCTTCCTTCTTTTGTTCCAAGTTTCTCATTTCCTTGCAGGTTTTTTGCCCGCAAAGACTCCTCGTCTTTCCAATTAAGCTGGTGAATTAGAAAAAAAAAAAACCCTGAAGTGCAATAACGGTTATGCAGGTTTCGAATCACCACCTGTCTCTAGCCTCCTATTTTCATGCGCCTTCCATGGCGCGCACCTCTTGAGAATCTCTGGATAAACAAGGTAATTAAACTTCTGTACTTTCGTTTCGGCGTGATTTCTCTAGCAACGTCTTTCTTCAAAGCCAGGATTTCTGATCTTGGCAGCATTCCTCTTAATTTTTTTTTTTTTTTTTAAACAAAAGCTAGGTTCAATCTCAATGGCGTCTACTCTTTCTACAACCAGTTTTTCTTTCCAAGGACAGGTCCGGATCCATGTATAAATGAGTGTTTTGGAGGTTGCAAGCATGTCTCAAGGTACGAGCATGACTGAGCCCCAAATCCCCACCTCTAAGCAAGACTTGTTTGCTGAATTTTGCACCGCTTTATGGCCATTCTTGCCACAGTTGTCAGTGAATCACTGCAGTTGTTAAGTATGCAACACGGTTGTTAAATGAATCTGGCATCCCCGTGGTCTTTTAACAGAATATCAGAGTTGGAAGAGATCTTGGAGGTCTTCTAGTCCAATCCCCTGCTTAAGCCAACCCTCTCCCTCCTTCTCTCATCTTCCTTCCTTCCTTCCTCCCTTCCTCCCTCCCTCCCTCCCCCCCTCCCTCCCTCCCTTCTGTCAACTCATAAAATATTTCTATGGTCTTTTTAGAGTTGCCAACAGAAAGGGAGGGGAGAGCAGTGCGGCAGCTTGCAAACCGAAAGTGCATTCCATAAATGTTTTCAAAGATGGTAACTAGGTGACTGAAGTTTCTGCCGTGCAAAATTCTAACTGGAAAACATGATTGATGATTTGGCTATGGATGTGTCCCATTGGAGAATATGAAATACGATACACCCAGAGGGTGGGGGGGGGGAAACCAAGGTCAAAGGTGACAATGAATGACGTGCCTCAGAGTCCCAATTTTCAGGGCTTTTGAAGATTTTTTTAAAAAAACCTTCATTTTAAAGAGAGAGAAGGAGAGGGAGGGAGACTTGCTTTATTTCAGAGTTCTAAGAGTACCTTTAAAACACCAAGTTCTGTAGAAATGGAGTAGTAGCCAAGACAAATCACTTCATTCTTTTCACCAAAAAAAAAAGTCACATTAAACAGAGCCCATGAATCAAGGGATGGGCCTGGATCAACAGCGAGGCCATCCGAGAGTGCCCTTTTGGCGGGCCCTTAATTTAAGATCCAATTAAAACCCACATTTTAAATCTTCAATTAATGAATTCATCAGTTAATGGTATCAATTGATAAATGTTTTCTTCTCCTTATTAGTTTATGGGGCCTGAGATGCAAAGTAGATAAACGGAAGATCATTAATTTCCTTTCCTCCCAGGTTGCAGGCAAAGGGAAACTCACAGTGGCCACACGAGGGTCTCTTAGAGAAAGCGAAACTTTCCTCCATCCAAAGTGTAGGGAGAACTGGGAAATGGTATTAGGATGTTTGTATAACAGGAAACCCTCGATTTACGAGTGGGGACAGGGCAAGTCGCTAGTATATCACCAGAGAGCAAAATCCCAGTCCCTCCTAGAACTGATGATGTTACCTAGCTGGGTAATGAAACATCTGCAAGAAAATGACGAAGCTCAGCACCAAGAACTCCACAGTCCTCGTCCTCCTCCTTCTCCTTCTCCAGCTATTGGGGGTGAGATTTTGCCCCCTGCAGAGAGGGCTCGCAATCTGGGCGTCCTCCTGGATGTACGGCTCTCCCTGGAAGATCACATTACGGCCGTCTCCAGGGGGGCGTTTTATCAGGTTCGCCTGATCCGCCAGATGCGGCCCTTTCTGGATCGGGATGCCTTACGCACGGTCACTCATGTCCTGGTCACCTCCCAACTGGACTACTGTAACACCCTCTACATGGGGCTCCCGAATGGGAGCATCCGGAGGCTTCAACTGGTGCAGAATGCAGCTGCGCGGGTGGTTATGGGGGCATCAAGGTTCTCTCATGTGACGCCCCTCCTGCGCGAGCTGCATTGGTTGCCAGTGGCCTCTCGGGTGCGCTTTAAGATTTTAGTATTAACTTTTAAAGCGCTCCATGGCATCGGACCAGGATATTTACAAGACCGCATTCTGCCAGTTTCCTCTCACCGTCTGGTGCGCTCCGACAGGGAGGGTCTCTTGCGGTCCCGTCGGCATCTATGTGCCGGTTGGTGACCCCGAGGAATAGGGCCTTCTCTGTGGGGGCGTCTGCGCTCTGGAATGGGTTGCCCCCGGAGTTAAGGACAGCCACGGACCTGGGGACTTTCAGACGTGCCTTGAAAACCTGGCTCTTTGAGCAGGCCGGCTTGAGCTGATTTTAGATTTGGGTATTTTAATTTTATTTTAATTTTAGGGTTTATGGTAGGGGTTTTAACTGTTCTACAGCCAGGGTATTTAATTTAGTTTTATTTTTTGTATATTTAATGTTTTTAATTGCATGGCTGTACACCGCTCCAAGTCCTTCGGGAGAGGAGCGGTATATAAATAAATTTCTATTCTATTCTATTCTATTCTATTCTATTCTATTCTATTCTATTCTATTCTATTCTATTCTATTCTATTCTCCTCCTCCTCCTCCCTGCAACCCCCACTGCACTGATGAGGCTATCTGGTAAGGTAATGAAATGTCTTCAAGAAAACCACCAAGCTCAGAGACCACCATGGACCCCACTGTTCAGCCCTGAGCTACCTAAGATTCCCTTCTATCTTCTATGAATTCACTAGTTGACTTTTCCTGAACTGGCACCATCCAAAGGAATTCATACCCCAACTCTCATCATTTTCAATCAATCGAGGGTTTTTTTTGGGTGAGATGTTACTTCTAGGAACCGTAGGCCAAACATCCTACAGTCTCCATCTTTGCGGAGTCCCCAACGGATCCATCCGGGCGCACCCCAATTTTTCCTCCATCTTCTTTCTTCCAGACGGTATCGAGCAGTTTCCCTCTTTCCGTCGCTAATGCAGAGCGCCGTAAGCAACGGCCCGTCTCGCCGAAGTTGTATTTTGACTTTTCTACTTAAAAGCGATCTGAATTCCTCTTTTGGCCGGAGCCTGACATTTAATTTGCCAGCTAGCCTGCATGTTTAATGATCAATTTATAAATGCCTTCTTTTCTTTTTTGATGTAAAGCTGCAGATAATTGGCATTTGCGGATTCTTTGCCAGGGCTGTTGATCACAAACTGCTCCCGACGACTTTGATGGAGACGTGGGGTGCTTCGGGACACAGTGAAATCAGAAATTATATTTTTTTAACAGAGTTGGAAGGGACCTTATAGGTCATCTAGTCCAGCCCCCCCCCCCGCCTAAGCAGGAGACCCTACACCATTTCTGACAAATGGCAGTCCAGTTTCTTCTTGAAGGCTTCCAATGATGAAGCTCCCACAACTTCTGAAGACAATTGGTTGATTGTTCTCACTGTCAGAAAATTTCTCCTTATTTCCTGGTTGAATCTCGTTCAATTTCCATCCATTATACCTAGTCTGGCCTTCAGAGTGCTTTGGAAAATAGCTTGACCCCCTTCCTCCTCTCTGGGGCAGCCCCTCAAATATTGGAAGACTGATCTCCTGTCTCCCCTGGTCCTTTTCTTCCCTAGACTAGCCAGGTCCAGTTCCTGCAACTGTTCATCGTATGTTTTAGCATCTAGTTCCCTCATCATCCTGGTTGCTCTTCTCTGCACTCTTTCTAGAGTCTCAGCAACTTCTTTATTGCATGGTGACTGAAACTGGATGCAGTATTTTAGGTCTTGATTTTACTAAGGCTTTATAGATTGGTATTAGTACCTCACTTGATCTTGATTGTGTCCCTCTGTTAATGCAGTTTAGGATTGGCTTTTTTGGCTGCTGCCACACACTGTTGGCTCATATTTAGCTGGTTGTCCACTAAGACTCCAAGATCCCTCTCACAGTTGAGCCTGGTTTCACCCAGTATATGTGTGTCCTTTTGGTTTTTCTTGCCTAAGTGCGGGACTTTACTTTTCTTTATACTGAATTTCATTTTGTTGGGTACAGCCCAAAATGCTCTAGTCTGTCAAGATCCATCTGGATCCTGAGCCTATCTTGGGTGTTAGCTATTCCTGCCAGTTTAGTATCATCTGCAAATTTGGTAAGTTCCCCTTCTATTCCCTCATCTAAGTCGTTAATAAAGATATTGAAGAGTACTGGGCCTAAGACGGAACCTTGTGGCACCCCACTCCATGTAGACTTAGACCCATTAAGGACTACTCGTATTTTCCAAAGAGAAAGAGGCTCAAAGTACAGGAGAAAATATCTATTATTTAACCAGCGTTCCTCCATTCCCATAAGTCACTTTTCCCAGTGTCATCGTGACTTTGAACAATCACTAAATGAACTGTTGTAAGTCAAGGACTACCTGTATCATTGGTCTGTAAGAAAACAGCCAAACTCAGAGATATAAATGTTCTCTTCTATTGGTAGAAGGAAGCCAGATTCACTTCACAACCGTATGACTTACTTAACAACTGCAATGGTTCACTTAATAGCTGTGGCAAGAAAGGTCATATGAGGCAAAATTTGAAACAAGTGCCTTGAATTTGGGGTTCAATTGTGATTGTAAGTCAAGGATGGGCTGTCTGTCTGTCCATCCATCCATCCATCTATCATCTATCCACCTACCCCCTCCTATAATTACTCAACTATCCATCTATCACTATAATCTCTCAATTATCTATATACCCATCTATGTATCATCTACCTACCTGCCTATTCATTTATCCATCCAACCATCCATCCATCCATCCATCCATCCATCCATCCATCCATCCATCCATCCATCTACCTATCCACCTTCCTCTTTTTCTCTCTCTTCATCCATCCATCCATCCATCTACCTATCCACCTTTCTTTTTCTCTCTCTTCATCCATCCATCCATCCATCCATCCACCTACCTATCCACCTTCCTCTTTTTCTCTCTTCATCCATCCATCCATCCATCCATCCCTTCTATTTATTCATCCATCCATCTATCTATCCATCTATCAATCCATCACTAATCTCTCATCTATCTATATATCCATCTATGTACCATCTATCTGTCTGTCTATTCATCTATCCATCCATCCATCGGTCTCTTCTATTCATCCATCCATCTACCTATATATCCATCAATCCATCACTATAATCTCATCTATCTGTATATCCATCTATATACCATCTATCTGTCTGTCTGTCTGTCTATTCATCCATCTATCCATCCATCTATCCATCCATCCATCGGTTTCTTCTATTTATCCATCCATCCATCTACATATCCATCTATCAATCCATCACTATAATCTCTCATCTATATATCCATCTATGTACCGCCTATCTATCTATCTATCTATCTATCTATCTATCTATCTATCTATCTATCTATCTATCTATCTATCTATCTATCTATCCATCCATCCATTTATCTATCCATCCACCTCTCTTCTATTTATCCATCCTCCATCCATCCATCTATCTGATTGATATAGCCTCCCACTTATTCTCCGTGCCTCTGGGCAGCTTACAAACCATAAACCCATCTTATGACAAATTGTGATTTTTTTTGTAACTTTGGGGTAGACTTTCATGCCTGCGACTCTTCCACCAAGTTCCCCTTTTACAGGCAGTCTTGAAATTTCTTATAATTCCTTAAGGGGGAACCATCTTTGGTGGAGAGAAAGGAAGGAAGGAAGGAAGGAAGGAAGAAAGAAAGAAAGAAAGAAAGAAAGAAAGAAAGAAAGAAAGAAAGAAAGAAAGAAAGAAAGAAAGAAAGAAAGAAAGAAAGAAAGAAAGAAAGAAAAAAGCTTTTTTGGGTTGTGTGTCTGTTGTTTTCGATAGACATGCAATTGTGCTCGCTCTCTCCCCCCGCCCTCTTTTTTTTTTTTTGGGGGGGGGGGGGCTTGGCATGAAAACAAATCCTTTCTCTCTGAAGAGCTCACCTGTTTCTCCCACTTGTTCTCCCACCTGGCTGTAATCCTGTAGCTATTGACATCTCTACGGGAGGCTCTGCAAATGATAACTATGTCAAAAGAGGAATTAGGGCTTCAGGTGAGAAATAAGCAGCAGGAGCAGGTGAGCTCCGATCTTGTTCCCATTCTGGTCTCCTGTTAATGCAGAGTAATGCCCTCTCAAGAGGTCTTCAGGTGTAAAATTTGCATCTCTCCCTTAGCAAGTATCTCATTTCAAGTGAGGTTTCTGATCTATATGCTAAACTTTTTTTTTTTTGAACTAAGCAACCAGAACCATGTGGTGCATTCCTTTTTTTTTTTTAAATAAGTTTTTTTTTAATTTTTCCATATAAAACATGCATATTTTGTGAACGTTGCATTGACTGGGTCACGTCTTTTTTAAGCCACAATAACAATAATAATAGAAATAGGTATGTGTAATTCTAATCTTCCAACTTCCACAACTTCAACAACGCTAGTCTCTTTTCATATGCTTTTTCTCATTCAAATCACATTGCTTTGTGTACTGTATTTATAGTCCCTAAATACTATTATTTCATGTTCTTTGAGAATTATTCATAGTTCCACCATAACTTCAATATTCCAAATGTGTAGGGTTAATATTAACACCAAATATTAACAATATTTAATCAATCCCAGAAGTGTATCTCAAAATCCCACACAATTTCTAATCCTTCGTACTTTAAATTCATAATATACTTTAACACACTGTTAATATTAATAATGCAGTTTAATTACTTATTCCTAAATTCCCATCTATTGTCTTGACTTATTTGGATTATATTATTAAATTATATTTTCTATTACTGCATATACTACTGTTTTCCTATTTTATCATGTGGTGCATTCCCATGAGGGATTATATCTTAGAATCCTAGTCCTGGAAGGGACCTTGGAGGTCGTCTAGTCCAACCCCCTGCCCATGGCAGGAATCCTCATACCATCCTGGACAATTATTTGCCAACTCTTTTCTTGAAAATCTCCAGCGATGAAGCACCCACAACTCCAGGAAGGCCAGCTATTCCATTTGATTGACTGTTCTCAATGTTAGGAAATGCCTCATTACCCAACTAGATAACATCATCAGTGTTGGAAGAGAGTGGGGCTTGTGGGGAGGAGAAGGAGGAGGTGGGACAGTGCAACAGTCATTTGTACATACCAGTTTCCAAGCGTGAATTTTGATCTTGTGATCATGTGATGCTACAACAGTCGGTAAGTATGAAAACAGTCAGAAATCAATTTTTCCATTGTAACTTTGTAACTTTAAACAGTCACTAAATGAACCGTTGTAGGTCAGGGAGCATCTGTACTATTCTCCCTCAGTTCAGTTGTCCTGAGCATGGCTGTTATTTTATCTCCGGAGGTTCAATTATTTTGGTCAAAATTTTGAATTTGGGGACCAATCCAACAAAATCGACTGAATTTCAGTTCAGTTATAATTTAATAATATAATCACAAAAGGCTCCTTTGGAGATGCTAAACCCCTTTGTTTACAAAATATAAAATCCTATTTTTTCTCGTTTTCCTGCCTCCGTGGAACTTAGAAATCCCAATTTTTACAGATTACGCCGCTCTCTGCCTCCTGCTGTTATTCCAGGCCCTTCGATCCCCTGAGGATTAGCCTGCATTTATCAGATAATGACGTAAACACCACCGAAATACATACTTTGACAGGGGCTAAGAGAAATCACAGGCGGGTTTCATTGAGGGCTTCAAAGAATATTTCCTAAGAGGAGGTCGTTCGGATTTCTCTTCTTTTCCAAATAGCGCTTTGAACGAATGAATTCTTTATTGGCCAGGTGTGATTGGGCACACAAGAAATTTGTCTTGGTGCAAATGCTCTCAGTGTAAATAAAAAGAAAAACATGCATTCGTCAGGAATCATCAGGGACAACACTTAATGATAGTCACAGGATACAATAAGCCATCAAATCCTACTAGGAAACAGTCCATATAAATCATAAGGATACAAGTGACAAAGTTACAGTCATACATCCCAAGTGAGAGGGGATGGGCGATAAGGAACGATGAGAAGATTAATAGTGATAGTAGTGCAGACCTTTGTAAATAGTTGAACAGTGTGGAGGGAATTATTTGTTTAGCAGAGTGATGGCGTTTGGGGAAAAAATTCTCCTTGTGTCTAGTTGTTCTGGTGTGTAGGGCTCTATAGCAGTGTTGGCTAACCTTTTTGGGCTTCCGTGCCAATCATTGCGTGCTGGCTTGCACACGCTCACATGCCAGCACCCAGAAGGCAATGTGTGCTGCCCCTCCATGCCCCCTGTGCATGCAGGTACAACCCCCCTCGCGCGCCACATGCCTGCGCATGCGCTCACAATTCCCCCTTGCGTGCTGTGTCTGAGCATGCGCACGTGATCCCCTTCTGCCCACTGTGCATGTGCGCCAGATAACCGACAATCAGCTGTTGAGCGGCAGCGCGCGCGCATGCGCAGTGGGGCTCTTTCGGGCGGCCTCCCGCATGCCCAGGGAAATGGCTCTGCGTGCCACTTCCGGCACATGTGCCATAGGTTCGCCAACACAGCTCTATAGCGTCGTTTTGAGGGAAGGAGTTGAAACGGTTTATGTCCGGGATGTGAGGGGTCTGTAGGTATTTTTACAGCCCTCTTTTTGACTCAGGGTGCAGGATACAGGTCCTCCATGGAAGGCAGGTTGGTAGCAATTGTTTTTTCTGCAGTCCTAATTATCCTCTGAAGTCTGTGTCTGTCCTGTTGGGTTGCAGAACCAAACCAGACTGTTACAGAGGTGCAGATGACAGACTCAATAATTCCTCTGTAGAACTGGATCAGCAGCTCCTTGGGCACTTTGAGCTTCCTGAGTTGGCGCAGAAAGAACATTCTTTGTTGTGCTTTTTTGATGACGTTTTTGATGTTAGGTGTCCATTTTAGGTCTTGTGATATGATAGAACCTAGAAATTTGAAGGTCTCTACTGTTGATACTGTTTTGTCTAGTATTATAAGAGGTGGTAGTATGGGAGGGTTTCTTCTAAAGTCTACCACCATTTCTACGGTTTTGAGTGTGTTCAGTTCCAGATTATTTCAATCATACCACGAGGCAAGTTGTACAACCTCCCGTCTGTATGTGTATTTATCTTCCGTTGAAATTAGGTTAACCCCCGCCCCCATCTTCTCAGTGGTAGTCCCTCACATATTAGAAGATGCTATCATGTCACCCCTAGTCCTTCTATTCATTAGATGAGACACTCTAAGTTTCTGTAATGAACTCCTATAAATTCCCATAATTTCTGATGACATTTTATATGGAGATAACCGTTCAAGTGCAAAGGACTTGTAAGGCTTTTCATTGTGAGGTGTGCAGGATCTTGTTTCCGAGCTGTGATTTTTGCATGGTAAGCCTGCAGCTTCAGCCTTCTGACGAGGTGTGTGTGTATATGTATGCGTGCCTCTATGTGAGTGAGTGTGTCAAGGCTGTTTGTGGTGTGCCTCGCTCTAAAATGTATTTATTTAGCCATATACTCATCATTTGTACTATTTAAAACAATGAGTATTTCAAACAGTACAGCCAAAAGACGAACAGAGGTAGATGTAAAAGCATTTCGTATTGACTCCTCAGTACCTACATTACATTTTATATAAGTAACTCAAGGTGGTGATCGTATCAAATGTTCCTTCCTCTTTAGTTGCCCTACAATAGCCCTGGGAGGTGAGATGGCCTGAGAGAGAATGACTGGCCTAAGGTTAGGCAGGCAGCTTTCGTCCCTTTGGCAAGACTAGAACCAGAGGTCGGGTTCCGACCGGTTCTATCGAACCGGTTGTTATGATTCCGCACAGTTTGGAGAACCGGAAAATCGTGCCCCTGGCTGGCCCCGCCCCTCTCCGCCTGCCCTCCTTTCCCCGCCCAGTCAGTCCTTATTGGGCATGTGCAACAACGCTGACTTTGTTCTCCCTAGCCCAGTCACTCCTTAAGGTTTTTTTCCTCTTTCCCGACGATCAGCTGTTCTGATGATCAGCTGTTCTGGGATCCCCCGGTATAGATGACTTCCAAGGTTAATATCAGACCAACATTCAAGAAGTAAAGAAGACCCCAGTGAAGGAACTGACAAACAACCTAACAGTAAAATGCTCAACCAAAGAGACTCCAAGGCTATTTCCACCAACACTTGCCAGGAAAAGCCACCGGGATATAAAAATAAGAGCAAACCCCACTCTCTTCTACCACTAATGATGTTCCCTAGTCTTACTGCTTCACCCAGGAGGCTTCCCTGAGGTTCTCTCTCTCTCTCTCTCTCTCCCTCCCACCCTCCCTCCCTCTTCCATCTCTTCCTCCTCCTCCTGTCATGTTAGCTCAGGAATTCTGGGAGTTGAAGTCCACAAATCTTACGCTTGCCAAGTTTGAAGACCCTTGATTATAGGGTTTCCTTCTTGAGCAGGAATTCTGGGAGTTGAAGGGCCATAGTTCCTTGACTGGCTTAGGAACTCTGGGAGTTGAAGTTCCCAGTAGTTCCTTAGCTGGCCGAGGAATCCTGGGAATTGAACTTCCCAGAACAATTAACCATTGGAACGACTTGCCTCCAGAAGTTGTGAGGGCTTCAGCACTGGAGGATTTTTAAGAAGAGATGAGACAGCCACTTGTCTGAAATGATGCAGGGTTTCCTTCTTGAGCAGGAATTCTGGGAAATGAAGTTCCCAGATCGTAAAATGGCCATAGTTCCTTGGCAGACTCAGGAATTTTTTTTTATTTTTTTATTTATTTATTTAATTATTTATATTTATTTATTTATTTGATTTGATTTGTCAATCGCTTACAAGATAATAGGTATTAGTATAAACATGAGTAAGAATACAGGAAATAGGTACGAATAAATGGGGACAATAGAAGAGGGACAGGAGGCACAATGGTGCACTTATGCATGCCCCTTACAGACCTCTTGGGAATGGGGTGAGATCAATAGTGGTTAGTTTGAGGTTAAAGGAGTGGAGGTTAGAGGATGTAACAACAGAATCAGGTAGTGCGTTCAAGGCATTGGCCATTCTGTTGCTGAAGTCGTACTTTCTGTAATCAAGTTTGGAGCAGTTTACATTGAGTTTGTATCTGTTGTGTGCTCTTGTATTGTTGTGGTTGAAGCTGAAGTAGTCATTGACTGGTAGGACATTGTGGCAGATAATTTTGTGTGCTACGCTTAAGTCGGACCATAGGCAGCATAGTTCAAGGTTGTCCAATCCCAAAATCTCAAGCCTGGTGATATAGAGGTATTCTGTTGCAAGCAGAGGAGTGGAGGACTCTTCTCGTGAAATACTTCTGGACTCGTTCAATTGTATTAATGTCTGATAGGCAGTGCGGATTCTAGACTGAAGAGCTGTATGCGAGTATTGGTCTAGCAAAGGTTTTGTATGCTCTAATTAGCAATTCGATATTTCCGGAGGAGAAGCTTCGTAAGATTAGATTCACATCCAATGCCTTTTTGGCAATGCTTTTACAGTGAATTCTGGCGCTCAGATCATTTGATATGAGAACTCCAAGGCCCTTGACAGAGTGAGGATCATCCACAAGTTCATATCCACCTAGTTTGTGTTTGGTGTAGCGATTTTTTTTTAACCAATGTGTAGGACAGAACATTTGTTGGTCGAGATTTGGAGTTGCCAGATATGTTTGACCATTCAGACACATAATCAAGGTCGCTTTGAAGGATAGGAGCATTGTAGGTGGTGTTGGATAATTTTACGTCATCCGCAAAGAGGACGCAGTTGCTGATAAGGTGATCGCAAAGGTCATTTATATAGAGTATAAAGAGTGTGAATTCTGGGCAATGAAGTTCCCAGATCACATTTTCCCACCCCTGCTTTAAACCAATCATCAGAGGCATCAGGTGGGTCCACCAGACCCAGATTTTCTGCCTGATTTTCTGGCGAAGGGTGGGAGGGAATGCAAATCCGAACAGCTGCAGGGGGAAATCTCTGCCAAGGCCCCGTCCTCCACTGAACGGGGCGCCTTCTCCCTGGGTGCAATTAGCAACCCCCCACTCTGGCAGCTTTTCAGCCGGGGAGATCATCAAGGTAGAATACTTTCCAGCCAATGAACTGAAGTCTTGCAGGTGTTCCATCGCCCTTCAGTTTCCAAAACCTCCCTGCTTTTTAACGAGGCCGACCCTGCCAACGGAAGCCATTTCGGCCATGCATTATGCATGAGAGCCGCTTGCCCGCCACGCTCCTGGTGTCATCCTTGGCCTTTTCCAGGTTGGACGGCACCAATTAAGAGCTGGGATTTGTTATTATTATTATTATACACAAAAAGGACGGTATACACAGCACACGAGATAACCATGCTGGGTTTCGTATCATAAATCACTAGTCGAACACTTCCCAAGCGTTTAGGACTGCGTGATGTATCGGCAGATGATGCAAGCAGATCCCAGTAAGGGATTCTTCTTCTTGTTCTTCTTCTTCCTCTTCCTCCTCTTCCTCCTCCTCCTCCTTATCATTATTATTATTTCTTTTCTTAAATTATTCAATAATCTGAACTCTCACGCCATTTAACATACCGATATCGATGTCGTAAACAAGTTCTAATGGGCCCTAGAGGGTTTGGGTGTGTGTGTGGTTTTTTTTTTTCCTTGCTCGTTGGTTTCCTGCCCGACAGCTACAGGGATTGGACTCCATGGAACAAAGGGAAGGAATAAAAAGGAAGGGAGGGAGGGGGGGAAGGGAAGGGAAGAAAGGAAAGAAAGAAGGAAAGGAAGGAAGAAAGAGAAGCAAAGTAAGAAAGAATGAAAGAAAGAAGGAAGGAAGGAAAGGAAGGAAGGGAAGGGGAAAGGAAAGAAGGAAAGGAAAGAAGAAAGGGAGGGAGGAAGGAAGAAGAAAGGAAGAAGGAAAGGAAGAAAGGAAAAAAAGAAAGGAAGAAAGGAAAGAAAAGAAAGAAAGGGAAGGAAGGAAGGAAGGAAAAGACAGCAGACACATACATGCGCACACACACACTGGCAGGTTGTTCGTTTGTTTGGGATTTTGCCTTTGGGCTTTTGACCTGCAGTGCACTGAAAACACAAAGAGAAGTCTTTCCCACCTCCAAAAAAATTGCTTTAAAAAAAAGGAAGGGAAAGAAGGGAAAAAAGCTACCCCAAATGCTCTCCCCCCCACCCCCGAAGTTTATCTCAGGGAGGAAACTAGATTTTTAAAAAGGCCTCCTAGGGAAAGATGTCAAGATTTCCATTTGAGAAACTGAACTTTGTGGCAAGGATAAGAAATTTCAATTCTCCTTGTTGATCCTGCAGGAGAGGCTTGTAATCTTTGTGTCTCTCCCCCCCACCCCCCCTCGCCCCCCTCACAGCCATACAAACAAGCTCTAGAAAATGTGCAAAGAGCAACCAGGATGATGAGGGGACTGGAGGCTAAAACATACAATGAACGGTTGCAGGAACTGGGTCTGGCTAGTCTAAGTGAAGAGAAGGACCAGGCGAGACAGGAGAGCAGCCTTCCAATATTTGAGGGGCTGCCACCGAGAGGAGGAAGGGGTCCAGCTATTTTCCAAAGCACCTTTGAAGGCCAGACAAGGAATAATGGATGGAAACTGAACAATCTCTTTGGAAGAGATTGTGAAGACCTGACTCCTCTCTAGAGCACTGAAAATCTCCCTGGACCGTTGTCATCCTGGACATTCATATTTCGATCTGATACCATCAGGGAGGCGTTATAGGTGTCTTAAAATGAGGACTAAGAGACTGAGAAACAGTTTCTTTTCCAAGGCAGTAATTGTCTTGAATCAAACAGTGCATTTGTGATTTAGTCCTATTATTATTATTATAATTATTTTAATTTTTAAAACTCTGTAGTGTGATTGTGATGTGGTGTTTGGGGCACTGTGCTGGAGTAGCTTTCAAATTTCATTATATTTGTGGAATGCAATGACAATAAAGGTATTCTATTCTACTCTACTCTACTCTACTCTACTCTACTCTACTCTACTCTACTCTACTCTACTCTATTCTATTAATATTGGCAATCAGAGAGCAAGAAGAAAAAGAATATTATAAAATATGGGATTCATTTTATCAATGGCTAGATAGAAAAATAGGAAAATGAAATATAATATAAATGCGGTACTAAATATAGTACAATAGTAATGATATGCTATAATTGATTATTATGGAATGAATTATAATATGAATTAGAACTAGTAAAAACTTGGATTTGCTCTAAAAGAATAATGCGAACTGGCAATTAAAGTCTAATGATGATGTCATAACATAACACAACATGGAAAGTTGATTAATATAATCTGAATATAAATTTAAATCTAAAAGGGAAAGACTATAGATATTATGCACAAGAAATATATACCAACCGACACACTGTACAATTGAAAAAAGGTTTTATTGTTGTTTTATGTTTATGTTTGTTTATGTTTGTTGTCAAAAAATAAAATAAAAATTATCCCCCCCCCAAAAAAAAAATCCAGACACTCGGCCACTGACTCATATTTATGACGGTTAGAAGTCCACAAGTCTTAAAGCTGCCAAGTTTGAAGACCCCCTGCACTAACGCAATGATTCAAATGTGACCGTCATAAAGCCAAGTCTGGATTGCCAAGCCTCTGGATTGCGATCCCGTGAGCACGGGGGATGCTGCCCCTGGTCGTAACAACTGCGGCAAGAAAAGTCGTAAAATGGGGCAGGCTCACTCAGCAAAATGGTTTCACTTGGAATTTTATTGGTGTTTCCTTGCCTCCACCTTCAACTAATTGAAGGAAGGAAAAAAAAAACCCAAACTTCTTTAACAGTGAGACTTAAATGTGTTTTGCAGTTAAATGACAGCCGAGAATAGCCTCCTTCATTATCTATGTTTTGTATGGATATATATACATGTATGTGTGTGTCTGTCTGTCTGTCTGTGTGTGTCTGTCTGTCTGTCTGTCTGTAGATATATATATTTATATATGTATTTGTGTGTGTGCATGTGTATGTATATGTGTGTATGTATGTAAAAACATTTCACCTTATGCTGAATGGGATATTACATAACTGTTGGAAATTTTTTACACACACAAACGCTTGATACCCATGCTTTGCTACGAAACTCTGTGGTCGGGCTTAGTTTTTGGGGAAGAAAATAAGGAGAAAAAACTTGTGCCTTTACCTACCAGCATCCATCGTTATTCACCTGGCCAGCGTCCTGTCAGTGTGTGAGAGAGTTGAGGGCTGTTTGGAAACTGAAGCAGTGAGCCCTTAGAAGCCAAGAGGAACGTAAGTGCCAAATTTCCAAGTTTGTAGGCTTTACGGTTTTGGAGATTTTGCGATGATGCGTGAAGGGTATTTCGCTTTTATATCTATAGATATATATCATCAAATTTCCAACAGTTAAGTGATACCCCATTCAGTACAAGGCAGAATGTTTTTGCTTCAAATCCCCCGCTGTGTAATGGCCAATCAGACGGTATTTATAAGGGGCTGAATGGATTTCTTGGCTCCGTTATTCAAAATTAAATATTTTTCAGACATTAACGCTTAATGGCTTTTCCTTGTTTTCTCCCCGCCACACTTCAAGTTGGATTTTACGTAATCCTAGATACTCGCAATTCCTGGATAGGTTGAAGTGCCTCGTTTTTACACCCCCAAATCCTTGAGGCGATGCTTTTCTATTTATCGTAACCTGTGTAGACAGAATTAAATTGCAGATTTGATAGCACGTTCCTCTCTTCCGCTTAAAAACGACTTGCTGGGGAGGTGCGCAGGCTCTTGATAATCAAACCATTTCATTCCTGGGTATTTTTATTTTTAAATTGCCCCATAAACCACAGACAGGAACTAGCCGAGGAACCGATTTTAACAGAATAACAGAGTTGGAAGGGACCTCGGAGGTCTTCTAGTCCAACCCGCGGCTCAGGCAGAAAACCCCATACTGGTAGTCCTCGACCTACTGTCACAATTACGAGCCCAACGTTTCTGCTGTCCAGTGAGACATTTGTTAAGTGCGTTTTGCCCCATTTTACGACTTTCCTTGCCACCGTTGTTAAGTGAATCACCACAGTCGATAAGTTAGTCACCCGCTTCTTAAATGAATCTGGCTTCCCCCGTGGAATTTGCTGGTCAGAAGGTCGCAAAAGGGGGACCACGGGACTGCGACCATCATAAATATGAACCAGTTGTCAACTATCTGAATTCTGATAGGAGGCTGCAAAGGTCGTAACTGTGAAAAATGGTCGTAAGTCACATTTTTCAATGCCGTTGTAATTTTGAACGGTCACCAAATGAATTGTTGTTAAGTGGAGGGCTAACTGTAGCATTTCACCCAAATGGTTGTCCAGTCTCTTCTTGAAAAGCCTCCAGTGATGAAGCACCCACAACTTCTGGTAGCAAGCCGTTCCACTGGCTAATTGTCCTCCCTGTTAGGAAGCTTCTCTTTAATTCCAGGTTGCTTCTCTCCTTGATTAGTTTTCCTCCATTGTTTCTTGTCCTGCCTTTAGGTGCTTTGGAGAATAGCTTGACTCCCTCTTCTTTGGGGCAGCCCCTCAGATATCAGAACACTGCTATCATGTCACTCCCTAGTCCTTCTTTTCTCTCGACTAGACAAACTCAGTTCCTCCAACCGGCCTTCATATGTTTTAGTTTCCAGGCTTTTAATCATTAGTTGCTCCTCTCTCCACTCTTTCTAGAACAGCGGTCGCCAACCAGTGGCCGTGAGAAAACTTTGGTGGGCCGCAGAGAAATCTCACCCCCAGAGCATCCCCCCAAAGCAATTAATCCAGGCTGCATAGAAACACAAGGCTACTCAGCCCACATGGCCCGTGGGAACCCTTCCCACCCACTCACTCCTTACCCGGCAAACTTGTCTGCTAAGTTACTATTTTTCCTTTTTCCAACCATCATCTATTCTGCTGCGCCGGGAGATTTAGATTAGCTAGGAAGCAGGAAATGGTTGGATTTCTTGCTTTCTAGCTAAGCACAGCCGAACCCCCCTTAGGACTGAAGGTTTGTTTGCAAGCAAATTCAGTGCAGACACACGGCAAGCAAATTTGAGAGACTGAGCTAGCCGATGATAGATAGATAGATCACTGGATGATTTTGTGAGCAACTCAATCTGCCTGCTTTGCCTGATTTTGGATAAAAGTTGCTTTTTAAAAAATAAAAAATCAATATTTACATGCATGGTGTGTTGTGAGTTAATTTTGTGAGCTTGCTTGCTAGCAAATTTTATGAGTTTGCTTGCAAGCAAATTTTATGTGGCAGACTGAGCTAGCCAATGGCAGATAGATAGATCTCTGAATGAATCTGATTCTGTGAGCAACTCAATCTGCCTGCCTGCTTTGCCTGATTTTGGGTAAAAGTTGCTCTTTTTTTAAATAAAAAATTCAATATTTTCATGCATGGCGTGTTGTGAGTTAATTTTGTGAGTTTGCTTGCTAGCAAATTTTATGTGACAGACTGAGCTAGCCAATGGCAGATAGATGGATTTCTGAATGAATCTGTGATTCTGTGAGCAACTCAATCTGCCTACCTACATTCCCTGATTTTAGGTAAAAGTTGCTCTTTTTTTATAAAAAATTCAATATTTATATTTACATATAAGCCATGCCCAGCCAGTCACATGATCACCAAACTACACTCACAAATTAGGCCACACCCTCAGAACCGGTTAGTGGTCCCTGGGATCTAAAATTAAGAGTTTGGTGGTCCCTGAGGTCCAAAAGGTTGGTGACCCCTGTTCTAGAATATCAGCCTATTTTTATGTTGTGGAGACCAAAACTGGATGGAATATTCCAAGTGTGTCCTTATCAAGGCATTATAAAGTGGTAGTAATACTTCATGGGATCTTAATCCTATCCCTCTATTAATGCAGCCTAATAGTGTAGGTTGGATCTCTCCTTGATTGGTTTCCATCAAGAGGTCTTAGAAGTCTTATAGTCCAACCCCCTGCTCAAGCAGGAGACCCTATGGCATCTCAGACAAATGGTTGTCCAATGTCTTTTTGAAAACTTCCAGCATTGGAGCACCCACAACTTCTGGTGGCAAGCCGTTCCACTGGTTAATTGTTCTCACTGTCAGGAAATTTCTCCTTAGTTCCAGGTTGCTTCTTTCCTTGATGAGTTTCCATCTGTTGCTTCTTATCTTGCCTTCAGGGGCTTTGGAGAATAGGTTGACCCCCTCTTCTTTGAGGCAGCCCCTCCAATACTGGAACACTACTTGTATCAAAAATAACACCCCTTCTTCTTCCATTGACGAATGGCAGATACACGGAACTGACAGTTATCAAACATGGAATTTATTTTACCAGTGGTTGGCAAAGAAAGGGGTGAAGATTAAGAATCTGTATTGCTAAGCAAATTAAATATCCAGACAACGCAATGTTTATTAAGCATGTAGTAAAAGTAATTAATAGAAAATTAATAAAATTTATTTTTAAAAAAATTGGAACACTGCTATTGGTTCTGCAACCCAACAAGACAGACAGAGGGTTCAGAGAATAATTAGGACTGCAGAAAAAACAATGGCTACCAACCTGCTTTCCATGGAGGGCCTGTATCCTGCACGAGTCAAAAAGAGGGCTGTGAATTATTTACAGACCCCTCACGTCCCGGACATAAACTGTTTCAACTCCTTCCCTTAAAACGACACTATAGAGCACTGCGCACCAGAACAACTAGACACAAGAACAGTTTTTCCCCGAAAGCCATCACTCTGCTAAACAAATAATTCCCTCAACACTGTTCAACTATTACAAAGTCTGCACTACTATTACTGTTAATCTTCTCATCACTCCTTATCACCCATCCCCTCCCACTTGTGACTGTATGACTGCAACTTTGTCACTTGTATCCTTATGATTCATACTGACTGCTTCCTAGTATGATTTGATGGCTTATTGTACCCTATGATTATTATTAAGTGTTCTACCTTATGATTCTTGACAAAGATATCTTTTCTTTTATGCACACTGAGAGCCTATGCACCAAAGACAAATTCCTTGTGTGTCCAATCACACCTGGCCAATAAAGATAGGCATTGGTCGCGTTGGTTGATGATCTCTGGAGGGCTCGTGACAGAGGGTTCTCCTCTGTCCTGGTCCTATTAGACCTCTCGGCGGCTTTCGATACTATCGACCATAGTATCCTGTTGCGACGGTTGGAGGGGTTGGGGATTGGGGGAACCGTCCTTCGATGGTTCTCCTCCTTCCTCTCCGACCGTTCGCAATTTGTGTTGGTGGGAGGGGAGAGGTCCACCTCTAGGCCCCTGGTTTGTGGGGTGCCTCAGGGGTCGGTCCTCTCCCCTCTCTTGTTCAACATTTATATGAAGCCGCTGGGTGAGATCATCCGTGGCCTTGGGGTGAAGTGTCATCTCTATGCAGATGACACCCAGCTGTACATCTCCACCCCGGACCACCCCAACGATGCTGTGGGGGCTATGTCTAGGTGCCTGGAGGCCATGCGGGATTGGATGGGCGGGAACAGGCTTCGGCTCAACCCATCCAAGACCGAGTGGCTGTGGTTTCCGGCGCCCCGATATAGCCAGCTGATACCTTCGCTGGCTATTGGGGGGGAAATTTTGCCCCCCACAGAGAGGGCTCGCAACCTGGGAGTCCTCCTGGATGTACGGCTGTCGCTTGAACATCATGTTGCGGCCGTCTCCAGGGGGGCGTTTCATCAGATCTGTCGGATCTACCGGTTGCGGCCCTTTCTGGATCGGGACGCCCTGCGCACGGTCACTCAGGCCCTTGTCACCTCTCGCCTGGACTATTGTAATGCCCTCTACATGGGGCTCCCTGCGGGGAGCACCCGGAGACTCCAGCTGGTGCAGAATGCAGCCGCGCGGGTGATCATGGGGGCGTCACGTAGCGCCCATGTGACGCCTCTCCTGCGCGAGCTGCATTGGTTGCCGGTGGCTCTCCGGGTTCGCTTTAAGGTTCTAGTTTTGACCTTTAGGGCGATCCATGGCATTGGGCCAGGTTACCTGCAGGACCGCATTCTACCAGTGATCTCCAGCAGGCCGGTGCGTTCACACAGGGAGGGTCTGCTCCGGGTGCCGTCGGCCGCTATGTGTCGTCTGGCGGCCCCGAGGAGTAGGGCCTTCTCTGTGGGGGCCCCTGCCCTCTGGAATACTCTGCCGCCGGAACTTCGTACCGGCACGGACCTGAGGGCCTTCAGGCGCGCGTTGAAGACCTGGCTCTTTGAGCAGGCTGGCCTGGACTGAGATGGTTTTAATTGGTCTCCATATTATCTTCAATTTTAACCGGGGTTTTAAGAGGGGTGGGGGTGGGTTTTCTTATTAATCAGCCAGTATCTAATTTAATTCTTTTTTAACTTTTGTATTGTTTTTGGGGTCTAGATTGGCTGTACACCGCCCTGAGTCCCTAGGGAGAAGGGCGGTATAGAAATTTAAAATAAAATAAAAATAAATAAAATAAAGAATTCTATTTCTATTTAGAATTGTCGAAGCTGACTGTGGGTTTTTTCCCCCCTGTTTATCTACAGATGTCTAATCAGAGAAGCCACTGTCAGCTGGTCCCACCTTCAGACCTGGATGGATCCTACCTTGGTGTAGCTAGACTGCAAACTTTGTATAAAAACCACAACTTAACTCGTAGAAGCCCCAGTCTTCAACCTTCAAGTCGACCTGGTAGGAGTAGGGGTGTCCTGGAGGCCGGCACCCCCGGATGTCAAACAGAGGCCAGGAACAGTGGTCATTTGGAAAATGGGGTGCACCATCAGTGCAACCACAGGGCATCTCCAGCCACGCAGGCGTTGACTCCCCATCGTGGAAGAACCCCCGAAGGGGAGAAGAGGAAGAACGGCTGTTCTCTTCCGGGGTGCCCCTTCCATCAAAAATTAAGAAACTCGGCTCACGAGTCTTTCCCAGGAGGTTGCCGGGTTCGAGACCTCTATTTGGGCCCCCCGGGCGAATCCTCCTCGGAATATTTCAGCTCACCGTGCCTTCCGAGGCCGAAGGCCAGCGAAGTCCCGGCATCGAAAGAAGCCAATTGCGGCCGCAACTTCTCCGAGGAGAAAAGGAAAGAGCTACTGCTCCAGAAAATTGAGCTGGAAATCGAGAAGGAACGCCTGCAGAATTTGTTAGCTGAGCAAGAGGCCAAACTTCTCCAGCAGCAAGAGCAGCTCCGGCAATCCAGGCGGGATTATCATCGGTAAGCTTGGCAAGGGGGGGTGAGAAATTGGTGTGGAGTGGAGAAAGAAAGGAAGAGGAGGAGGAGGAGGAGAAGGGGGAGGCTGTGGGGTCCTTTGTGCTCTCTGAGCTTGATTGACCCAACTAGAGAACATCATCAGTGCAATTGCGGAGTGGGCTTTGTGAAGAGGAGGACGACTGTGGGGCCCTTTAGCATTTTTAGGGGCACCTTCTCTATTTATTTTATTTTATTTTATTTATTAGATTTGTGTTGCCGCCTATTCGCCATGGCGATTCAAGGCGGCTTACAACATATAAAACCACAATTTAAAACAATAAAACTCATCAAATCAAATAAATTAATATAGTTAAATCACCTCCCCACTCACCAGTGAAAGCAGATCACATGATGGGCTCCATCCCGCTCTGGGTTCCCCAGGCCTGCTGGTAGAACTAGGTCTTCAGCACCTTCCGGAAGAGTGCTAGAGTGCGGCCCGTTCTAATCTCTGGGGGATTGATGTTCCAGAGAGAGGGATCCATCATGGAGAAGGCCCTTCTTCTGGGTGCCACCAGGTGTATCTCCCTCAGGGATGGGATCCGCATTGTTCTCTACCTCCCCGCTCTGATGGGTCGGGTAGACGTGACCGGCAAGAGATGGTCCCTCAGATAACCCGGTCCCAAGCCATGAAGGGCTTTAAAGGGGTCAACCGGCACCTTGAATTGCACCCACAAGCAAATAAGCAGTCAATGCAGCTCCTGCAGGAGAGGTGACACATGCACACACCGGGGTCTGCACAAAACCATGCAGGCCGCTGCATGTTGCACCAACTGGAGCATCCGGATGCTCTTTGAGGGTAGTCCCATGTGGAGCGCGTTGGCAATAGTCAAGACGGGAAGTGACTAGGGCTGTGATGGCGAACCTGTGGCACGCAGAGCCATTTGTGGCGGCACACGAGCTGCAAGCAAACTTACCTCACTGCGCATATGCGCGCCTCACAGCTGATTTTCGGCCAGTTTGAGGCCTTTTTCAGCCTCCCAGAGGCTTGAGGAAGGCTTCTGCAGGCTTTGCAGGCCGAAAACTAGGCCCGTTTCGTCACTTCTGGTATTTTCGGAAAATCAGGAAGTGACGAAACGGGGCTAGATTTCGGCCTACAAAGCTTGTAGAAGCCTGCAGAGGCCTTCCTCAAGCCTTTGGGAGGCCGAAAAAGGCCTCAAAACGGCCAAAAATCAGCTGTGAGGCACAGTGCAAATAAGGGGATGGAGGATGGTGGGTGGGTGGGTGGATGGGTGAGATTGCGCACGCATGCGTTGGGGACATGGGGGTGTGTGCATTGCCTTCTGGTTGCTGGCACGTGAGGGTGCAAGCACTCACAACAGTTTTGGCCCAGGAGCCCAAAAAGGTTAGCCCCCAGTGGACTAGGGCATGAGTGACTGAGTAGGGATCGTTGGTCCAGGAAAGGACGCAACTGGCGCACAACCCACTATCAGCTTTCTAAGCTGCAAGGACTTCAATTCCCAGCATTCCCCAGGCGCAGGGAAAGATACAGTTAGACGTAAAATGGCCTCTGCTGCCCCCTGCCTCCAAGAGGTGGAGTTGCCTCTCGGAAGTTACAGTGTCTGTAACTTCAAAAGCCTCTCAATATTGCCTTCCCTATAAAATAAAATAAAATAAAATAAAATAAAGAGTGAAAAAAACAGGATGAAAGGAAGGATAGCTTCTTCCTTATTTGAGCCTGCATATGGTGAGCAGAGGCTCTTGTTTCCCCTTGCAGGTTTAAAGGCCACGCTGGCAATTCGGACGCCGGGCAGACGGGGGAAGCCCTGGTGGGACCAGGCTCCTTGGCTCCGGCCACGAACGGGATTTGTGACGGCCTCAGGTAAGGTCCTGGCTTGGCTCGCCTGTTCCCGCCAGAATATTCTGTAATGCGTCAGGAGCTTTCCTTGGTATGACCCACGCTTCGGTTTATCTCTCCTCTTCTCTCTTCTTTTCCTCTTCTCACCTCACTTCATATAATAGAAACAAAGATTCTTACAATTAGCAAACTGGCAAACTCATTAGCAAAAAGGACTAACTGATTTTTTATTTTTTTGGGGGGCTTTTGATGGGTGTCTTTTTTTTAAGTCTCTTGTTTAATAGTTAAGGAACACAATTATGACATCCTGAGATAAGCTAGGAAGTATTTTTCATCTCCTTTGCTAACCATAAGAACGCAGCATCTTTGTTTTCTATTCTTTCACATTCTTTCCTAAATAAGCTAGCTTATTTTTTTTGGTTTTTTTTATTTTATTTTATTAAAAAAGGAGAGTGAAGAAAGAAAGGAAAGAAAGAAAGAAAGAAAGAAAGAAAGAAGAAGAAAGAAGAGAGGTGGGAGAAGGGATGGGAAGCGAAGGAAGATAGAAGGAAGTTTACAAGAAAGAAAGAAAAAGAAAATTTTAAAGAAGAAAGAAAGAAAAGCATAAAGAAAGAAAAGATGGAAGGAAAGAAAGAGGGAGGGAGGTGGATTTTCTTTGCAAGATTGAAAGAAAGGAAGGATAAGCAAGAGAACGAAAGAGAAAGAAAAAAGAAAGAAGAAAGAGAAAAAGAAAAGGAATAAGAAAAGGAAAGAAAAGAGAAAGAAGAAAAAAGAAAGAGGGAGGCTAGGAGGTATGGAAGGAGGGAGTGAAAGAGATACGGGAAGAAGGAGAAAGAAGGGGGGAGACAGAGGGAAAGAAAAGAAGGAAAAAGAGTAGAAAGGAAAATGAAAGAAAGATAGGGGGTCCTAAGAAAAGAAAGAAAAGAACCAAGACGAAAGCAAGTAAGAAAGCAAGAAAAGGAAAAAAGAAAGAAAGAAAAAGAACCGAAAGAAAGAAATAAGAAAGAAAGAGGGAGGGGCGGGAGGGAGGGGGGAGGGGTGAGGGATGTAGATTACTTAAATAATAATAAGAAAGAGAGGAAAAGCTCGAAGAGAAGGAAAGAAAGAAGAACAAGAAAACAAGAAATAACACTAACTAAAAGACATAAAGTTCTATATTATTTTTTTGGAGGTAGTATCTGATAAAAAGGAAGGTCAATGAAGGAAACTAAAGCCCTAAAGAAACGACGAAAGAAAAAATAGTAAAGAATTTTTAATGTATTTGAGGGAGGAGTTATTCCTGAAGGAACTTCAAAGTGGAAACATAAATAAAGAAAGGAGAAAAAGAAAGAAAAGAAAGAAAGAAGAGAAGGGAGAGGAGTGAAGGAAACAAGCAAGAAAGAAAGAAAGCAAGAAAAAAGAAAGAAAGAAAGAAAGAAAGAAAGAAAGGAAAAAGAAAAGAAAGAAAGAAAGAAAGAAAGAAAGAAAGAAGCAGGTGTAAAGTATTTACAATATGAAACTTGCTTACCTGCGACATTGCAGATTGAAAGCAAAATAAAGGCCAGCCTCCCCCCATTTGAAAAAGAAATTTTTTTTTTATAATTAAGTTCTCATTGTGTGGTAATTATTTATTTTATTTATTATTTATTTATTATTTATTTGTCAATTACTTACAAGATAATAGGTATAAGTAAAACATAGTTATTTTTTTTATTTATTTATTTTTTTTTTTTTTTATTATTACATTTATATACCGCCCTTCTCCCAAGGGACTCAGGGCGGTGCACAGCTCGTCTAAAAACCCCACAATTACAAAAGTTAAAAAATAATTAAATGTTAGAATTAGCTGCAAACTAAAATTAGAAAACCCCCCCCCCCACCCTTAAAACCCAATTTAGAATTAAAAATTTAAAATCATTATCTCAGCCCAGGCCGGCCTGCTCGAAGAGCCAGGTCTTTAACGCGCGCCTGAAGGCCCTCAGGTCCGTGCCGGTACGAAGTTCCGGTGGCAGAGTATTCCAGAGGGCGGGGGCACCCACAGAGAAGGCCCTACCCCTCGGCGCCGCCAGACGACACATAGCGGCCGACGGCACCCGGAGCAGACCCTCCCTGTGGGAACGCACCGGCCTGTTGGAGAACGTTGGTAGAATGCGGTCCTGAAGGTAACCTGGTCCCATGCCATGGGTCGCCCTAAAGGTCAAAACTAGAACCTTAAAGCGAATCCGGAGAGCCATCGGCAACAATTATGAATACATGGACACATATAAGAAAAAGTTTCAACCGTTCTGCATGATTTAATATTTGGTATTTATTTGATTTGTCAATCGCTTACAAGATACAGGTATAAGAATAAATATAGTTTTGAATACGTGAGATAGATACTTCTAAGAAAAATAAAAAGAGACGATAGGACAGGGACAGTAGGCACATTGGTGCGCTTATGCCTCCTACAGGCCTCTTAGGAAAGGGGTGAGGTCAATAGTAGACAGTCTAAGGCTAAAGTTTTTGGGGTTTGGGGAAGAAACCACAGAGTCAGGTAGAGGATTCCAGACATTGACCACTCTGTGGCTGAAGTCGTATTTCCTGCAATCAAGTTTGGTGCAGTTAACCTCGAGTTTGTATCTATTGTGTGCTCTTCTGTTGTTATGGTTGAAAGTGAAGTATTCATTGACAGGTAGGACATTGCAATGTATGATTTTATATACCGTACTTAAATCAGACCGAAGACGGCGTAGTTCTAGGTTTTCTAGGTCTAGAATTTCAGGTCTGGTGGAATAAGGTATTCTGCGATGAGTAGAGGAGTGGAGAACTCTTCTTGTGAAATATTTCTGGACTTTCTCAATTGTATTAATATCAGATACGTAATGTGGGTTCCAGACTGATGAGCTGTATTCGAGTATTGATCTAGCAAATGTTTTGTATGCTCTAGTTAGTAGAGTGATATTACCAGAGAAAAAGCTACGTAGGATTAGGTTAACAACGCCTTTTTGGCTATGTAGTTACAATGGGCTCTAGCACTTAGATCATTTGAGATGAGTACTCCAAGGTCCTTTACAAGGTTTAGATCATCAACAAGGTCTTGACTATTCAGCCTGTATTTTATTTTCTGATTTTTTTTTGCCAATATGTAGGACAGAGTATTTATTTGTTGTTATCTACAATTAGACAATCTAATTACCATTTATTCTCATTATCTATGGAAAGAATAGCAGAGTAGGGAATGTGTGGCATTTGCTGGCATCTGGTGAAGTAAAGTCCCCCCAAGGATGAGAATTTTACAGATCGTCCTTAACTTACAACCATTCATTCAGTTATTACGGCACGGAACAAAGTGATTGATGACCGTGTTTCACACTTACGATCGTTGCTGCATCCCTTTGGTCCCATGATCAAGATTCAGAGGCTTGGCAGCTGACTCATATTTATGACAATCGCAGTGTGCCAGGATCACTTGATCCCTTTTTGTGACCAGCAAAATTCAGCAGGGAAGTCATATTTGCTTAAGAACCATGTTACTAACTTAACAACTGCAGGGATTCACCTATCAACAGAGGCAAGAAAGGTTGTAAAACGAGGATAGGTTGCTTCCCCCTTCTCTGACTGCCTTTCAAGTAACAGAAGAACACAGTTGGAAGGTGCCTTAGAGGTCTTCTAGTCCAACCCCCTGCTCAAGCAGGAGATCCTATACCATCTCATACAAGTGGCTTGCCAGCCTCTTTTTAGAAACTTCCAGTGTTGGAGCGCCCACAACTTCTGGTGGCAAGTTGTTCCACTGGTTCATAGTTCTCACTGTCAGGAAGTTTCTCCTTAGTTTTAGGTTGCTTCTGTCCTTGATTAGCTTCCATCCATTGCTTCTTGTCCTGCCTTCAGGTGCTTTGGCAAAGAAATTGATGAATAGAATAGAATAGGATAGAATCAGAACAGAATATATGGAATAGAAGGATGGGATAGGATGGAATGGAATGGAATGGAATAAGATAGGATAGGATAGATTAGAATAGAATAGATGGAAGGAAAGGAATAGAATAGAATATATGGAAGGGGAGGGAATAGAATAGAATAGAATAGATGGAAGGGAATAGAATAGAATAGAATAGATGGAAGGGAATAGAATAGAATATATGGAAGGGAAGGGAAGGGAATGGAATAGAATATATGGAAGGAAAGGAATAGAATAGAATATATGGAAGGGAAGGGACTGGAATGGAATAGAATAGAATATATGGAAGGGAATAGAATAGAATATATGGAAGGGAATAGAATTGAATATATGGAAGGGAAGGGAGTGGAATGGAGTGGAAGGGAAGGGAATGGAATAGAATAGAATAGAATAGAATAGAATATATGGAAGGGAAGGGAGTGGAATGGAAGGGAATAGAATAGAATATATGGAAGGGAAGGGAGTGGAATGGAGTGGAAGGGAAGGGAATAGAATAGAATATATGGAAGGGAAGGGAGTGGAATGGAGTGGAAGGGAAGGGAATAGAATAGAATAGAATAGAATGCCATTGGAAGGGACCTAAGAGGTCTTTTAGTGCAGCCCCCGTCTCAAGCAGGAGACCCTGTACCATTTCAGACAAGTAACTGTCCAATCTCTTCTTCAAGACCTCCAGTGATGGAACACCTACAACTTCTGAGGACAAACTGTTCCACTGGTTAATTGTCCTCACTGTCAGGAAGTTTCTCCTTAGTTCCAGGTTGCTTCTCTCCTTGGTTAGTTTCCATTCATTGTTTCTTGTCCTGCCCTCTGGGGCTTTGGAGAATAGCTTGACCTCTTCTTCTTTGCGGTAGCCTCTCAAATACAGGTAGTCCTCAACTGACGACCATAATTGAGCCCAAAATTTAAGCTGCGAAGTGAGAAATTTGTTCAGTGAGTTTTGACCCATTTTACGACTTTTCTCGCCACGTTTGTTAAGCACATCCATGCCATGGTTAAGTTAGTAACATGGTTGTTTAAGCGAATCTGGCTTTCCTGTTGACTTTGCTTATCAGAAGTTTGCAAGAGGGGATTACGTGACTCCGGAACAGTACAAACGTCGCAAATGTGAGTCAATTGTCAAGCATCCAAATGTAAGCCATGTGACCGTGGGGAAGCTGCAACGGTCATATGTGTGAAAAATGGTCATAAGTTGTCACTTTGAACGGTCACTATATGAACCGTTGTAAGTCAAGGATTAAGGGACGCGGTGACTCTGTGGCTAAGATGCTGAGCTTGTCGATCAGAAAGGTCAGCGGTCCAGCGGTTCGAATCCCTAGCGCTGCGTAACGGAGTGAGCTCGTGTTACTTGTCCCAGCTTCTGCTAACCTGGCAGCTTGAAAGCAGGTAAAAAAAAATGCAAGTAGAAAAATAGGTAACATTTTGGTGGGAAGGGAACCGCGTTCCATGCACCTTCGGCATTTAGTCATGCCGGCCACATTACCACTGAGACGTCTTCGGACAACTCTGGTTCTTTGGCTTTGTAACGTAGATGAGCACCAGCCCCCTAGAGCCGGAAATGACTAGGAGGGGCACCTTTACTTTTACCTTTAAGTCAAGGACTATCTGTACTGGAATACTGCTATCCTGTCCCCCCCAGTCCTTCTTTTCTCTAGAGTAGCCAAATCCAAATCCTGCAACTATTCTTCATAGATTTTAGTGTCCAGGCCTTTAATCATCTTAGTTGCTCTTCTCTGCACTTTTTTCCGAAATCTCAACATCTTTTTTTGTTGTGTGGTGAACATGTAAAGTCTTGGGTAAACATGTCAAATAGATAAAAAGGTTTTACATGTTCACATTTTACATTTGAAACATGTAAACACGACGTTGTTAATTTTACACGTAAAGCCTGTAAAATATTTCCCCTCTTGGCTGAACGGCCTGGATCGGTTCCTCCTCGCCCAATTACTCGGCGCAGCTTGCTTGTAACGTGAAAGGCACTTCAAAGTACCCTCCAAAGCTAAACCAATCTCTACCAGTTGTAGATCTTGAAAAGCTACTTCATCGCTCTGATGCAAATGGTCCGCTACGTGTCGCAACATCCCACACCGCAGACATTAGTTTGCGAGCGCAATATGCTTGGCAGCTGCGCATGCTCTCAACATCTGGGGTAGTTGAACTTCTCTCTCTCTCATTCTCTGTCTCTCATTCTCTCTCTCACACACACACTCTCTCTCTCATTCTCTCTCTCCCTCATTCTCTCATTCTCTCTCACACTCTCTCTCTCTCATTCTGTCTCACACACTCTCATTCTCTCTCTCTCCCTCATTCTCTCCCTCATTTTCTCTCTCTCTCTCATTCTCTATCTCACACTCTTTCTTTCCCTCATTCTCTCTCATTCTCTCATACACTCTCTCATTCTCTCTCTCTCTCTTATTCTCTATTTCACACACACTCTGTCTCTCATTCTCTCTGTCATTCTCTCATTCTCACACGCACACTCTCTCATTCTCACACACTCTCTCTCATTCTCTCTCATTCTCTCACACACTCTCTTTCATTCTCTCTCTCTCTCCCTCTCCCTCCCCTCCCCTCTTTTTCTGCTCCACCTCTCTTCTGCCCTTGCCTTTCAGCTGAAATTTTGCATATGCCTATCTTGAGCCAGGAAACATGGGGATGGGGCTGATTTGGAGCCAAAGAACAGATTATCACCCAGGCAGATGCCAGGCTGGATCGTGAAGCCGCTCCTCATTTCTTCTTCGGAAATCGTGACTGAGTCGGTAGCCTGGGATCAATCTGCTTTTCCTAGGAAACAACCGGTGTTGCTTGAACTGCTCGTGCCCCCCCCCCCCCCCCCCCCCCCCCCCGCTGTGTCCTGGCTAACAAGGGGCTGTGTATCTTGGGAGGTTGCTCTACGCAAACCCTACAGAACAGAAGACGACGCAGAGACTCTTCTGAGCCGTCCTTGGTGCTCTCTGTTTTGACTGTTTCTTGGTAAAGGTTTCAATGCCAAAGAAAGTCCAGCAGACCCCACTCTCTACTAGCACTGATGATGTGACCTAGTTGAGTATTGAAATGTCTGTAAGAAGATGATCAAGCTCAGAGGCCACCAAAGATCCCCACTGTCCTCTATTTTTCCTCCTCCTCCCCCCCCCCTGCAAAGCGCAGTCCGTTCTAGCACTGATGATGTGACCTAGTTGGGTCATGAAACATCTGCTAGACAGTTCCCCCTGCCCTTTCTCCTCCTCCTCCTCCTTCTCTCTTTGAGCACTAAGGAGGTTACTTAGTTGGGTAATGAAAAAGCTGCAAGAAAGTCAGAGACCACCAAGGACCCCACAGTCCTCCTCCTCCTCCTCAAGATATCTCTTCTTCCTCCTCCTCCTCCTCCTCCTCCTCCTCCTCCTCCTCCTCCTCCTCTTCTTCTTCTTCTTTTTCTTCTTCTTCTTCTTCTTCTTCTTCCCCTTCTCCTCCTCCTCCTCCATCTCCCTTTTTGAGCACTGATGAAGTTATCTAGTTGGGCAATGAAATGTCTGCAAGAAAGCAGTCAAGCTCAGAGAGCACCAAGAGTGCACAGTTCCCTCCTGCTCCTCCCTCCTCCTCCACAAACCCTCCTCCCTACTGGTACTGATGATGTTACCTAGTTGGGCAATGGAATGCCTGCTAGAAAACAACCAAGCTCAGAGAACACCCAGGACCCCACAGTCCTCTTCCTCCTCCTCCTCTTCCTCCTCGTTTCTATTCTGCAGGAGTTACAGGTTAAGTTGTTTGAAGTTACATGACATTGAAAAGCGACACGGCCCTTTTTCATACTTATAACCGTTGCACCATCTCCACCGTCATGTGATCCAAATTCAGATGCTTTGCCAACTGACTCCTATTTATGACGGTCACAGTGTCCCGGGGTCACGAAATCCCCTGTTGTGACTTTCTGATAAACAAAAGCATTGGGGAAGCCAGATTCATTTAACAACCGTGTTTACTAACTTAACTGCGATGATTCCCTTAACAATTGTGGCAAGGAAGGCATAAAAAGGGGTCATAATTCACTTAAGAAATATCTCCCTTAGCTATAGAAATTTTGGGCTGAAATTTGAGGTCATATGGCGAGGACTAATGTACTGGGTTTCCTGCCTGAGCAGGGGGTTGGACTAGAAGACCTCCAAGGTCCCTTCCAACTCTGTTATTCTGTTATCTACGAAAGCCTGACCTTTCCCCAACCTCCTTTCCTTTAGGTGTTTTGGACTACAGCATTTGAGATCTTCAAGAAGAGATTGGACCGCCATTTATCAGAAATGTTGTAGGGTCTCCTGCTTGTGCAAGGGGGTTGGACTAGATGACCTACAAGGTCCCTTCCAACTTTGATTCTCTGATTGCCCCGATCGTTAGGGAAAATACACCCGGTATTCTATAGTAGCCTATTAAAACCCATGGTCAGATCAACGCTGAGACCCCTACCACATGAGCCCCCAGATCCTGTGGTCATAGGAGGTCAAACCCATTATGAGGTGCAGCCAATCCTCGATTGGAAATGGCATAGGAGACAACTCCAATATTTAAATCAAGTAGAAGGGCTGCCCCTTATATCAGAGGCGTCATGGGTAAAGAGTAGGAACATCCAAGCCGATCATCTTATAGTAAGGTTTCATGCAGAAAATCCAACCAAGCCTGAGGTGGTTTCGTGAGCATAAGCTTCCATATCTGCAGTCAATTTGTTTTTGTGTGTGTTGTACAGGTCACCTTCAAGAAGTGAGGGGCGCCGAATGTCAACTCATAAAACATTTTGTATACACGTTTTATAGTTGTCAGACTAGAGAAAGAAGGGGGGAGGAGTTTCAAAGAGCAGGCGGCAGTGTGGAATCGAAAGTACATTCCGTTAATATTTTCTTCAGAGACTGATTAGATGACTGAAGCTTCTGCCTGCTGCAAAAATCTAATTGGACAGCCTGATTGATGACTGTTGGCTATGGACGTATTTCCTTGGATGATACACCCAGAGGGCGGGGGGGGGGGCGGGAAGCAGGATCAAGGGTGACAGTGAATTACGTATCTCAGAGTCGGCTACGCCCAGGCAAAGGAGGTATGTTAACTTTTAATAAATCCTCTTTAGTTTTGGGAGGGTGGCTCAAGGCTCATGATTTAATTGGAGTCACTGCCGGAATCCTGACCTTATTCTGTTACCCGTCTCTAACTTCTCAAATCAGGGGGACCAGGAAGCTATATAGATCCTTCACTCTGAGGCAGCAAACATTCTTTTCCATAAATATACAATTCATCTCTCTTTCTTGGTTACTGTGGCTTTCGGGAACATTTCTGTCGTCGTTATTTCTTTGGCAGCGATTCTGATGTGGGGTATCTCGAGGAGATGCCGCCTTGCAGGGGGATCATTTCTCCTTCCTTTTCCTTTCCCCCCTCGCTGATATTTTTAGTTAGCCAGAAACGTCAAACTTGAAAAACTTCACCGCAATTTTCTTCCGCCTTCGGATAGCGGGTTGAGTAGGGGGAAGGGAATGTCGTCTTTTTCAGAATATTTCTTTATGGTGCCATTTCTTCTGATCGTCAGGCGAGAGAGAAGGGGGCAACGTGCTGTTGACAAGGCATTTTTATTTTTATTTTTTCCTGCTTGTTTAAAAACGCATTATTGGCAGACCCTTTGCTTGCCATGCTACTGAACTGGCACAGGCGCCCGTGTCCCCCTTTGGTATCTCAAAAGAGCCGTTAAAGGATATCAAATTTGAGTGTAGATTTTTTTCCGGAGCTGGAGCCGCACTTTCCTGTAGATTTCCCCTTGCTGGTTCTGCCTTGAAGTGCCACTGTTTTACCCTTTAATAGAATAACAGTGTTGGAAGGGACCTTGGAGGGCTTCTAGTCCACCTCCTGCTCAAGCAGGAAACCCTATGCCAGTGGTGGCTAACCTTTTTTGGCTCCTGTGCCAAAAATTGTGTGTGCGCTTGCATGCTCGCGCTTGTTTGCCAGCAACCAGAAGGCAATGCGTGCCCCCTACACATAGGAGCGCAATCCCCACCCACTCACTGCTGCCCCCTTATTTGCACTACGCCTCACAGCTGATTTTTGGCCGGCTTGAGGCCTTTTTTGGCCTCCCAGAGGTTTGAGGAAGGCTTCTGCAGGTTTTGCAGGCCGAAAACTAGGCCCATTTCGTCACTTCTGGTATTTCCAGAAAAACAGGAAGTGAAGAAACGGGGCTAGTTTTCGGCCTGCAAAGCCTGCAGAAGTCTTCCTGAAGCCTCCAGGAGGCCGAAAAAGGCCTCAAACCAGCCGAAAATCAGCTGTGTGGCGCGCATGCCCAGTGAGGTAAGTTTGCCTGCAGCTCGCATGCCTGCAGAAATGACTCTGCGTGCCACCTGTAGCACGCATGCCATAGGTTCACCATCACAGCCCTATGCCATTCCAAACAAAAGACTGTCTCTTCTTAATCTCTTCTTTAAAACCACTGAGGGAGCATCCACAACTCCTGAAGGCAAGCGCTTCCACTGATTAGCAGAATAACAGGGTTAGAAGGGACCTTGGAGGTCTTCTAGTCCAATCCCCTGGTCAAACAGGAGACCCTATACTATTTTAGACAAATGGCTTCCACCCTCTTCTTAAAAACCTCCAGTGATTGAGAATCCACAACTTCTGATAGCAAGTCCTTCCACTGATTACTTAACGGAATAACAGGGTTAGAAGGGACCTTGGAGGTCTTCTAGTCCAACCCCCGGCTCAGGCAGGAATCCCTATAACCATTCCAAACAAAAGATTGTCTCTTCTTAATCTCTTCTTCTCTTCTCACTAATGGAGCACCCATAGCTTCTGGTGGCAAGTCATTCCGCTGGTTAATTGTCCTCACTGTCAGGAAGTTTCTTCTTAATTCTAGGTTGCTTCTCTCCTTGGTCAGTTTCCCTCCATTGCTTCTTGTCCTGCCTTCAAGGGGCTTTAGAGAATAGGTGTACCCCTCTTTTCTTGTGGCAGCCCCTCGGATATTGGAAGACTGCTATCATATTTCCGCTCTTTTCATCAGGGGTCTGCAACCTTAAACGCTCAAAGAGCCACAGAAAAGAAAACACAGGGAGCCACAGAACCTGGCTGGGCATGGCCAACTTGAAGTCACTCCCACCCAGTCACATGACATCCCCCCCAGCCACGCCTACCCAGGTTTTATGGCTCCCAGTGTTTTCTGTGGGAAAATGGGTTTCTCTCTCTCTCTCTCTCCTCCCTCCCTCCCTTCCTCCCTCTATCTTTCTCTCTCTGTTTCATCTATCTATCCCTCCATTATTGAGAGTTCTGCAGTGATAATTCAGCTCCAGAAAAATAAACGCAGAAGGCTGATGCTTCATTTAGCGTCTTTATAAACATAATAAGATTTTACAAACCCGTTGTAGATTTCTCCAACATGGAGCAAACTCAAAACAGAAACATGTTGCAAGTTCAGAGCAGAGCTCCAGTCTTCAGCATGCAAGCAAGTTAGCTTCGTCTTCAATAGACAGACTCAGAGCTCAATGCAGCTGCAGAGCTTAACACGGAGCCACACCTAGGCTACTTTTAGTTTCAGTTTCCAAACGGTCCTCATTGGCTGATTTAGTTACTATGCCTATTCATTGGCTGATCCAGTTCCGGAATATACGTTGACATCCATCCCTTAGATGTACTCAATTCCTGCCACCGTTCTTTGTAGGTTTCCGACTCCAGCCTCTGGTGTGTGTGTGTGGGGGGGGGGCGGGGGGGGGGGGTTCTCCATTCTTTTTGCAACCTGACCCCCCACACCAGGTCTGTAGGGGACGTGCATAAGTGCACCAACGTGCCTACCGTCCCTGTCCTATTGTTTCTTTTATATTTTATTTTTCTTATATGTATCCATGTATTCATAACTATGTTTTACTTATACCTATTATCTTGTAAGCAATTAACAAACAAACAAATAAATAAATAAATATTTCACAAGAAGAGTTCTCCACTCCTCTACTCGTTGTAGAATATCTTATGCCACCAGACTCGAAATTCTAGACCTAGAAAACCTTGAATTATGCCGCCTTCGGTCCGATCTAAGTATAGTATATAAAATCATACATTCCTACCTGTCAATGAATACTTCAGCTTTAACCATAACAACACAAGAGCACACAATAGATACAAACTCGAGGTTAACTGCACCAAACTTGATTGCAGGAAATACGACTTTAGCCACAGAGTGGTCAATGTCTGGAATCCTCTACCTGACTCTGTGGTTTCTTCCCCAAACCCCAAAAACTTTAACCTGAGACTGTCTACTATTGACCTCACCCCTTTCCTAAGAGGCCTGTAGGGGGCGTGCATAAGTGCACCAACGTGCCTACCATCCCTGTCCTATTGTTTCTTTTTTATTTTTCTTATAAGTATCTTATCTCACGTATTCAAAACTATATTTATTCTTATACCTGTATCTTGTAAGCGACTGACAAATCAAATAAATGCTAAATACTAAATCATGCAGAACGGTTGAAACTTCAGGGGCCAACCGTGGTTGCATTCATCCAGGGCTTCCACGAAACACAACACTCTTTGTGCATTGCTCTCTCGGCCACTCGAGGTGCATGTCATAACACCCTGAGGCTCCCCGTCGGCTTCTCGGATTGACTCTCACCTGCGACTCGCTTGTCCCCTCTTCCCCCGTCTCTTCCTTCCTAGCTGCTTTTTAAACTGACATTTTGACAGCCTTGGACGAACTCGGTTTGCAAATGGCTGGCAAGGGTTTGCTTTTTATTTATTTTTTTCTTCCTCCCCCTCTTCTCTCTCCCAGCTCCTTGAGCTAAGAGAAATGTCTACTTAAGCCACTTGTCACTCTCTCGTCAAACAGCCGGCCTTACCTGCCAGCGTGGGATGGGTTCCTGTTGATGCTTGTAGCTTTTGAAGAGAGGATAAGAATAACAGCAGGCCAGTCAATGAAATGTCCCTGGACGGATCTAAAGGAAAAACGGAAAAGCTGGACTTGGTGGGAGAGAGAAATCGGACTTGTCAATAAGGGCCGCATCTCTGCAACAGATGGAGGCCGTTGCCCGTTGTTGCATAGCAGAAGTCTGCCTACAGCCTGAGAGAAACTCAGAAGCAGCAGCTTCCGATGAAGGACACCTCTGTCCTTCCGAGGCTGGAGCAGAGTTGCAGGCCTTGGGCGTTTTCTTCTTTTTGCCCTAGGATTCGGTACTGGTCCTTTAGTTACCAATCTCTCTGTGGTTGGATGGGTGGATGGAAGGATGGATGGAAGGATGGGTGGATGGGTGGAGTCAGACAGACAAACAGACAGACAGACAGACAGACAGACAGACAGACACAGAGATAGAAGATATGGATGGATGGATGGATGGATGGATGGATAGACACAGAGATAGATAACAGATATGGATGGATGGATAGATGGATGGATGGATGGATAGAAGACAGAGAGAGAGAGATAACAGATATGGATGGTTGGATAGAGATAGATAGATAAATATAGATAATCTTGGTAGGTAGGTAGGTAGAGATAGATAGATAGATAGATAGATAGATAGATAGATAGATAGATAGATAGATAGATAGATAGATAGATAGATAGATAGAAAGAAGACAGACAGAGATAGACAACAGATATGGATGGATGGATGGATAGAGATAGATAGATAGATTAGATAGATAGAATATAGATTGATAAATCTAGGTAGGTAGGTAGGGACAGACAGACAGACAGATAGAAAACAGACACAGAGATAGATAACAGATATGGATGGATAGAGATTGGGGCCAACCGTGGTGGGTAAGTGGATGGATGGATGGACGGTCAGATGGTACACATCAATAGATAGATTGAATATAGGTAGGTAGGTAGCTAGGGAGATAGACAGACAGTTAGAAGTGGGTAAGTGGATGGATGGATGGACGGTCAGATGGTACACATCAATACAAGAGAATATTTATGTCTTAGAGTTGAACTGTGAGTTCCTTGATATTCTCTAACCTTGGTGGGTTTTTTGCAGACATGTCATTACCCAACTAGGTAACACCATCAGGGCTAGAAAGAGTGGGTTTTGTTCTCAATTTATATTCAAGTGGCTTGCCTTGTCAGTATTGGTGGGAGTGGTTTTAGAGGTTCTTTGGTTGGACTACTTACTCTTAAGTTTCTTTGGCAGATGCTTGATTGGGACATTGTTTACTTCTTGGTGGTTGGTCTGAGGTTAATATATGTTCTCTGGGTATTGTTGCCCTCTTTGGCTTGTTGATTGTCTCTTTTTGTACAGTATGTAGATGTTGTTCATGTGTATGTGTCTATTGATGGCTAGTTTGTCAGCATACCAGGCTTCCAGAAATTACCTAGCATTTTGGGAATCTAGGGAGGTAAGGAGGTAGATGGAAGACAGACTAAGAGATAGTTAATAGATATGGATGGATGGATAGATAAATCTAGGTAGGTAGGTAGGCAGGAAGATAGATAGATAGACAGACAGAGACAGATGGACGGGTTAGATGGATGTTGGACGGGTCAGTCTGTCTACCATGTGTCTCTATCTCCATCTTATCTATCATTTCCATCTCTATCATTTTAGTCGCTCTCCCATTTCTGTCTCTCTATCTATCTAACCATCTCTCTATCGTTTCCCTCTCCATCTCTATCACGTTCATCTCTCTACCACTTCTGTCTCTCTATCTGTCTAATCATGGATGGCTGGGGAAACCCTGAAGCCCACCTGTCTTAAAGTTTTACGTTTGAGAAACCTGCCGGCTAGATGCTAGTTTCATATTTTGGGTTTTTTTCTGTGCCCCACCTTCACTGTGGTTGCCATTTCAGCTTGCCAAGAGCTAATCTCCAATATTTCTGCATTTGTGACCAAGACTCCCAATCAATTTCGTTTCAGCAGAATCTCATCTGCCATCATCAGGCTCGTGTGTTGGGTTTGTCTTAGTCGCGTGCGTCAGGCTTTTGCAGCCGTTTCTGTTTTAAATTTGGTGCTAGTCTCATGCTTTGTTTGAATAGTTTTTTTCTTCATCCTGATTGGTTGGGAATCTTGGTCTGTAATCTTTCCACCTTGCATTTAAGCACTGCCGTCTGCATGACGAAGGATCAAGGTCCTTTTTTGATTCCGGCCCTTCAGCTGGAGGTGGTGAAGAGCAATGAAATGCAGGCTCGGAAAATTTATTTTGTGGCACCCCAGAATGGAAGAAGGGAAGGGAAGAAGGGATATTGGAGATCATTCAGCCCAGCCTTTCCTGCTTCCTGGTGAACAAATCAAATACTTTCTTTCTTTTTTCTTTTTTTCCTTCCTTCCTTCCTTCCTTCCTTCCTTCCTTCCTTCCTTCCTTCCTTCCTTCCTTCCTTCCTTCCTTCCTTCCTTCCTTCCTTCCTTCCTTCCTTCCTCCCTACCTATTTATCCCCCACCCATTTGACTTTCTTTTCTCCCTATGTATCTCCTCTCTTCTTCTTTCCACCCCTTCCTTCCTTCCTCTTTCTCTCCCCCCACTCCTATCTCTCCTTCCTTCCTCCTTCCCTCTCCCTCCCTCCTTTCTCACCTTCCTTCCTATTTCTCTCCCTCCCATTTCACTTTCCTTTCTTCCTATATCTCCCCTTCCTTCCTCTTTCCATCCCTTCCTTCCTTTCTCCTTCTCTCCCCCCACTCCTAATCTCTCCTTCCTTCTCCCCTTTCCTTCCCCTATCTCACCTTCCACTTCCTTCCTTCCTTCCTTCCTCCCTCCCTTCCTCCCTCCCTCCCTCCCTCCCAATGAGCCCAAAATTTCTATTGCTGAGACAGTTATTAAGTGAGTTTTGCCCCTTTTGCACCCTTTCTTGCCACATTGCAGTTGTTACGTTAGGAACACAATTGTTAAGTGAGCAAGGGGTTGGACTAGAAGACCTCCAAGGCCCCTTCCAATCCCATTCAGTCTTCTTTCCACATTGTATTGTGATGTCTTAAAAGTTGAGCGTTGCATTCAGGAACAGCAACATACAGAATAAAGTCAGAATCATAGATTCTGTCGTAGGATATTAGATGCTTTGTTAAGGACAAAGTACGGTGTGGATATCTTGGTCTTTATTATGACTCATTTCCTGACAGTGCCGACAATTAACCAATGGAAAGGGTTGCCTTCAGAAGTGGTGGATGCTCCATCACTGGAGGTTTTGAAGAAGAGACTGGACAGCCATTTGTCTGAAATGGTATAATGTTTCCTGCTTTGGCAGGCGGGGTTGGGCTAGAACAGTGGTTGCCAACCACTGGGTCGGGATCCACTGATTGTCCATGAGAAAATTTTGGTGGTCCGCAGAGAAATGTCACCCCCAAAGCAATTAATCCAGGCTGTGTGGGAACAGAAGGCTTGCGTTGCTGGCATTGTGAACACCACGAGGTAGTGAGGGGAGGTGGTAACTTGCCCATGCGCCTGGCCTGGCCACCGGGCTGCTTCTTTCCGTTTCTTTCTTCTTCTGCTTTTGGTTGCATGCAAGGAAAGCAGCAAAAGTCTTCCTTTCTCTCCCCCAAACTCCACCAGAAATGAGTCTTTGGGGCCCTGCAAGGCCTCCTGCTCCAAGAGGCTGCACTGGCAAAGACTCATTACTGGCGGAGTTTGGGGGAGAGAAAGAAAGACTTCTGCTGCTTCTGCTGCTTTCCTTGCATGAAGCCAAAAGTCTCTCTCTCTCTCTCTCTCCCCCTGAGAACGGAGCTGGAGACGATATCCTGCGATCCCAAATAAAGAACAATTGATCGGTAGGAAAATGGGGTGGGGGATTTTCCTGCAGACCTTTTGGGGGATTTTCCCAGGATCTCTGCTCTGCGGGATTTAAAATTATGAGTTTGGTGGTCCCTGAGGTCCAAAAGGTTGGCGACTCCTAGACTAGATGACCTCTAAGTTCCCTTCCAGCTCTATTCTGATTGATTGAATTGACAAACTTTCAATAAACATATGGCTTTTATTTAAAGACAACCTTCAGAAGGGATTTAATGATTTAAAGGGAAACTTTAGAAGGGATTAAAGAAGGGAAGACTCCTTTCATTTCTCTAAACGTAATTTGCTTTTCAGGAATGGGACAAAATTTGGTCACCCGATCCCCTTTTGAAGCCTTCTGACCAGCAAAGGCAATGGGGGAAGCCAGATTCACTCAACAACGGGGTTGCTAACTTATCAGCTGCAGTGATTCGCTTAACAACGGTGGCAAGGGAGTCGTAAAATGGGAGCAAAACTCACTGAACAACAGAAACTCGCTTAGCAACAGAAACGTTGGGCTCGGTTATGGTTGTAACTCGAGGTCTACCTGTATTCTGGGATATTCTGTTAATCATACTGTTCCAAAGGTTTATTATTATTTTATCCCTGCCTGGAGATGCATTTTGCACTGTTTAACCTACTTTTATGATAGGAACTTCTTTAATGAGAATGAGGTGATTGTGATCGCTTGATAGATGATTAAATTTACGCATTGCCTTTTTTTGTTTTGGAAAACAGACATCCGAAAAATAATTAATTCCGGAGATGATCTGACAACAGAAAATAGCATCACCAGGAGATGCTATAAACTGTTTTTTTTTAATTTGCAAGAGTTGATGGGCCGGAGAGATAAACCGGCTGTATCGGTTGGTCTTTTCAGCCAACCTTTTTTCTTTCCTTCCTTCCTTCCTTCCTTCCTTCCTTCCTTCCTTCCTTCCTTCCTTCCTTCCTTCCTTCCTTCCTTCCTTCCTTCCTTCCTTCCTTCCTTCCTTCCTTCCTTCCTTCCTTCCCTCCTTCTCTTTCTCTTTCTCTTTCTCTTTCTCTTTCTCTTTCTCTTTTCTCTTTTCTCTCTTTTCTCTTTCTGTCTCTCTTCTTTTCCTTCCTCCCTCCCTTTCTTTCTGTCCATCTTTCTTTCTCCTTCTCTTTTCTCTTTCATCCTTTTCTCTCTTCTCTCTTTTCTTTCTCTCTATTCCTCCCTCCCTCCTTTCTCTCTTCCTTTCCTCTACTTCTCTCTCTTTTCTTTCTCTCTCCCCCCTCTCTTTTTTCTCTCCCTCTCCATTCCTCCCTCCCTCTTTCTGCTTCCATAGTACATAGTGTGGGCCAATTTGTAAAACTGGGAGAGGGACCAGAGCAGAAGCCTTCTGCCCTCCTAGTAGCTTAGTGGTTGAGTAATTAAGACAGTCCCAACTCCCTCCATGCTTGGTGTCAAGCCTGAATTTAATGTGGTGGTGGAATCGTATGAATTCAGTTTGACACACTTGAGGACTGGAAGGATGGGAGACCTGAGGTGGATGAAGCTCCAGCCAAAACAATATAGCTGGGTGTGATAATAATAAAAAACAACAACTGGAGATGTGTGAACAAAAGCTTTATTATTAAGCTTTTGCAAAAGGAAATTCTGCTTGTGGCAGAAGACATGGTTCCCAGGAAGGCTGGGGTTTATATATAGGTTCAAATATATAGTCTCTGTCCCTTTGCTGGGTTCACATAGGGAGATACGTATCCAAGCTACGTATCTCCCTATGCCACACCCATATTATTGTAGCGTAACACCTGTTTCCTTGTCCTTGGAAACTACCTTCGTTCTCATGGCTTCTTTTTTCTGATATGGTCCTGTTATGACCTTCTGTAATACAATAGATCATTAACCAGATCCTTTTGGGTCAGGATAACCTAGTATCTCCTTCTCATATCCTTATGCCAAAAAGTACAGACCTGCCATTACTTTAGAACAAATTACAAAACATAATGTGTTTGTTAGATATAGTTATATAACTGTCCAGTAATCATTGCATAGTTCGAATATCGATAAACATGGATTCCCTTCTGTTCTTCATTTTCTCAGGTGTAACTTAACAATATGTAATTTTCACATATAAGACCTGGGCGATGAGTCAGCTGCATTCCAACTGCTGCTGGGCCAGAGAAAGTTGCCAGGAAACTATTTTATATGCCTCTGAGTTCGTTTTATGACGATTGCATCGCTTGGAACCTGACACTTGGTTTACAGGAATAAGAATGTTTCCAGTGCACAGCACACAGTAGAATGGTAGAGGCTTGGTGGGTCTGTCCAGGAATGGCATTCTAAGATGTTCACCCCACCTCTGGGAAAGCTTCTTATCAGGAAGGGTTGGTCTTCCAGAAGGTCTCCTGGTGGCACCTGCTCTTCCTTGGCATTGTAAGAGGGACAGCCGTGCTCTGCAAAAATCCAGAGCACGGCTCCGGGTTTAAGCAACAGACGGAGTCCTTTTTCCAGGCAAGGTAGAGGCTGCAGGATGACACGCCATCCGTCACCCCACCATGTCCATACCCGATGTCCCTCAGGTGTGTCCTGGAGCATCTCCTTCAGCAAGAGTGAGACGATAGTTTAGAATAGAGAAATTGGATGTCCTGCATGGTTTTGGATGACCTGGAACAGAACAACGCGGCCGGTTAAGATCCAGAAGGAGAGCCCAAACCAAGGTAGAGGTTGAATTGGAAATGGGGATGCTCGCGCACGCGTGGCTTCAAGGGTGAGGTCAAGGACAATATGAGTGGCTCTCAAGATACCTGCTGTTGCTGCCCAGATGTCTCTCAGGTTCCGCAGACAGTGGAATAGTCCTTTCTAATAGGAAAAAAAAATGTTATAACCCAGGATTGAACTGCGGGACCCTTGGTACTCTCTGAGCTTGGTGGTTTCCTTGCAGACGTTTCATGACCCAACTAGCTAACATTATCAGTACTAGAAGGGAGTGCGATGCGTGGGGAAGAGGAGGAGGAGGAAGTATAAGAAGACTGTGGGGTCCTTGGTGCTCTCTGAGTTTGGTTGTTTCCTTGCAGACGTTTCATGACCCAACTAGGTAACATCATCAGTGCTAGAAGGGAGTGTGATGCGTGGGGAAGAGGAGGAGGAGGAGGAGGAAGATTGTAGGGTCCTTGGTTCTCTCTGAGCTTGGTGGTTTCCTTGCAGACGTTTCCTGACCCAATTAGATAACATCATCAGCGCTAGAAAAGAGTAGGGTTTGCTTTCTGTTTACATACTAGTCGCATACCCTGTCAGTACTGGTGGGATTGTGCGTGCAGGCGTAGGGGCGGGTTGTGTGCGCAGGTGTGAAAGGCAGGGGGCACCTCCAGGGGTCACGAATGCATGCACGGGGGCAGGGCGCATGCATGGGGCATGCCACTTGCGTTACGTTTTGGGGACGCGCGCACACGTGCTTTGGGCACTTGGTGCCGGAAAGGTTAGCCATCGCTGGTATAGAGTCTCCTGCTTGAACAAGGGGGCCGGACTAGAAGACCTCCAAGGTTCCCTTCCAGCTCTATTCCGATTGATTGGCTAGCCCCATAAAAGGCCTGTTGGCGAATCTGCCCCGGCGTTCTGCTGGATTGATTCACCCCGTGTTCGCAAACGAGTGAAATTCCACCATCCTTGGCTGGTTTTTAATTTAAACATGAATTGCTCCACCTCCGAGCAGACGTCGGTTTATTTCTATTTATTTATTTATTTATTTTTCTCTTCCCCCCCAGAAAAAAATAAAAATAAAGTGACGTTTCTCCCCTTCTCCTCAAGCAGACCCAACGAAGCCCGTATATTAGCGCGCTAACTCGAGCAGTACGTACAGCTTGGTAAATAGGACCCCATTAAAAAATACTTCGAAATGTAAGCTATACACGGGTCCCAGTAGCCTTTCTAATGTCCGTTAATGGCCATTCCGAGGATCAGAAGGCTCATTTTCCGGAGCCATTAAGTCAAACTGTGCAATTATTTAGAAAGTTAATTCATGCAGACTCAAAATCAGGCTTAAGTAATGCAAGAGGGGTAGGAGGTAAAACTCTGCCGAGAGGATGCGTCCTTTTTGTTATTTAACCGTCAGCCGTAATTAACTTGCAAATTTGAAATAATTAGAACAAATTAAAGGTATTTAACTTCGCCTCCCTGAAGAAAAATTCAAATTGCGCCAAACGCAGGTTTAAATTATGCAACTCTCAGAGGTCTGCGCTGGTGTTTTTTGGGGTTTTTTTTTTTTTCCCCTCAAACCACCCACCTACCCCTCCCCTTATAATGCATTTATTTATTTTTTTTCTATGACAGGAATACCAATCTGCTTTTTGTCAGAAGGCTTCCCATCAAGTAATTGTTCTTTGTGTCTGTGAAATGGCAGCTATTCTTCTCGGTTTAAACGAAAGAAAAGAAAAAAAACCAAGAAGAGTATTTTAGTCTCTGAAGGCTACATCGGCAATGCCGTGGCATTTTAATTCAATAAAACAAAAGGTTAACTTTTTCTCCTTCTGTCTCTCTCTCTCTCTCTTCTCTTTTCTCTACTGTCCTTTCTTATCTTCGCCCACACTCCCCCTCCCACCTCCTCATTTCGTTTTTAAGGAACTATCTTAGCAAGGGGGTGGTGGTTCCTGAGTGATTTTTTTTAAAATTGCCGTTCTATCTCGAAAGCCAGGCCTGGAAGCATCAGAGGCAATCATAGCATTGAAGCGGTTCATTTGGGCAAAATTTTTAGATCAAAGGGTGTGGCGTAAGTGACAATGAAATTCTCTTTTTTTGTGTCCTGAAAGTGCTTTTTCTTGTATTCTATTCTATTTTAATCTATTCTATCCTATTCAAGTTTCTATTCTATTTTAGTCTATTCTATCCTATTCAAGTTTCTATTCTATTCTATTTTAATCTATTCTATCCTATTCAGGTTTCTATTCTATTCTATTTTAGTCTATTCTATCCTATTCAAGTTTCTATTCTATTCTATTTTAGTCTATTCTATCCTATTCAAGTTTCTATTCTATTCTATTTTAATCTATTCTATCCTATTCAAGTTTCTATTCTATTCTATTTTAGTCTATTCTATCCTATTCAAGTTTCTATTCTATTCTATTTTAATCTATTCTATCCTATTCAAGTTTCTACTCTATTCTATTTTAATCTATTCTATCCTATTCAAGTTTCTATTCTATTCTATTTTAGTCTATTCTATCCTATTCAAGTTTCTATTCTATTCTATTTTAATCTATTCTATTCTACTCTACTCTATTCAAGATTTTATTCTCTTAGGTCTCCAACCTGAGCAGGGCGTTGGACTAGATGACCTACAAGGTCCCTCCCAGCTCTGTTCATCTGTTAAGCATAGTAGCTGCAAAACTGAATGTGTGTCCTTGTTCATTACATGCTAAGTTCCAACTACACGCTCCTATCTACCTAGACTCAAGAAACTAGTCAACTGCGGGTCAGCACTAACCCTCAAGGAAAGAAGCAACCTAGAACTAAGGAGAAATTTCATGACGAGGACAATTAAACCACAGAACAGTTTATCTCCTGGAGGTTGTGGGGGCTCCATCAATGGAGGCTTTCAAGAAGAGACTGGACAGCCGTCCGTCTGATATGGTACAGGGCCTCCTGCTTGAGCGAGGGGTTGGACTAGAAGACCTCCAAGCTCCCTTCCAGCCCTAGAATTCCGCGTTCTAATTTGATATTAAAACAGGAATATGTGGAAGGTTGAAGACGAACACCTTAAAAACAACAAAAAAGACACCCTTAGAACCCGCTCTTCCTTTTTCTCTTCCTCTTCTAGTTCCCCCAGGATGGACTGCGAAGGTTGCCTCTTAAGGACACCCTCTAGGAGAAGCTTCAGAGCACCAGAAGGAAACGAAAGGATCGATTCGGGGGCGAAGAGCATGGGCTTCAGCAGTGACACCAACAGCCCGACTCTTTGGGACAGCACCAAGAAGGAGGCCGCCCGGTCCAAACAAGGTGAGACAGGCTTTATTGTTACATACGATTGATTGATTTGATTTGATTTGATTTGATTTCTCAATTGCTTACAAGATAATAGGTGTAAGTGTAAACATAGTTATGAATACATGGATACATGTAAGAAAAATAAAAGAAACAATAGGACAGGGACGGTAGGCACGTTGGTGCACTTATATTATTGTTGTTATTATTATTATTATTATTATTATTATTATATTGTTCTTATTTGTTTTGTTGTTGTTATTGTTATTATTATTATTATTGTGACAGTATACATAGCACATGAGATAACCATGCTGGGTTTCGTACCACAAATCACTAGTCGAATACTTCCCAAGGGTTTAGGACTGCATGATGTATTGGCGAATTATGCGAGCAGATCCCAGTAAGGTGGCCTTATGATGATGATGATGATGATGATGTCAGATAGATTGGATGCGGCTACTCAACTCACACATGATGTCTCCAGGCAGGGTGCAGAATTCAAAACGGACATATAAAAATCCCAGGAAGCTCCACTCTATCCCAGTGGTGGGATTCCAATTTTTTTTTTTACTACCGGTTCTATGGGCGTGGCTTTGTGGGCGTGGCTTTGTGGGTGTGGCAGGGGAAGGTTACTGTGAAATCCGCATTCCCTCCCTACCCCACTCAACCTGTGTCAGGTTTCCAAGTGATGAAATCCATTTAAAAAGAGAAGAGCAAAGTCCATTTTCCAAAACAAATTTATTTTATTTAGGAAAGCATCCAATTGGCAAAGTCTGTTGTAATTCCGGATCTGACACAACCCGGAATTACACCACATAATATTGGAAATTAGAAACAAACCCCAAAAGTCACATTCCCCAATAGAAGTAAATCAACGTTGCCTGATGTCATCAATCTCCACCTCCAGGTCTCAGCAGGGTCAGCTTTCGTTCCCACGGGAAGAAGGACCACCTAGCCTAAACAACTCTCTCTATCTCCACTCCTCCCACCTTGGGAATCTGGCAAACCCAAAACCCTTCCCCCCATAACCAGCAGAGAGAAAGAAAGAAAAGGAATATATAATAAGGCTAAATAAAATGGCTACGCAGATGTCAATTTCGGGCTTGACAACCTGCTTTCCAGCTCCGTTTTCCTGTGCAGGGCAACAAAAGAAGACCCAGACAATCAGCTGGGACTCAGGAGGCAGAGAAGATATGGGGACTTGGCCAATCAGAGGTGGCATTTGCCAGTTCTTCAAACTACTCAAAATTTCCGCTACCAGTTCTCCAGAACTGGTCAGAACCAGCTGAATACCACCTCTGCCACGGTGGTGGCAAACACATTCGTGTGGAGGACGTGATCCATTCAGTCATGTCCGACTCGTGGCGATTCTATGGGCCAGGTTTCTCTCCACGTCTTCTCTCTTGCATGGCTTCTTTGAGTTGCTCTGTGCTCTGGCTGGTTTCAGCTTTGAGGGTGTCCAGCCACCGTGTTCTTGAGCGGCCTGGTTTCCTTTTACCGCTTAACTCTTCCCAGCATAATTGCTTTCTCCAGTGAATTCCCCCTCGGGACGTCGCCAAATTAAGTGAAGCAAACACGATGATACAAGTGGTGCCTCGGTACGTGTCATTCATTGGTTCCGGGAGACAGGATGAGTACCAACAATATTGGTATCTATTGCTTTTTTAATTTTAATATTTGAGAGCGATGGACATTTTAAATATGTGGTAGATAGATTAGATCAAGGGTCTTCAAACTTGGCAGATTTAAGACTTATGGACTTCAACTCCCAGAATTCCTGAGCTATCATGACCGGAGGAGGAATTCTAGGAGTTAAGTCCACAAGGCTTAAAGCTGTCAAAATTGAAGACCCCTGGATTGGATAGGTAGGTAGGTAGGTAATGAATGGATTGGATGGATAATAATAATAATAATAAATAATAATAATAATATAATATAATAATAATAATAATAATAACAGCAACAACAACAATAATAATTTATATACCACTTCTCTCCCGAAGGACTCGGAGCGGTGCACAGCCATATAATTAAGAACATTAAATTTACAAAAGTTAAAACTAAATTAAATTAAATACCCTGGCTGTAAAACAATTAAAACCCCTCCCTTAAACCCTAAAATTTAATATAAAAATAAAACACCCAAATCTAAAATCAGCCCAAGCCGGCCTGGTCAAAGAGCCAGGTTTTCAAGGCACGCCTGAAGGTCCCCAGGTCCGTGGCTGTACGTAACTCCAGAGGCAACCCATTCCAGAGGGCAGACACCCCCACAGAGAAGGCCCTATTCCTTGGGGTCGCCAGCCGTCACATAGATGCTGACGGGACCCACAAGACACCCTCCCTGTGGGAGCGCACCGGTCGGTGAGAGGAAAATGGCAGAATGCGGTCTTGTAAATATCCTGGTCCGATGCCATGGAGCGCTTTAAAAGTTAACACTAAAATCTTAAAGCGCACCCGAGAGGCCACTGGCAACCAATGCAGCTCGCGCAGGAGGGGCGTCACATGAGAGAACCTTGACGCCCCCATAACCACCCACGCGGCTGCATTCTGTACCAGTTGAAGCCTCCGGGTGCTCCCACTTGTGGGCCCCATGTATAGGGCATTACATAGTCCAGTCGGGAGGTGACCAGGGCATGAGTGACCGTGCGTAAGGCATCCCGATCCAGAAAGGGTCGCATCTGGCGGATCAAGCGAACTTGATAAAACGCCCCCCTGGAGAGGGCCGTTATGTGATCTTCCAAGGATAGCCGTGCATCCAGGAGGACCCCCAGACTGCGAGCCCCCTCTGAAGGGGGCAAAATCTCACCCCCAATAGCCAGCGAAGGAACTATCTGGCTATATCGGGATGCCGGAAACCACAGCCACTCAGTTTTGGAAGGGTTGAGTCGTAGCCTGTTCCCGCCCATCCAGTTCCGCACGGCCTCCAGACAACGGGACATGACCTCCATGGCATCGTTGGGGTAGCTTGGGGTGGAGATATACAGCTGAGTATCATCAGCATACAGATGACACCTCACTCCAAAGCCACGGATGATCTCCCCTAGTGGCTTTACATAAATGTTGAACAGGAGAGGAGAGAGGACCGACCCCTGAGGCACCCCGCAATCGAGGGGCCTAGAGGTGGACCTTTCCCCGCCGCCAACACAAATTGCAGGCGGTCGGAGAGGAAGGAGGCGAACCACCGCAACACGGTGCCCCCAACCCCCCGAACCGCTGCAATGGGATACTATGGTCGATAGTATCAAAAGTCGCTGATAGGTCTAATAGGACCAGGACAGAGGAATAACCCCTGTCACGGGCCCTCCAGAGATCATCAACCAACGTGGATGGATTGGATGGAGATAGATAGGTAGGTAGGTAGGTAGGTAGGTAGGTAGGTAGGTAGGTAGATAGATATATAGATAGATAGATAGATAGATAGATAGATAGATAGATAGATAGATAGATAGATAGATAGATAGATAATGGATGGATAGATGATGGATGGATAGATGATGGATAGATGGCTAATAGATGGATAGATGATGGATGGATAGATGATGGATGGATAGATAGAAAGATAGATAGATAAATAATGGATGGATAGATGATGGATGGATAGATAGATAGACAAGATGATGATGAAGAAGATCTACAGACAGATATAAAGACAGATGATAGACAGACAGACAGACAGATAATGGATGGATGGATATTTGATGGGTAGATGGATTAATAGATAGACAGATAGATAGATGGATGGCAAGCTGTTGGAGATTTGAAGGATCACCAAGACAACAGACCTAATAGCGTTTGACTTCTCCCCAATTGTAGTGTCTTCAACTCCCAGAATACCCTAGCCAGGGGTATTGTGGGTGTTGAAATCCACATGTCTTAAAAAATGTTGGAAAATAACTTCTCTAGAGCATATAAATGTGTTAAAGTCAACATACAAACATAAACAGTGTCTTCAAAAATCTATCTCCCACCCCCTCTAAGATGTTTGCATTTAATCTTCCCTTGGAATCTTAGTCAAGTTAGCTAACCCTTTAAACACCGAACCTTAGTGATCCCTAATAATTAAGCATGTTCCTGCAAACCTTCATCATTTATTTTCATTTTCTGGCTCATCGGCCTCCATGGAGTCTCACCTGGACAAACATTAATGGTCTTAAAACATAAACGAAAAACACGATTTCCACTGAAATGTCAATTTTAGTACCGAGGCAGCTGTGCTGGCCGGTCTGACATGAATCCCAATGAGAAAATAAAAAAGAAATTGGAATATCTCAACACAAAGTACCGATGGGTCCATTCCTTGTATCTAAGCCATAATTTTTCTGTGTTCTTTAAAGCAAATACAAATTACTGCACCTCTGTATGGTTTGCCAAATGCACAGGGGCAGATAAGGGCAACACTCCAGAGGGTTAAGGTCATTGCCCAGAGGATCCTGGGTTGCCCTCTCCCCTCTTTGGAAGAGCTTTATAGCTCCTGCTGCCTTAAGAAAGTTCAAAACATCCTTAAAGATCCATTTCATCCTGGGCACCCTTTTTTAAAAAAACTATTACCATCTGGCAGACAGTACAGGATAATAAAAACAAGGACAAATAGGCTGAAAAACAGCTTCTATCCCAGGGCAGTAGCTCTTTTGAATTCTACTGTGTAGTGCAATATTCATGCAATACCAAGTGTTTTAAATTCAACGTATAGAATGTGAAGGATGTGCGCTTGTGTTTTATATTTATAGTTATAATGTAATAATTTTTGATAAGCAGGTGTCCGGATTAAGAGCAGAGGTGGCATTCATCAGGTTCTGACCAGTTCTGGAGAACCGATAATGGAAATTTTGAGTCGTTGGGAGAACCGGCAAATCCCACCTCCGGCTGGAGATTTTACAGTATCCCTCCCCTGCCATGCCCACCAAGCCACGCCCACAGAACCAGTAGTCAAAAAATGTGAATCCCACCACCGTGGTACAGGATAATAAAACCAAGGACAAATAGGCTGAAAAACAGTTTCTATCCCAGGACAGTAACTATTTATTTTATTTATTTATTATTCAGATTTGTATACCGCCCTCTCTCCCTAAGGACTTGGGGCGGTGCACAGCCAAATAAAAACATATAAATACAAATGCAATAATTTAAAATACATTAAAAGGATTAAATAAATTGGCATTAAGAATTAAAAAATAGGGAATTAAGAAAGTTAAAACCATTTAAAAACCGAATTTAAAACCATTACACGTAACTCTAGGCCAGAGCGGCTAGATGGAATAGGTGGGTTTTTAGTGCGCGCCGGAAGGTCAATAGTTTCAGGAACGGTCCTCATCTCCGGGGGCAATTCGTTCCAGAGGGAGGGAGCTCCCAAAGAGAAGATCGAACCCTCGGGGTCGCCAGCCGTCCAGCCGGCAGCACCCCGAGGAGGCCCGCCCTATGAGAGCGCACTGGTCGGCGAGAGACTGGCAGCAGAACTCTATTGAATTCTACCGTATAGTGCAAGATTAATGCAATATCAGGGGTTTTCAATACAATGTGTAGAATGCGATGGATGCGTGTTTTTGTTTTATTGTCATAGTCATACATGTACACTGAAGATGGTATTTAATTTCGTTGTACGAGGTGCAATTTACAATAAAGTAAAACTAAACTAAATCCAAAACGGCATCACCCAGCAGGATGAGTTTACGTATTTTTCTGCGTTCCCTGCTGTCTTAAATGCGTTAAACACTTTTCTGTAGCGATACAACTCTTGCTGGTTTTGCCGTTATTTATAATTCATTACACCCATCCAACGTTTTCCATTTATTACTTATTTAGTACTTTCTCTCCGTGTCTGTGGGCGCACGCACATGCGTCAGTGCCTCGGAGATCCAGCAGGTATGCCTATCAGATCAGTAATCTGGGCTATTAAAATCCCAGCCTTTGTGAGCAATTCGTTCATCCCTTTGCAAACTCCATTTTCCAGTCTGCTTCCCCTTTAATCTCGGTCTAATTGCGTTCGAATCAGAGCTACCTAATTGCATTTAAATCTTTTGTGGAAGTGGCCCTTTTATTTTATTTTATTCCGCACCAACGCAGGTAGTCCTCAAGTTACACCCATAATTAAGCCCCAAATGTCTGTTGCTAAATGAATAGAATAGAATTCGAATAGAGTTTGAAGGGATCCTGGAGGTTGTCTAGTCCAACCCCCTGCTTAAGCAGGAAACAAATAGACTTCAGACAAATAGTTATCCAATCTCGTCTTAAAAACTTCCAGCGCTGGAGCATTTAGAACTTCTGGAGGCGAGTTGTTCCACTTACTACAAATGAGACATTTGTTAAGTGAGTTTTGCCCCAATTTATGACCTATCTTGCCACCATTGTTAAGTGAATCACTGCAGTTGTTAAGTTGGTGACACGCCTGTTAAGTGAGCCTGGCTTCCCCTTTGACTCTGCTTGTCAGAAGGTCACAAAAGAGGAATTGCAAAAGAGGAAAACCAAGGAGCTAATTGAGATCGGCACCGGGTCAAAGGCCGCAAGGGCATGACCCGGTCAAGGGCCTCGGCCACCACCCTATCCCAGGTGGCCCCCAAGTCCCCAACCGAATCGTATGTGCGAACCTCCTTCCTTCCTGCCATCCATATTCCTTCCTTCCTTTCTTCCCTCCCTCCCTCCTTCCTTCCTTGAGCCATGGTGGTGCAGTGGTTAGAATGCAGAACTGCAGACCACTTCCACTGACTGCCCCCTGACTGCAATTTGGCAGTTCGAATCTAACCAGGTTGATTCAGCCTTCCATCCTTCCGAGGTCAGTAAAAATTGTTGGGGACCATAGGCTGACCCTGTAAACCACTTAGAGAGGGCACTGCGAAGCGGTATATATCTCTAAATGCTATTGCTATTACCACCCAATTAGAAAGAAGAAAAGGAGAACAAGACGTGATCCTGTAGCGGATAGAAACTATTCCAGCAGTGAATTTTTACAGTGCAATTTTTCTAAACATTCCCCAAATTCCCCCAAATCCTAATCTCGGGGAAAACAGCATCTTCTAAACCAGAGATATTTTAATGGGGAATATTTTTCCTCCTTGTGGCTCAGTAGTTCCACTTTTAGGAACAAAGCAAAATACTTTTTCTCCTGCCAGTGAAAATACACAAAGCGGAGGAGTTTTGGGCTTCGTTGCAAATCCTCCCCCAACCTTTGGGTCACTCAGATGCTGCCTCTCCCTCCCTCCCTCCCTTCCTTCCATCCATCCATCCATCCATCCATCCATCTACCTATCTGATTTGATTGCTTATTGTACCCTATGACTATTATTAAATGTTGTACCTGATGATTATTGACTCTTGATGAATGTATCTTTTCTTTTATGTACACTGAGAGCATTTACACCAAGACAAATTCCTTGTGTGTCCAATCACCCTTGGCCAATAAAGAATTCTCTTTCTTTCTTTCTTTCTTTCTTTCTTTCTTTCTTTCTTTCTTTCTTTCTTTCTTTCTTTCTTTCTTTCTTTCTTTCTTTCTTTCTTTCTTTCTTTCTTTCTTTCTTTCTTTCTTTCTTTCTTTCTTTCTTTCTTTCTTTCTTTCTTTCTTTCTTTCTTTCTTTCTTTCTTTCTTCCTCCCTCCCTCCCTCCCTCCCTCCCTCCCTCCCTCCCTCCCTCCCTCTCTCTTTGATACTAATACTGATTTTGATTTTGTGCCTCTGTTTATACCACGAAGGATGATATTAGCTTTGCCTTCCTGCCTAACTTTTGCAATGGGGTGTCAGCAGAGGCCTACCAAGAAAAGGCGAAATGTGTGTTCCTCTCCCGGGAACGAACCTGTTGCCATATTGAATAAGGCACATATTTTATTTTATTTTTATTTTTTTAAAAAAAGAAGAGGGAGAGAGAAAAAGAGAGAAAGGCTTCTGCTGCAAAGAAACTTTGGAAAGGGATCATCAGAGGGCTCCCCAAACCAGAGTGGGCAGGTTAATCTCTTGCAAAGCTCCACTACAAAAGTGGGGAAGCCGGCAAAAAGGGGCTGGTGTCCAAAAGAAATCAATTTCTAATTTGAAACAAAACCATTTTTGACTAACAGGAGTTCAGGATCCATTACTTGTGCTCTCTACTCGGCTGACATTTCAGCTCTTTTTGAGAGCGCGCCATGAATTCCAATAGTCGTCTCATAACGTTGCTCCACGCAATCAATTCAAGCTGGAGAAAGAAAGTCGCGTTGCAATCCGTGAAGTTTCCAGGGGCAATTTTCAATATAGGTTTCTTTTTCTTTTTTTCCCTTTATCTGTCTTTATCCAAACCCTCTTCCTCCTCCTTCTTCTTCCTCCACCTTTTCTTCTTCCTCTTTCTCCTTTTCCTTCGTTTTCTTCCTCTTTCTCCTCCTTCCTTTTCTTCTATCCTCCTCTTCTCTTCCTTCCTTTTCCTCCTCCTTTTCTTCTCCCTCTTTCTCCTCTTCCTTAATTTTCTTCCTCTTTCTCCTCCTCCTTCCTTTTCTTCCTTTCTTCCTTCCTCCTCCTTCATTCTTTTGCCTCTTTCTCCTCCTCCTCTTTCTTCTCTCTCCTCTTCCTCCCTCTCACCTTCTCCCTCTCCCTCTCCCTCTCTCTCCTGCAACTACCATGGATGAGGCTTGCCACCCTTCCTTGTTTCACGAGTCCTTCCTTGTGAATTAAGTATCTGAAAAGCAGGCTGACCTCCCTGCCCAGTTCCTCTTCTCTTCCCCTTTTATTGCTCACTCCCTCTTTCAGAGTCATTTGCTAGGAAAATTATAGTCTGGCGTACGTTGGCTGGCCATCAAAAGTATGATTAGGAATAATTAACAGATGGCCTTCCCTGCTTCCATCAACAGAAGGGGGATTGGAGATTCTGGAGCTGATCCAAAAGGCACCCCGGGGGTGAGGGTTGCGTGCTCCTTCTTTTGTCCAATTGATTTCATGCAAGGTCCAACAATGCTAAATGGTATATTTGTACATCTTTGGGGAGCGGTGACTTCTGATGTCATCTCAGTTTTTCTTCTTGGATGTTGTGGCCCACCGGCGGCTAGCGAAACTGGAGGCAGAGTCGGACAGTGAGGAGGTTGGGGAGGAACATGGGCCAGTCTTGGAGTCTGGGGAAAACTCAGACGAGGGCTCTGTGTCAGAGGCAGAGATGGGGCCAGGGCTATCCGACAGTTAATCAGCTGCCTTCAGAGTCGGAGATCAGTGGGGCAGAAGAACAGCTGGAGCCAGTTCTCAGTGTGCACATGCACAGAGCGGCCAGACAAACGGAACAGCTGAGGAACAAGGCTCAACTTGGGAGTAAGGCCACAGGTGAATGATGAATGGCCCCTTCCATAGGGATTAAAAGGAGTAGCAAAAGGGGAGAGGGCTTTTGCAGGAAACCATTCATTCGTTGCAGCAGTCTGAAGATCTGTCTGTGCATCTCAGAGACTCTGTGCCATGTCCTTCCTTGTCAGCACTGCATTTGGAAATAGTTACTTGGCAGCTCTCCAAGCTAGATAAGGCCTGTGCTCCTAATTAGACTCTTGGAAGACTGTTTGCCAGGCCTTTGGCTGAATGTGGATGCAAGAAATTCACCTTTGTTTAATAAAAAGGGTTTTGCCAGGAGAAAAAGTCTGCTTAGTGCTTTTTTATTTATTTATTTATTTAGTCAAGCGATTATAAGAGAACAGATATAAGTATAAACATAGTTATGAGTACATGAAATGGATACATGTAAGAAAAATAAAAGAAACAATAGGACAGGGAGGGTAGGCACATTGGTGCGCTTATGTACGCCCCCTACAGACCTCTTAGGAAGGGGGTGAGGTCAATAGTAGACAGTCTAAGGTTAAAGTTTTTGGGGTTTGGGGAAGAAACCACAGAGTCAGGTAGAGTATTCCAGGCATTGACCACTCTGTGGCTGAAGTCGTATTTCCTGCAATCAAGTTTTGCGATTAACCTTGAGTTTGTATCTATTGTTTGCTCTTGTATTGTTATGGTTGAAGCTGAAGTATTCATTGACAGGTAGGACATTGCAATGTATGATTTTATATACTATACTGAGATCAGACTGAAGGCGGCGTAGTTCTAGGTTTTCAAGGTCTGAAATTTCAAGTCTGATGGCATAAGGTATTCTGCAACAAGTAGAGGAGTGGAGAACTCTTCTTTGAAATATTTCTGGACTTTCTCAACTGTGTTAATATCAGATACATAATGTGGGTTCCAGACTGATGAGCTGTATTCCAGTATTGGTCTAGCAAATGTTTTGTATGGGGAAGCCGAGATCAGAACATTGGATAGGAACAAAAGAAGTTCAGCCAAACAAAGGGAATATTTGTTCGAATGAGCAAGGAGTCCATTTTGCTTATACAGGTTGCCCTCAGCTCACAATACTTCATTTAGTGACTGTTCCAAGTTACAACAGCACTGGAAAAGGTGATTTATGACCGTTCTTCATACTTAACGACCGTTCCAGCTTCCCCATGGTCCCGTGATTAGAATTCAGACGCCTGGCAACTGACTCACATTTACGACAGTTGCAGTGGTTCCCCCTTTATGATCTCCTGGCAAGCAAAGGTGATGGGGAAACCAAATTTGCTTAACAACCGTGTGACTGACTTAACAACTGCAGTGATTCACTTAACAACGATGGCAAGACAGCTCATAAAATGGGGCAAAGCTCACTGAACACTATCGCTTAGCAATGGATATGTGGTTAAAAGTGTGATTACACACACAAGGAATTTGTCTCCTGTACAGAAACTCTCAGTGACCATGCAAAACAACATCATTATCATCATAATAGCAGTAAGGAGGTAGAGGAGGAGGAGGAGGAGGAAGTGGTGATGGTGCTGAAGATCTTGTCGGATAATATATATTTATTTTAATTAATGAATAAAATAAGAAATAAATAATAAAAATAATAAAATCTTTAATTTCATAACAACAGTAAACAATCACAGCTGTCGAAAACCAAAACGTATAATTTATTGATATCGCTGTACCAGGAGATGCCAGAGTCAAAGAAAGAACTGGGAAAAAAGCCACGAAATATAGCCATACAACATGGATAAATATACATACACATTAGTGAGAAGTAGGTGTTCAGCAAAGTGATAGCACAAGCACGTTAAGATTTAACAGATTAACAGTTGGAAGGGACCTTGTAGGTCATCTAGTTCAACCCCCTGCCCAGGCAGGAGACCCTACACCATTTCTGACAGAGGGCAGTCCAGTCTCTTCTTGAAAGTCTCAAGTGATGAAGCTCCCACAACTTCCGAGGGCAACTTCTGTTCCATGGGTTGATTGTTCTCACTGTCAGAAAAAAATTTCTCCTTATTTCCAGGTTGAATCTCTCTTGTTCAGTTTCCATCCATTATTCCTTGTAAGATGGTTCCATGTTCATTTTTGAAACTCTTCCAGTTCTTGTGCAAATGTACACTAGCTTTGGGAATTTCCTTCTCCCTATTCCAAAGCCCGAAATTTCAAGGCAAAGTTTTCAAGATTTGGCCCACTGCTCCCTGGAGAATAGCAGCCTGTTATAGGCTGAAACCACAGTCGTGACGCCAAGTCTACTCTGCGGTGGTAGCAGAGATGCAATTAAGACTCCAGGCAACCCTGGAGAACCCAAAAGGGGATAAATAATGGAAAATACAATTTAATATGATATTATGAATGGTTATTAGAATTATATAACTTGTTAAACACTGCAAATATGACTGTCAATATAGCATCTATAGTAAAAGAAGTGATGTCAAGAATACAGAGATCGACAAAAAAAATAGCATATGGTAATATTGAATAATTAAGATTGATAATTTAACAAAATATGTGTATTAATATTAAATTATATAAGAATGTCAACAGTACTAAATACAAAGTTCTTGTCATGCTTGCTCTAAACTGTAAAATACTCTGGAAAAAAAATTAGACAAAGCAAGAAAAGAGGGATGCAAATGTTTCTCCTTTTTCCACAGGGACGTCTGCAAAGGATTCTGCCACGTCTCCTGGAGTGACAGCTGTCAAGAAGGAGCTTGTGACGGCAGCCACCTCCCCAATGCAGCAAGGGGCTTGGCGGTAAGAGGGCTGGTTCAGGCACCCCCATGATTTATTTTATTTTATTTTAATTATTTATTTTGTATCCCACTTGTATTATTTTTACAAATTGCTCGAAGTGGCGAACATATCCAACACATCTTCCTCCTATTTTCTCAACAACAACCCTGTGAGATAGGTTGAGCTGAGAGAGAGGATTGGTCCTAAGTAATCCAGCTGGCTTTCATGTTTAAGGCGGGACCAGAACTCACCGTCTCCTGATGATTGGCCCAAAATCACCTAACTGGCTTTCATGTTTAAGGCGGGACCAGAACTCACCGTCTCCTGATGATTGGCCCAAAATCACCTAACTGGCTTTCATGTTTAAGGCGGGACCAGAACTCATGTCTCCTGATGATTGGCCCAAAGTCACCTAGCTGGCTTTCATGTTTAAGGCGGGACTAGAACTCACCGTCTCCTGGTGATTGGCCCAAAGTCACCTAACTGGCTTTCATGTTTAAGGCGGGACTAGAACTCACCATCTCCTGGTAATTGACACAAAGTCACCTAGCTGGCTTTCATGCTTAATGTGGGACTAGAACTCACCATCTTCTGGTGCTTGGTCCAGAGACACCCAGTCAATAATTGTGCCTAAAGATAGATTAGAACTCAAGAGTCTCCTGGTTTCTAGCTTCAAGCCTTAACAATTATACAAATTTGCTCTCAAAATTGAGAATTTCTTATTCCATTAATAAGAAATAATCACCATCCCTGGGGGCTTCCAAGAAGAGACTGGACTGCCATCTGTCAGAAATGGTGTAGGGTCTCCCGCTTGGGCGGAAGGGGGTTGGACTAGATGATGACCTATAAGATCCCTTCCAACTCTGATGATCTGTTATCTGTTATAAGGGTACTTACAACCTTCCCAATCTGCCGGTTTGACACAATATAGCTCTGATGTGAAACAAGCCAAATCAGCCTTCGGGGCGGGGGGGGGGGGGGGCTTCCAATAACTAGAAGCCATTTCCATCGTTTAGCCTGTGGGATTAGATTAAACTAAATATCATGAAGGACCCTGGTGTCATGTCCCTGGAGGAGACTGACTCTGAGGGAGAGGAGGAACAGCCGACAAGGAGTGGAAGTGTGGCTCCAGAGGTGGTGGAGGAGGCTGGGGAAGGGCAGAGGCCAGCTCTCCTCCCGAGTAGACCTCGCTTTTCCCTGATCCTCTCCTCCCTGTGTGCCCTAGGATGGAGAGCGGATGGGACTGCCCAGCCGGCCTCTGCCCTTCCCCAGCCTCCTCCACAACCTCTGGAGCCACACTCCCCCTCCCTATTGGCTCCTCCTCCTCTTCCTCAGAGTCAGTCTTCACCGGGGCATGACACCCGGGTACAAAGTAGTGAGGAGTGAAGAATGAGGGCATCCAAAGTTTTTTTAGTAGCCACTGGGTGTAATTTTTGAACATGAGCCCGGATTAATCCCTCTCTGGTCACCTGTGCTTGATGTGTCAGGCGCTCCAGTTAATCTGAGTTATTGCTCATGCTTAAAAATAAGAACCAGTCAACTAACTGTCAGCACTAAAATAGCACTAGATAAGGTGTTTCAAGAGGGGCTGGACAGATTGCTTGTGGAAATGTAATGATTCCAGATTGATTCCTCTCTTGACTCTGCCCCCAGACTCTGCCTCACCTGCTAGACTTTCCTTCCTTCCTTCCTTCCTTCCTTCCTTCCTTCCTTCCTTCCATCCATCCATCCATCCATCCATCCATTATGATTCCCATCTCCTTTCTTTCTCCCTCCCTCCCTCCTTCTTTTCATTCCCATCTCTTCTCTTTCCCTCTTTCTCCTTCTCATCTTCTTCCTCCCTTCTTTACTTCCTTCTTCTCATTCCCATCTCCTTTAGGTCAATAAAATCCCACACCACTAGACTAACAAATAGTTTCTTTCCCTGGGCCATCTGAACTGCAAATAAATATAAGTCACTACCATATTCAGATGTGAAAAGATGTGAAATCCCAATACCTCATTCAGATGTATAATAACATATTACAGTACAATCCACCTCTTGTGTATTACACTCGGCAAAGCGTCACAGTCAGTGTTGGATGTATATTTTCTGTATATGTGTAGATATTGTACTCTCAAATTGCAAATCGAGACGTGGGTACTCTATTTTTCCTTCTTATTTTTATCTTTAAGTGCTTTGGTTTTATTGTATTGCAAACAGTTGCTGGGGTGCATCCACAGTTTCGTTGCACTTGTACAATGACAATAAAGTTGTTCTTCTTCCTTCTTTTCGTCCTCCCTCCCTTTTGCTTCCTTCTTCTCATTCCCATCTTCCTTCTTTTCCTCCTCCCTCCCTTTTCCTTCCTTCTTCTCATTCCCATCCTCTCCCTCCTTCTTCTCATTCTCATCTCCTTCCTTCCTTTATTCCTCCCTCCCTCCCTTCTTTCCTTCCTTCTTCTCATCCCCATCTCCTCCCTTCTTCCCTTCTTTCTCTCCCCCATCTCCTTCCTTCTTTTCTTCCTTCCTTTTTTTCTCCTTCCCTCCCTCCTTCCCTCCCTTCTTCTCATTCCCATCTCCTCCCTCCTTCCTCCTTCTCATTCCCATCTCCTCCCTCCCTTCTTCTCATTCCCATCTCCTTCCTTCCTCCTTCCCTCCCTTCTTGCCTTCCGTCTTCTCATTCCCATCTCCTCCCTTCCTCCCTCCCTCCCTGCCATGCAAAAATGCCTAAACAGAATAATCGAGTCAGCTAACGGTCACCACTAAATTAGCGCTAGCTAAAAGTCATTGGAATTCAAGAAAGATCAGACTTAGCACTGTTTGTGGGAATGCAAGGGTTCCGGGCTGATTGCTCTCTTGACTCCACCTCCCTCCCAGGCTCTGCCACTCCTCCTTCTGCCGATGACGTGTGGCTGCCTCTGAATTCAAGCCAAACCTCTCGTCTTTTTTTTACCCCCCCCCCCACTCCCTCCGAGCTTTAAATTGCCTGGGGACAATATTAATTTCATTGGATTTGCAGTCAATGAATAACGAAAAATAAACTTGCAGAAATTAATTTCCCAGATAGCAAAGTAGTTACACTCCAAGAGGTTTCTTTCTGCTCTCTGCTATGTTGGCGAAAGGAAATTTGAACGACCCTTAAGAATTTGACATTTTTAATCCAATTTTGGCTTTTTTAGGAACATATGGGAATTTGGGAGTTGACGTAGGTAGTCCTTGTTTTATGACCTCTCACTTAGAAACCATTCGAAATTCCGAAGGACGTATCTGCGAGTTAGTCATGACCCGGTTTGCTCTCCCACTCCGCTTGTGGTCACGTACCTGCACCAGTGCTCCACATTTACACCTGGTTTTCGTCAAAACAGCATCCCTAGCGAACCGTTAGTTCACTCAATAACTGTGGCGTTTGCTTAGTGACCATGGATTCACTTAATGACTGTGGTGACTTTCACTTAACAACAGCTGCCAAAAAAGTCATAAGTTTGGGTTGGTCACAGAACCACACCGTTTGGCAACCGTCACAAGTTTTGACAGTGATATCGCGGGCTCCATAATGGTCATAAGTCAAGGAGTATTCTGTATATTCTATATATCCAAATGATCAGGAGACAACTTGATCGCTGGGTCTTGGTCTGAGTTATCTGCCTACCCAGCTGCAGCCACCGATTTTGGTTGTATAGGTAGTCCTCGACTTATGAAATCCAGTCGTATGTCACTGTGGTTGTAAGTTGAGGCGCCCATGGGACTGGACATGGCTGGATCTTTTTGTCATCTCTCACGGTGGTTAAGCAAATCACACGGTCGTTAAGCCAACAGCCTGGTCATTAAACGAACTTGTTCTTCCAACTGTGTCTTTTTATTGCCAAAAACCGTCAAAAAGAATCGCAAATCCTAGTTCCGTGACTTTAGAATGGGGACAACATTTTACAGCGGTTATGTTCTGATCCAGGTACCCAAACACAGCCAACTCAATGATGCCTTTATTAGGGTTAAGAAAAGACAGGACAATCATTTATCCAGGATGGGATGAGGACCCCTGCCTTGAGCAGTGGGTTGGCCTAGAACAGGGGTGTCAAACTCAATTTCACTGAGGGCTGCATCAGGGCTGGGGTTGACCTTGGGGGCCTGAGTGGGTGTGGCCAGCTTGATGCCACTGGGCATGTCTGACTGGGTAGGTCTGGCTAGCTTGACCCCATTCTCCCAAACTGCTGGCATGTTTCCTTTTTGCATTGGGTAGACCGGGCCAAAGCGATGCAGGCCGGTCCCTTACATTTTCCAGGATGGTCCTGCAGCTGGATCTGACCATCTCGCAGCCAGGTTCCGGCCCGCAGGCCTTGTGTTTTATACCCCTGGCCTAGAAGACCTCCCAAGGTTTCTTCCAGCCCTATGAGATGGGATAGGATAGAGCAGTCGTGGCTAACCTTTTTGAGCTCCTGTGCCAAAAATGGCGTGTGTGTTTGAGTGCACGTGCTCACGTGCCAGCACCCAGAAGACAATGCGCGTGCTCCCTCCATGCCCCCTGTGCATGCAATCCCCCACCACCACCGCCTCCTTACCTGCACTGTGCCTCCCAGCTGATTTTCGGCCCATCTGCAACCTTTGCAGGCCGAAAAATAGGCTCGTTTCGTCACTTCCTGTCTTTTTGGAAGTGATGAAACAGGCCTATTTTTCGGCCTGCAAAGGCTGCAGAGGCTTCCCTCAAACCTCTGGCAGGCCAAACAGGCCAGAAATCAGCTGGGAGGCACGTGCATGCACAGTGTGGTAAGTTTGCCTGGGGCTCGCATGCCCGCACAAATGGCTCTGCGTGCCACCTGTGGCACGCGTGTCACAGGTTCACCATCACGGGGATAGAGCAAAGCAATTGCTAAGCTGGACTTCCAAAGTATTTGTTGTGTATGAATATCTTTTCTCCGTCTCTTCCTCCACTCTCCCTGTTCATGTCCCGTGTTACTATAATCGACTAGGTTAAAGAGTCCCACTCGTCTTTCTCCTTACTCAGGGGCTTCTCTTAATTGAAAATGGTTTCAACAGTCATGTATATTTCTGCGCGAGACCTTCAACCCATCCTATTCTTCATCAGCCAAAGCTGCTTGGGCAAGCAGGTCAGCCTTCATTTGTCACCAGGTGGGTGATAAGCTTAGATTGCAGGTGTAACTAACTAAATGAATCAATATGGAGAATTATAGCTGCCGGGATTCCAGTAAAGTTAAAGATCTGTCAGCAGGTCTTTTACAAGCTGCACTTAACGGTTAAACCCTCCCGGTTTGCTTTGGAAAGGGACCAAATCTTTGCTAAACCACACCGGAGCCTTAAGAGGAAGGAGGAGAGATACAGAGAGAGACAGAAAGAGAAAGAGAGACAGAGAGAGGGGGGGGGGAGATGGGATGAGTTTGTAAGACATGTAATTTAAAGTTCTAGCAGAGGGGTGTCAAACTCAAGGCCCAAGGCCTGTGGGGTGCTTAAAACATGCCTGCAGGGCCACCCTGAAAACAGCAAAGGGCCAGCTTTTGATTCCGCTGCCAGCGCAAACTGAGCTGAGGGAGGGGCTACGCAGCCCCCTGGCCCCATTTTTTGTCACAACAGTCTTGTGGTGGGTCTTGGGATAGGGACAGTGGTGGGATTCCACCGGTTTGGCCCGGTTCAACTGAACCGGTAGCTCCGACGATCAGCTGCTGGGCCCTCCCACTCACTCCGCCTCTATACTAATCTTTATTTCCTGCTTTGCAACCTCAGCTGTTTCATGCAGCACAGCCGATTGCCATACGTCAGCTGTTTGACACCCAGGGCTTGCAGCAGATGGTAAGTTGCAAACGTTGCGCGCACGCAAAGCACACACTCACAACAAACCGGTAGGACAACCTTTTTGAAACCCACCACTGGATAGGGAGGTAGCAATAGCTCACAACCCCACAGTCACACTCCACCAGGAACTCTCCAGAACCAAAGACAAGATAGAGAAAGACAAAAGAAATAATGTAATTTACAAAACCCACGGTAACCATTGCAACCGATTCTATGTGGGACTAACCTCACATCAATTAAAAACCCAGGATCCACGCACACCAGTGTGTGTGTGTGGGTGTGTGTCTGTCTGACTGTCTGTCTATCCATCCACCATTCATCTATCTTATCAGAATAGCATAGACTTATATACTACTCCACAGTGCTTTACAGCTTCTCTCTAAGAGGTTTACAGAGTTAGTCTCTGGCTTCCAATAATCTCGGTCCTCATTTTACCGACCTTGGAAGGACGGAAGGCTGAATCAACCTTCAGCCAGTCAGGATCCAACTGCTAGCAGTGGGCAGAATTAGCCTGCAATACTGCATTCTAAACACTGCGCCACCATGGTTATCTGTCTGTCTGTCTGTCTTATCTATCTATCTATCTATCTATCTATCTATCTATCTATCTATCTATCTATCTATCTATCTATCTATCTATCTATCATGTATAAATACCATCTGTCTGTCTGTCTATCATCTATCTATCTATCTATCTATCTATCTATCTATCTATCTATCTATCTATCTATCTATCGCAATAGCACTTTTCTATCTATCGCAATAGCCCATTTGAGGCCTTTTTCGGCCTTCCTAAGGCTCAAGGGAAGCCTGTGCAGCCTCAGGAGGCTGAAAAAGGGCCTTCTGGAAATACCGGAAGTGCCTGTTTTCAGTCTCTGGGGGGCCTGTGGAGCCCGGGGAGTGGGGGCATTTTCGCCCTTCTGGGGGCTCGAGGGAAGCCTCTGCAGCCTTTGGAGGCCAAAAAACAGGCCGGTTTCAGCATTTCCAGTTTCACTTTCGGTATTTCTGGAAATCCCGGAAGTGCCAAAAACGGGCCCATTTTTCGGCCTCCAAAGGCTGCAGAGGCTTCCCTCAAGCCTTAGAAAGGCCGAAAAAGGCCTCAAAAGGACCTAAAATCAGCTGGGGTGTGTGTGCATGTGCAGTGCAGGCAGGTAAGCTTGGCTGGGGCTCACGTGCCCACACAAATGGCTCCGCGCGCTACCTGTGGCCCACATGCCATGGGTTCGCCATCACGGCTCTAAATCATCTAATGTTTCCACTGTCTGGAAATCTGACCCTGCTTCCGTGTCCTGCAATCTCCTGCAATGCTCACATTAAGCAACAAACACACACACACACTTTAAGAGTACCGCAACAGCGGTATCCTTTCAAAGGTTGTAGATGGGGGGGCGGGGGGAATTCAACCCCTCAAATTGCATCGTGCAAATTTGTGTTGTGGGGCTGTTAGGAAGAATTGCAAGCATTTCCCAGCGTATCTCCGATCAGGTAGATGGCCATTAGGGGACTTTTAAACCAATTAATATTTGATGTAATACGCTGGGCCCCGAGCTGCAGATTGAACATCGCCCACAGTGCAATATTCCCCCCTCCAGATCCTTTCCAGTGAACACTTTGCAGTAAATAAAAATGTGAATTAGCTGTGCACAGTTCAGAGCCGCAGCTGTGGAGATCTTTGGTGCCTCGGATAACTAAATGAGGTTTTTGACTTTTTGAGCAGCAGATTTTCCGCTAAAAATGGTCTCCGCAGAGCCAAATGGATCTCTGCGACAAAACACCTTTTCTCGGCATAAATCTTGACACTGAAAAGAAACTATTTAAACCGTTTCGGGGGGAAACCCCTAGTTATGGGGACAATGGAGGTTGCAAATATTAACAGAATAATAACAGAGTGGGAAGGGACCTTGGAGGTCTTCTAGTCCAGTGGTAGGCAAACCCCAAAACAATTTTGGTGGTCCGCAGAGAAATGTCATCCCCAAAGCAATTAATCCAGGCTGCGCGGGAACATAAGGCTTTGCCACCCACATGGGTCGTGGAAACACAAGGCTTGTGTCGCTTGCGTTGTGAACAACACGAGGTAGTGAGGGGAGGGGGGAACTTGCCCCACTCGCCCCACGCACCTGGCCTGGCCACTGGGTTGCTTCTTTCCATTTCTTTCTTCTGCTGCTCTTGGCTGCATACAAGGAAAGCAGCAAAAGTCTTCCTTTCTCTCCCCCAAACTCCACCAGAAATGAGTCTTTGGGATCCTGCAAGGCCTCCTGCTCCAAGAGGCTACGCCAGCGTGACAAATCTCACAAAGACTCATTTCTGGCGGAGTTTGGAGGAGAGAAAGAAAGGCTTTTGCTGCTTCTGCTGCTTTCCTTGCATGAAGCCAAAAGTCTCTCCCTCTCTGTCCCTGAGAACGGAGCTGGAGACGGTATCCTGCAATCCCAAATAAACAAGGATCGATCGGTAGGAAAACGGGGTGGGGAATTTTCCTGCAGACTTTTTGGGGGATTTTCCCAGGGTCTCTGGTCCGTGGGATTTAAAATTAGGAGTTTGGTGGTCCCTGAGGTCCAAAATTTTGTCAACCCCTGTTCTAGTCCAACCCTCTGCTCAAGCAAGAGATTCTATACCATTCCAGACAAATAGCTGTCCTGTCTCTTCTTAAAAAACTCCACCCACAACTTCCGGTAGCAAGCCGTTCCACTGGTTAATTGTCCTCACTGTCAGGAAATTCCTCCTTAGATCTAGATTGCTTCTCTCCTTGATTAGTTTCCACCCATTGCTTCTCGTCCTGCATTCAGGTCCTTTGGAAAAGAAGTTGACCTCTTCTTTGTGGAGACCTTTCAGACATTGGAAGATTGCTATCATCTCATCCTCTTTTTCATCAAACTAGACCTACCCAATTCCATCCACCGTTGTTGTTCGTACGTTTTACCTCCAGCCCTCCCAAACATCTTTGTTGCTCTTCTCTGCACTCTTTCTAGGGTCTTTTTCTGTATCCTGGTGACCAAAACTGGGTGCAATTTTAGATTTGTGGCCTTACCACGTCATCATAAAGTGATTCTAGAGTCTATCCTTGATCAAGATCCTGATCTTGAGTCTACCCTTCTGTGAATTCAGCCTAGGATTGCCTTGGCTTTCCTTATCTGGCCTACAGGTGCTTTGGAGAATAGACTGACCCCCGCCTCCTCTCTATGGCAGCCCTTCAAATATTGGAAGATGCTCAGGGGTGGGATTCTACCAGTTTGCACCTATTCGCTAGAACCGGTTGTTAACATTCTAAGCAGTTCGGAGAACCAGTTATTAGAAGAAATTACTGGCCTAATCCTGTAAGGAAGGCAGGAAGGAAATATTCTGGCGTTGCTTACAAAAACTTTCTCTCCGTTAACCCTTATTACATTCTTGGCAGGACTAGACTTCCTGTCTCAGGAACCTCTCTGGAGTTTTTTTTCCCCTCCTTTAATGGTACTTTGCTTGTGTGGAGGGACCATTCAAAGTTACAATGGCACTGAAAAAAGTGACTTATGACCATTTTTCACACTTACGACAGTTGCAGCATCCCCACAGTCATGAGAGGCCAGGTGAGGAGAAGTGTGCCTTGATGTGAATGATATTGAGTTGGCCACACCCAGCCAATAACATGACCACCAAGCCACGCCCACCACATAAGCTACGCCCACAGAACCGGTTGTTAAAAATTTTGAATCACAAGCTTAAAGTTGCTCTTCTGTCTCCCCTGGTCCTTCTCTTCCCTAGACTAGCCAGGCCCAGTTCCTGCAACCGTTCTTCATATGTTTTAGCCTCCAGTCCCCTCATCATCCTGGTTGCTCTTCTCTGCACTCTTTCCAGACTCTCAACATCTTGTTTACATCGTGGCGACCAAAACTGGATGCAATATATTCCACGTGTAGCTTTACTAAAACATCGTAAAGCAGTATCAAGACTTCACGTGGTCTTGAGGAACACTTCACGTGATGTTAGGGAAAGTTGATTGTTCCCTTTCCCTGGAGGAGAACTTAACATCCCCGAAAAGTCGGATATTGTTCCATATGCAGGCGATCAAAGCAGACACCGGCAAATTAATCTCTCTTACTCACTGTGTAGGTTGTTAATTGTTCTCTCTGCTAGCTGTCAATAGAATGTGAAAATTTTCATTCCTTCCCCCCACCCCTCCATCCAGGATGGGAGAGGAGGGGGAGGGCTGAGAGTTGTATCTGTAAAATGTTAACATTTGCATTTTTATTTGTTGATTTATTTAAAGGACAGCCTCTCTTACAGCAATCCATCACTCCCTGACACGCCAGATATGAATAATGTATTGTAGACTTGCGGTTACAATGTGTAATAAGTGCCAGAGACAGTGGCGAGAATGTTAAGTACGTTGCAAATGTAATATTTATCGACTCGTAGTTTATTGCTTTGGAGGTTCAATAATACTGACCACGGGACATTAATACCGCTTATCCGGATTTTTGCCGGCCAGCTATGTTATGCAGAAAGGAGCCATCTCTCTCGCACTTCCCCTGATAAATACGGAATTTATCGCACTTTCTTATCGCGCGTCATTGGATGGGCCCATCTGTTCAAATTCTGAAGATGATGATGGCGGAGAAGTTGGCTTTGCCACACTAACTCAGTTTTGCCCGGAGTGTCAGGTTCCCAAAACTGAGAAGGATACACTGAGCTTTCTTTCTTTCTTTCTTTCTTTCTTTCTTTCTTTTCTTTCTTTCTTTCTTTCTTTCTTTCTTTCTTTCTTTCTTTCTTTCTTTCTTTCTTTCTTTCTTTCTTTCTTTCTTTCTTTCTTTTTCTTTCTTTCTTTCTTTCTTTCTTTCTTTCTTTCTTTCTTTCTTTCTCTTTCTTCCTTTCTTCCTTCCTTCCTTCCTTCCTTCCTCCCTCCCTCCCTCCCTCCCTCCCTCCCTTCCTTCCTTCCTTCTTTCATCTATCTATACCTACGTGTCTATCTATCTGCCAATTTATTATCATCCATTATCTATATTCATCAGTCCATCCGTCTGTCTGTCTGTCTCTCTCTCTCTATTTGCAATTTCATTGTACACATGTTGTGTATTGACAATAATCGTTTGATCTATCTATCTATCTATCTATCTATCTATCTATCTATCTATCTATCTATCTATCTATCTATCTATCATCCATTATATCCATCCATCCATTATCTATCTATCATCCATTGTCTGTCTGTCTACCTATCTAATCTATCTATCTAGCTCCCTATCTACCTACCTAATTATCTGTCCATCCATCCATCCAACCAGGGATTCTACCAGTTCACACTGGTTCTAGCGAACTGGTAGTTCTGTTGAGCAGTTGGCCCTGCCCCTGCCCTTGCTGTCCTATATTTCCTTGTTTTTTTGCTCAGCTGATTGCTGCACATCAGCTGTTTTACTCACCAGCGCTGACCTAGAAGGTACGTTTTAAAGCTGAAAATGGGTGTTTTTTTAAAGCTGTGCACTCGCCCTCACCGATCCAGTTGTTAAACTGGTTGCATCCCACCACTGTATGTATATATGTATCTGTCTGTCTGTCTGTCTGTCTGTCTATCTATCTATCTATCTATCTATCTATCTATCTATCTATCTATCTATCTATCTATCTATCTATCTCCCTCCTCCTCTTCTTCTACTTCTTTCTCCTCCTCTTCTTCCTCCTCTTCTTCAACTTCTTCCTCTTCCTCCTCCTCATCTTCCTCCTCCTTCTCCTCCTCTTCCTCGTCTTGTTTTTCCTCCTCCTTCCCCCAAATTTTTGCTGGCATGTGCTGGCTAGCTAGCTAGCTACCTACTCTATCTACCTACTTACCTACTTACTTACTTATCTACGTACCTACCTACTCTATTTACCTACTTTCTAATCTATCTATCTATCTATCTATCTATCTATCTATCTATCTATCTATCTATCTATCTATCTATCTATCTATCTCTACCTATCATATTTTTTAAAGGTTAGTCCCGATTTACAACAGTTTGTTTAGTGACCAAAGTTAGAGTGGCACTGAAAAAAGTGACTAATGACCGTTTTTTCACGCTTATGACCATTGCAGCATCCCCATAGTCACGTGATCAAAATTCAGACACTTGGCCACTGACTCATCATTTCATCAAGAGATTTTGGGGGAGGACTTATTCAGCGGAGATCCCCCCCCCCCCAAAAAAAAAAAAAAAAAAAAAAAGCTCATTTAAACTTCTTTCTACTCAGGCTCTTAAAATTGTAGAAGTTCTAATTCACAAAATGGAGGAACAGACTAACAGAGTTGGAAGAGTCCTCGGAGGTCTTCTAGTCCAACCTCCTGCTCAAGCAGGAGATCCTCTACCATTTCAAACAAATGGTTGTCCAATCTCTTCTTAAAATCCTCCAGTGATGGAGCACCCACAACTTCTGGAGGCAAGTTGTTCCACTGGTTAATTGTTCCTACTATCACGAAAATTCTCCTTAGTCCTACAGTAGGTTGGCTCTCTCCTTGATTAGTGGCTTAAGTGACCAGAGGTTCATCAACTAATGGTTTCTGAAGACCACCGGGGACTGTCATGCCCCTGTTGGAATCTGATTCCAAGGGAGAGGTGGAACAGCTGACAGGGAGTGGAAGTGTGGCTCTGTTGGCTGTGGAGGAAACTGGAGAATGGCACAGTCCAGCTGAGCAGAGCAGGGGAGAGGTAGAACAAGGGAGAGTAGACTTAGAGGAAGACCCAGGCCCACCCCCTCTTCATCCTATGGCACGCAGGGAGGAACGGATAAGGGAGAAACATGGTTACGGGGCAGAAAAGGGCCCTGATTCCCTTCATTAACTGCAGCTGGGAAAACAGGATTTAAAAAGGGCATTTGCACACATCACCTTGCTAGAAGCAAAGCGTGAACTATCTTTGTTTTGTCAAGTCTTATCTGGGTTCTGGCGTCCTCCCAACTGTGTGTGTTTCATTATCTTTTGAAGTCTGCAATTCCTTATCCTGCCTTGTCTTGTTGATTGTTGCAGCGTGGTTTGTGTTGGTTTTTATTTATAATCTATATGTATTTTGGGTCTGGACAGAATTTCTTCCCTTTAAAAACTGTTCTTGGGAGAGTTTTTTTTTCTCCAGCAGATGATAAGTGGACATTGGGGCCAAGTTGGAGATATTAAAGGGACTTTACCTATTTTTGTGATTTTGTTGCTTTTGTGACACGCCCCAGATCACCACAGGGACCTTGGAAGGGACCTTGGAGGTCCTCTAGTCGAACCCCCTGCTCAAGCAGGAAACCCTAGTCCGTTCAGGAGAAATTGCTAGCCGTTGTCTTCTTAGAAACCTCCAACGATGGAGCACCCACAACTTCTGGTGGCAAGCCCTTCCACTGATTAATTGTTCCCACTGTCAGGAAATTTCTCCTTCATTTTGAACTGGTTCTTCCTTTTACAAGAAGAGCAAATGAAGAGCTTGTACAAAAGAAATGCAGAAGTCTAGGGCACAGCATGGGCCCCACCATCATAAAAAACCAGTTTCCCTTTCAGTTAGCAGGAGGGCAAAGCAACCAAAAGAGGCCAACTATTTGGGATCAGAGCTGAAGAAGCTTCTGGGATGAGAAGCGAAACGTCTTCAAAGAAAAACTAGAAAGTCCAGTTGCCTCTTGAAAAAAAATCATCTTTGGGACAATCATGACCTGGAGGACTGAGAATCTCCATAGATAACCTGGGATTTTGTGGAGGGACCAGGAAGGAAGGTCCTTTTGTCAAGAAGAAAGCTTTTGAGTGTAAGATGGACAATTGGTATGACCAAAGGGCTGTCATTACCAGCTCCATTTTGGCAGGAGGTGGGAATTGTGTCCATCGCTTAAGAGAACCAAATCTTGTCGAAAGCTCCCTGCCTTTCAGTGCCAAGAGATTAATGTTAATTAGCAACCATCGGCTCTAATTGTCATCCTCATTAAAATACAGAATTATGTATTTTTTTAGTTATAAATAACCTTTCTAATTGTACTTGATGTATGCCAGTTTAATCAAATAGTACACTCGCTGGCAGGCAGATATTTGCATTAATCTAACATTGGATCTCGGGTCTTTTTAATTATTATTATTTCTTCTTCTTCCTCTTCCTCCTCCTCTTCCACTTCTTCCTCATCATCCTTCCTCTTCTTCCTCTTTTTCTTCTTCCTCATCTTCCTCCATCTCTTCTACTTCCACTTGTTCTCCTCTTCTTCCTCCCCTTCTTCCTCCTCCTCATCTTCCTTCTCTTCCTCCTCCTCCTCTTCTTCCACTTTTTACTCCTCCTTCTCTTCTTCCACTTCTTCCTCCTCCTCCTCTTCTACTTCTTCCTCCTTCCTCCTCCTCCTCTTCTTCAACTTCTTCCTCTTCCTCATCATCTTCCTCCTTTTCTTCCTCATCTTCCTTCTCTTCCTCCTCCTCCTCTTCTTCCACTTCTTCTTCCTCTTCCTCCTCCTCTTCTACTTCTTCCTCCTCCTCCTCTTCTTCAACTTCTTCCTCTTCCTCATCATCTTCCTCCTTTTCTTCCTCATCTTCTTCTTCCTCCTCTCCTCCTTCCCCCAAATTTTTTGCTGGCATGGGCTGGGACTTGTTCCTGGCACTTTCCCTTTCGGCTCCTCATCCTTTTCGATGTTTTTTTCTTGCATTTCGCATTCAGTTCTGCCGTTCATCTCCCCGATAGGATTTTATATGAAAATGAGGCGCCTCCTGGGAGCCTTGAGCGCATCCACGTGCCTGTCAGCTGAGCAAGGTTTCTGTCACTCAGCCGGGCGTGACAATAAGTTGATTACGACTCGGGGAGCCCAAGAAGCAGCCCAGGAGAACGCGGCATGAATCACACCATGGAAAGCCAGCTTAGCCCCTTTTGGAGGAGCCCCGGGGGAGGCCTTGCGTTGGTGGGAGGTGTCACGTTGTATCTCCTCGGCAGGGAGGTGATTTTGCAGCTGGCTAAACTCCCGAGCGGTGAACGATTCTGGTTTCGCAACAAGACCTGGGTTAAAAAAAGAGAGAGAGGGAGATCAGCAAGTCTAGTGCTCAATGTGCGACCGTGACCGAGCCCCAAATTTCCATCACTAAACGAGATGCTCTGTGAGAAAAAAAATCACAAAGCACAACTGGAGACAGTAAACAAGAGCTTTATTATTAAGCTTTTGCAAAAGGGAATTCTACTCGTGGCGAGAAGACATGGTTCCCAGGAAGGCTGGGGTTTTGTATACAAGTTCAAATATACAGTCTCTGCCTCTTTCCTGAGTTCACAATCTATCCAACTACGTAATTCCCTACGCCACACCCATAGCGTACCACCTGTTTCCTTTTCTTTGGAAACCACCCTTGTTCTCATGGCATCTTCCTGTTATGCTCTTCTGAATACACTGGATCATTAACCAGTTTCCATTAATGTCAGGACAACCTAGTATTACTGACATTAAATCTCAAGCCAAATACAAACCCCCACTCCAGCCAAGGACATAATATTTTTAATTTTGCAGAATAACAAAATATCAAAACATGATATGCTTATATAAGTGTTCAGGTATCTTTTTAGAAGGTCACTTTACGAACCAAAATGGAATCTCTTTGGTTCTATACTTTCTTAGGTGTAACAGGTAAATATAAATGTTATTTCCACATATAACACGCTCGTTGAGCGAGCTTTGCCCCATTGTACGACCTTTCCTGCTGCGGTCTGTTAAGTGAATCGCTGCAGTTGTTGAGTTAGTCATGTGACTGTTGAGTGACTCTAGCTACCCCATTGCCTTTGCTTGTCCAAAGGTGGCAGAAAGACCTCAGGATGCGGCAAACCGTCATAAGTACATGCCAGTTGCCAAGCTTCTAAATGTTGATCACATGACGGTGGAGACGCTGGTCATAAGTCACTTTTTTCAGTGTCGCTGTAACTTCAAACAATCAATGCAAGTATCTTTCTGCTGTCGACTGAAGTGATGCCATGCGATACAATGGATATACCGATATATATGCTTTCCCTGCTCCCTCTCTTTTTCTTTCTTTTTCTTTCTCTCTCTCTCCTCTCTTTCTCTCCTCTCTCTCTTTCCTTGTCTCTCTTTCTCTTTCCCTCCTCTCTCTTTCTCAGTCTCTTTCTTCTTTTGTCCTTTCTCTCCTCTTTCTTCTTTTCCTCTTTCACTTTCTCTCTCTTTCCCTCCACTCTTTTCTCCTTTCTGTCTTTCTTTCCCTCCTCTTTCTCTCTTTTTCTTTCTTCTATTTCTTTTTCTTTCAGTCTTTTCTTTCTCTTTTTCTTTCTTTCTCTCCTCTTTCCCTCCTCTTTCTTTTCTCTCTTTTTCCTTTTATTGATCTTTCTCTCCTCCCTCTTTCTCTCTGTCTCTCCTCTCCTCTCTCTCTCTGTCTCTGTCTTTCTCTTTCTTTCTCTCTCTCTCCCATCCCCGCTTTTTCCTGGCACACCTCCTAGATTACTTCTTCTTGAAGCAAAATACAAGCTGGGAGAGACGGAGAGCTTCAGCAAGCCTCCCCCACTCCTCTTTCCATGCCCAGAAGTGGTCCTGTTAAACGCCCCCGCCCCGCACATTCAAATCCTGAGCTGTCATCATCTCTTGTCTCCGCATCCCTCCGCTTAAGCCAAGAGGCCGGAGTGTCGAACACGCTCCAGCAATTCTGTTGGGAGTCCTGTACCAAGGCGTGAAGTGTTGACAAGCACATGTCTTCCCCTCTCCAAAGGCAGCTTCGGTTCCGGAAAGCATTACGCAAAAAGAGTCTGCCTGGTTTAAAATTCATGCGCTGCTTTTCTCCTCCTGGGAAATATCTGGGTGACTCCCAGCGTTCTGCTTAATTTCCCCCCCTCCCCTTCCCAATGCAGGTAGTCCTCACGAAGGAAGGCGAATCCACAGGTCCCAGGATAAGGTGGTAGGTTCCCATCTTGGGTCGGTTACCGGGACCAAAAGTTTTTGCCTTCCCAGCTTTCGGACTCGTGCTTGAACCCATCTTCAGGGAACTTCTCTTTAGCAGCGTGTGGTATTTATAGTGCCTATGGTGTGTGGCTTTTGAGATGTGGATTGGGGTGTGTGAATGGCTGGCTTTTCGTTGGCTGTTGTCTCCTTGGGCTGCCCAGCCTTTGAAGTACTGAATAGGCTGGTGGACAATCAGCATCGGGTTGACCATAGAGTTGCCCCTTCCCCAGGCTTCAATCACTTCCCCGGCTGTTTTTGTGCCTGCTCGTCCAACAATCTTCGTAGTTGCAAAGTTGAATGTGTGTCCTTGTTCATTGCAGTGGGAGGCTTCTGATGAGTTCGAGTCTCCTCGTCCGACTGCTCGCTGGTCTTCTTGGTTAGTTCCCTCTCCTTCTATCCTACATAGTCACAGAGGCAGCCCATTGAGGGGATTCTGTAGATGATCCCCCCTTCCAAGTGATCTTTACAAGGCATAATTTGTCTTTGTATGGTAACTTCTGGGCGGTCTGCAATGCCCATTGGCAGATCTCAGAAACTGTTCCACTGTTTCCAAAATGTTTCTATTATTGTTGTTGTTAGTGTTGTTATTATTATTTAATCTTTAGTGAGATTCACAGCCTTTGGGGCTGGTTGGTAGCTCAACAGCTCGAGTCCTAACCAAGGACCTAGGAACTGTTCAGGTAGCGTCGGAGGATATAAGCTGTTCCAAGTAGGGTGGCTTTTTTGTAGAATCAGGGTATTCAGATCTGATAAATTCAGGATTTCCAAATAGGTATTGCTCCAAGGGCTCCAATTACAATTGGGATAACACATGATTTCTTTTTCCAAAGTCGCTCAACTTCAATGTGTAAGAATCACTTTGTGATTCTTTCTTACTGCATGTCTACAATTCGTGCATCACCAGGTATTGCAATGTCAATGAACCAAATCCTTTTTCTTCTCAATTTCTCTACTACTACTTCTTCTTCTTCCTCTGCTGCTGCTGCTGCTTATTATTATTATTATTATTTTATTATTATTATGTGCCAGGTGGAGGCTGAATCTATGGGGGAAGACGAGCTAGAACTAGAGCCAACAGAAATCGAGGGGGCGGCTTTGTTGGCTTTGGAGGAGAATGGGGAAGGTCAAACCCAGTCAGGCCAGGGCCTTTCAGGACTGGGACAGTTTGTAGGCAGGGAGGACCAGGGCCAAGAGAGGCTAAGCAGTGAACATGAGAGACAGAGCTCAGGCAATGAGCAGGCTGCTCCCTTCTGATCCCTGAGTTTGGAGAGCGGAGAGAAGGCGAGAACAGCGCAGGCTGGCCCGACTATTAGACATACTTAACCAAAGTTACTTTCCTGCTAGATTACATATATAATTCTCCTTCTCCCTTCCCCCTCCCTCTCTCTCTTTCTCTTTTTCAAAGTCAATAAATTGAAACAGCAACCTCAATAAAGAAAAAAAAAATTCCTTTTTTCCCCCCCTCCGTGGCTTTCTTTAAAAGTGATTAAAAAGAAGGAAAAGATCGGCTTTTCAAAGGCTCTAATGCTATTGTGCTTTTTTTAAAAAAAAAAACTTTTCATTTTTGCCTCGTCTGCATCCCATCATCTTCGACTATTTAAAAAAATGAAAATTGGGTTTTATTGAAACATTTCAATTTTGATTATGATTATTCTTTTTATTTTTTTAATAAAGATGTTGCCGTCTCGCTGAACGAAATCACTGGAACGAAATGAGTAAAAAAGTTTAGAAGAAATATAAAATAATCTCGGCGCCCTGCAGATTTGATTAAAGGCACAGCAGACAGAATACGGGCCTATTTCTGTAAAGTCTCTCTCTCTCTCTCTCTCTCTCCCTCCCTCCCTCCCTCTCTCTCTCTCTCTCTCTCTCACACACACACACACACACACAGAGAGCCCATGTGCTGTCTTGGATCGACAGGGTGTGAAAAGCACAACTTGTCAGAAATGACCTTTGCACCAAACTCTCTTTCCGGCAATTTTCCATCAGAATGAATTCTGCGCATTTTTTCACGTTGCTCAGACTTTTGGCATCTGCGTTCTGTCGCAAACTTCCTTTCTTTGTCAAAGGTGATTTTTTTTTTCCCCCCCAAGCAAAGAATTTGCTCCCCGAGCCCCAGTTGCATTACACCCACACTGGCAGCATTTTTTTACAGCTACGCAGGTGCTTTTCGGTCTCACCTGGTCCTCCTCATCTTGCAAGGAAGTCGATTTAGCTGGAGAAAAAAACTTGATTTGAAAGCCTGGGGTGTTTTCACACCCTATTGATCCAAGAGAACACAGTGTGTGTGTGTGAGAGAGAGAGAGAGAGAGAGACATAGACAGACAGACAGACAGAGATGCTCTGGAGGCTCTGCACATACATTCAGACCACCATATTAGATGTGTTCCCTGCTGATTGGGCCACAGTCCCCCATCCGGTTCCTGGTGATTGGCCCCAAATCACCCACTTGGCTTTCCTGGCTAAGGCGGGACTAGAACTCACCGTCACCTAGTGATTGGCCCCAAATCACCCAGCTGGCTTTCCTGGCTAAGGCAGGACTAGAACTCACTGTCTCCTGGTGATTGGCCCCAAATCACCCATTGGCTTTCATGGCTAAGGTTGTACTAAAACTCACTGTCTCCTGGTGATTGGCCCAAATTCTCCCAGCTGGCTTTCATGCCTAAAGCGGGACTAGAAGTCACTGTCTCCTGGTGATTGGCCCCAAATCACTCAGCTGGCTTTCACGGCTAAGGCAGGACTAGAACGCTCTGTCTCCTGGTGATTGGTCTCAAATCATACAGTTGGCTTTCATGGCTAAGGCGGTACTAGAACTCACTGTCTCCTGGTGATTGGCCCCAAATCACCCAGCTGGTTTTGATGGCTAAGGCGGGACTAGAACTCCCTGTCTCCTGGTGATTGGCCCAAATTCTCCCAGCTGCCTTTCATGGCTAAGGCAGGACTAGAACTCACTGTCTCCTGGTGATTGGTCTCAAATCATCCAGTTGGCTTTCATGCCTAAGGCGGGACTAGAACTCACCGTCTCCTGATTATTCTCTGCATTTCTCTGCACTTTTTCTAGAGCCTCAACATCTTTTTGTACATCGTGGCCACCAAACCTGGCTGCAATATTCCAAGTCTGATCTTATCCAGGCTTTATATAGTACTAACATTTCACATGATCTTAATTCTGCCATCTATTAATGCAGCTTAGGGACTGCAAAGCAGGTCCAAAATTTATAAGCCTCTACATTTATTTGCAAACCAATGGACCTCTTATATCTCTCTATATAAAAGCAAAATACCCCTCACGCATCATCACAAAATCTCCAGAGCAGTAAAGCCTACAAACTTGAAATTTGGCCCGTATGTTCCTCTTGGCTTCTAGGTGCTCACTAAGAAAGGATTTTTTGAAATGACCATCATAACTTTAGTATTTCCTATATTACTATTATTAACACGTTCTGATGCTAAGGAGTTTGACTCCCGCTCCCCACCTGAAAAGAAATCTCTTCCAAATGCAAAACACAAGCAGAGGAGAGGAGGTTCAGTTTCAGAGCACCAAGCAGCTTTAGGACAGAACAGTTGAGCTAAGCCACGCCCAGGCTCCTTGCTGTCTCCTTGCTCCCACAGCAAATACTGTTTCACTTTCCAAATAGCCCTCAACTCTCTCACACACTGACAGGACGCTAGCCACATGAATACCGATGGATGCTGGGAGACAGAGGCAGAATTTTCTTTTCCTTATTTCCCTCCCCAAAAACTCAACCACAACAATACACGAGCATATAGTAGATACAAACTCAATGTAAACTGCTCCAAACTCGATTGCAGGAAATACAACTTCAGCAACAGAGTAGTCAATGCCTGGAATGCATTACCTGACTCTGTGGTCTCTTCCCCAAAAACCTCCAAAACTTTAACCTTAGACTGTCTACTGTTGACCTCACTCTTTTCCTAAGAGGTCTTTAAGGGGTGTGCATAAGTGCACCAACGTGCTACCATCCCTGTCCTAATGCTGCCTTTTTATTCTTATCTATTTCATGTATTAATAGTCATGTTTATACTTATATCTGTTATTTAATATATGCTCGACAAATAAATAAATAAAATAAATAAACTAAGCCCGACCACATAGTTTTGTAGTGAAGCATGGGTATCGAGCTAGTATTTCATATATGAAATACTTTTTTCATATATGAAAAAATAGTTAGCAGATTAAAACAACCGCAAAGTTAAAAGTTCAAGGCACTCCGTTAAACAGCCCATTATTGTCATTTACCTGTAGACAGTCTACAACCGTTTCTCACTACTGATGATCCCTGTCATTATCTCTGATCCATCGAGGATCAAATACACACACATACCCCACTCCCCGTTTGTCTCTTAATAGTGAAACCGTCCCTTTGCTTTTTAATTGGGAACTTTCCCAACAATTCCTCTTTTGCTGAGTTCCACGATTGCAAATAGTACTTCCAGAGCACGCCAGCCGCGTCTTCAGAATTACAGAAATTTAAGCACGGGGGAAGGACGGGACCTATTGCAGAGTCCTTTATATATATATCTCACTTGTAATTTATATTCTTGGGGAATGAATCTTGCCTGCAGAGTTAACTACGATTGAGCAATCGCTCTTCGGCTGCATCCATATTGAATCAACGTCTTGTGATTGATCACTATTTGTTCTGGTTTGCTATTCCTTTCCACCGAAGAAGTACTTGGTAAAATGTGCTTGTCTGGTCCTGGTTTGAAAGGCAGGGACATCTTTCAGCCAGCTTTTAGCAGAAGTTTACCAAGATTATTTGCAATCTGTTCCCTGCCCCCAAGATTCAAAACCATCCTTCATTGTGTCCCAAATGAAATTCCTTGGGGGAGGTTGGGTGTCATGCCTTTGTTGGAGTTTGATTTGGAAGGGTGGGGGGATTGAGCAGTTGACAGGGAGTGGGAGTGTGGCTCCTGTGGTTGTAGAAGAAAGAGGGGAAGGGCACAGTCTGGCTGGGCCTTCAGAGGAAGACCCAGGCCCATCCCCTCTTCATTCACTCAGGGAGGAACGGAGAAGGGAGCAACATGGCTTACGGGAGAGGAAAGGGCCCTGATCCCTTTCATTAGTTGCAGCTGGGAGAACAGGATATAAGAAGGGCGTTTGGACACAGCATCTGGAAGGAAAGCCTGCATTATCTTTTGTTGAGGCTTATCTGGGTTTTGACGTCCTCCCAACTGTGTGTGCTTCGTTATCTGTTGGAAGCCTGCAATTTATCATCCTGGCTTGTCGTATGTGGTTTGTGTTGTTGTTGTTTTTTATTTCTATTTTATCTGTACTTTGGGTTCAGACTGCATTTCTTCCCTTTGTAGACTGTTTTTGGAAGAGTTTGATCTCCAGCCAAGGATAACTGGACGTTGGGGGCCAAGTTGGAGGTATTAAAGGGACTTTACCTATTTTTGTGTCTTTGTTATTTTTGTGCCACGCCCCTTTGGGTCATCACATTGGGCATGTCACAACTGCAGCCTTTCCTTATGGAAATGGGATGGGATGGAGAGAATCACGAATGTCTGGAAAGCCTACCAATTGTCCTAATATGAAAGAGGGGTCCTTGGTGCTCTCTGAACTTAATTGTTTTCTTGTAGACATGTCATGACCCAACTAGGTAGCGTCATCAGTTCTGGAAGGGTGAGGGGTTTGTGTAGAGAAAGAATATGAGGAAGAAGAGGAGAAGAACAAGAATGATTGTGGGGTCCTTGATCCTTTCTGACCTTAGTTGATTAACAGAATTGGAAGGGAGTCAGAAGGGACCATGTAGGTCATCTAGTCCAACCCCCTCTCCCGCCCAAGTAGGATACTCTACACCATTTCTGACAAATGGCAGTCCAGTCTTTCTTCTTGAAAGCTTCCAGTTTTCTTGCAGACGTTTCATGACCCCACTAGGTAGCTATTGTGGTCAAACGGCAGTGGAATCGGACAGTGGGGAAGAACGGGGACCAGTCAGGGAGTCTGGAGAGGCCTCGGATGAGGGTCCTGCATCTGATGCAGAGATGGGGCCAGGACCATCTGGGAGTTATTGCTGACTCCGGAGCCCTCAGAATCTGGTAGCAGTGAGGCAGAGGAGCAAGGGGAGCCTGTTCTTAGTGCACGTGTGCACAGAGCTGCTAGAAGGCAAGAGCAGCTGAAACAAAAGGGGAGACTTGGGAATAAGGCTGGGAGCTGATTGCCCCTCCCATAAGGGATAAAGGTTCAGGCCAAGATGACGAAACCTTTGCAGGAAGCAAAGTCGTTCGAACGGTTCCGAGTTCTCCTTGGTTTTTCTTGTACTTCGGTTGGTTTCTTTTCTAGTTCATTTGATACTTCTGGTTTTGGCAGCGCTTCACAGAACTGAGAGGTGGGTGCTTATCTTGGGAGACTGTTTGAGATTGATTCCGGCTGGGAATGAAAACAATTCCCAGAGTTGCAATAAAATAGGTTTTGTTTTTAAAACAAGTTTGTGAATAATTACGGTTTACGAAGCCTGGGTCAGAACAGTAGCATTATCAGAGTTCAAAGAGACTGGGGTTTGTATAGAGAACTTGAAGGAGGAGGAGGAGGAAGAGGAAGAGGAGGATGACGACTGTGGAGTCCTTGGTGCTCTCTGAGTTTGGTTGTTTTCTTGCAGACGTTTCATGACCCAACTAGGTAACACCATCAGTGCTAGAAGGGCTTTGGGGTTTGCTCTCTATTTATAGTTAAAGACACTGAGCTTGTCCATTGTACACAACCTGTCAGTGGCATACAACTTGGGGGTAATCCTAGTCCCATCACTCAAAGAGCAGCTGGCAGTCGTGGTTAGAAGAGAGTTTGTGCCGTTTTGTGTTGTGCATCAATTATTTTGGAGAGTGAAATCCTGTGTTCAGTCACTCATAGCAACAGCCCTTAGACTTACATACCGCTTCACAGTGCTTTTAGAGTCCTCTCTAAGCGGTTTACAGCGTCAGCCTCTTGCCCCCAACAATCTAGGTCCTCGTTTTACCCTACCTCAAAAGGATGGAAGGCTGAGTCAACCTTGAGCCAATCAAGATTGAACTCCTGGCAGTTGGCAGAATTAGCCTGCAGTACAGCCTTACAACCACTGCACCACCGGTGGCTGGAGAATTCTAGGAGTTGAAGTCCAAGATCTCTTAACGTTGCCAAGTTGGGAAACAGTGTCTTGCTTGATATGGTAATCCGATTCATTTAGCCTTAACTCAATACGATTGATGTATTGATAAACTCTTCAATCATGTATTGATGTACTGTTTATCATATGGCACATAGAAATAACCAGGATGCCTGATATCTATTAGCAATAGCACTTAGACTTAAATGCCGCTTTGCAGGCAATGCTTTACAGCCTTCTCTAAGCGGTTTACAGCGTCAGCCTCTTGCCCCCAACAATCTGGGTCCTCATTTTACCCACCTCCGAAGGATGGAAGGCTGAGTCAGTGAATCACATGGAGTCGGCAAGAATCGAACTGCTGGCAGTCAGCAGAATTAGCCTGCAATACTGCATTCTAAGCACCGTGCCACCACGGCGCTCATATCCTTAAATATGAGTCAGTTTCTAAGCGCCTGAATTTTGATCATATGACCCTGGGGAATGCTGCAACTCTCATAGTAATGAAAAACGATCGTAAGTCACTTTTCTCAGTGCTGTGTAACTTCGAACGGCCACTAAATGAATGGTTGTAAGTCCAGGACCACCTGTGCATCTGTTTGCAATTCAGCTGACCCAGGGGTGGGATTTAAATTTCTTAACAACCGGTTCTGTGGGCATGGCCTAGTTTGTGGGGTGTGGTTTGGTGGTCATATGACTGGCCGAACATGGCTTGTATGTAAATATTGTAAATGTTTATGTAAATTTTGAATTTTTTTATTAAAAAAGAGCAACTTTTACCCAAAATCAGGCAAAGCAGGCAGGCAGATGGAGTTGCTCACAGAATCACGGATTCACTCAGAAATCTACCTTTCTGCCATCTGCTGCCTGTATCTGTCACATAAAATTTGTTAGCAAGCAAACTCACAAAATTAACTCACAACACGCCATGTATGTAAATATTGAATTTTTTATTTTTTAAAAAAGAGCAACTTTTACCCAAAATCAGGCAAAGCAGGCAGGTAGATTGTGTTGCTCACAGAATCACAGATTCACTCAGAGATCTACCTTTCTGCCATCAGCTACCTGAGTCTGCACTGAAAAATAGAAACTTCAGTCCTAAGGAAGGTTCAACTCTGCTTTTAGATTAGCTATAAAGCAAGAAATCCAACAGTTTCCTACTTTCTAACTAATCTAAATCTCCCGGCACAGCGGATGGTTGGGGGGGAGGAGGGAAATAAAAATAGCAATTTATCAAACGCAGGCAAGTTTGATGGCGTGCATGCCAGGTAAGGAGTGAGCGGGTGGGGAGGGGTGGGACCAGCCAGTGGCGCGATTTGCCGGTTCTCCGAACTGCGCAGAATCGTTAACAACCGGTTCGATAGAACCGGTCCGACCAAGTAGAATCCCACCCCTGAGCTGACCTATCCTACATTTGATATGTGAAAGAAAAAATAGTTAACTGGTTAAATAACCACAAAGTTAAAGTTCAAGGTACTCTCTGAACAGTTTATTATTATAATTTACTCCTAGAAAGTCTACACGGTTCGAATAGAATAGAATAGAATAAAAATAAGAATAAGAATAGAACAGAACAGAACAGAAAATATAGAATGGAATGGAATATGGAATGGAATGGAATGGAATACAATGGAATACAATACAATGGAATACAATACAATATGGAATACAGTAATAATAGTTATTCCATAATAATAGAATATGGAATAGAACGGAACAGTATAGAGCTGGAAGGGACCATGGAGGTCTTCTAGTCAACCCCTTGCTCAAGCAGGAGACCCTATACCATTTCAGACAGGTGTCTGTCCAGTCTTTTCTTTGAAAACATTCACAGAGCAACCCTTCCAATTTCTGTCACCTCTTCTGGAAAAACAGGAGGTCCTGGACTTTTAAAATATCGCACAGTCACTACTACACGTGAGCTCAGCGCCTCGAAGACCAATTATAAGACCACACCTGGTAGACTGCAACCCATTCTGGTCACCACACTACAAAAAAAGAAGTTGAGACTTTGGAAAAAAATGTGCAGAGAAGAGCAACTAAGATGATCAAAGGCCTGGAGACTAAAACATATGAAGAACAGTTACAGGATTTGGGTTTGGCTAGTCTAAAGAAAAGAAGAATTAGGGGGTGATACGATAGCAGTATTCCGGTACTTGTGGTGGCTAGCCTTTTTTGGCTCCTGTGCCAAAAATTGTGCGTGCACCACCAGCACACACGTACTTGCGGGCCAGCACCCAGAATGCAATGCACTTCACCCCCCTCCCCACGCCCCCTGTGCATGTGTGCGCAATCTCCCCCCTCCCCCCCCCGCCACCCCCTCACCTGCACTGTGCCGCACAGCTGATTTTTCGGCTGGTTTGAGGCCTTTTTCGGCCTCATACAAGCCTCTGCAAGGCTTTTCTGGACGAATCATAGGCCTGTTTCGACAGGAAGTGACGAAACGGGCCTATAATTTGGTCTGAAAAGCCTTGCAGAGGCTTTTTCGAAGCCTCTAGGAGGCAGAAAAAAGGCCTCAAACCAACCGGAAAAAATCAGCTGTGAGGTGCGCACATGCGCAGTGAGGTAAGTTTGCCTGCGGCTCACGTGTGCCATAGGTTCGCCATCATGGGGCTAGTCCGAGGAAAAGAAGAATTAGGGGAGACATGATAGCAGTAGTCCAGTATTTGAGGGGCTGCCACTAAGAAGAAGGGTTCACATTATTTTCCAAAGCACCAGAGGGCAGGCCAAGAAACAATGGATGGAAATTAAGGAGAGGAGCAACCTGGAATTAAGGAGAAACATCCTAACAGTGAGGACAATTAAACATTAGCACGGCTGACCTCCAGAAGCTGTGGGTGCTTCCATCACTGGATTTTTTTTAAGAAGAGACTGGAGAGCCGCTTGATTCAAATCGCATAGATTCTGCTGCTGGAGCAGGGGGCTGGACTAGAAGACCTCCAAGGTCTCTTCCAAGCTCTATTCTATTCTAAATATTCGATTCAATTATTCAGCAAGCCGTCTCAATTTTTTTGGCTTCTGGAGTTCCCGAACTGGCTTAACAAATCGCATTTGGCCCAGAGTTTTTAAATCTCCACTTGGCTTCCCTCCCGGTCCGAAAGTGTTGAGTCGCACGCAGGGTTTTTCTCTCATTGATGTATGTTTCTGTCCGGGTGGCTGGGAAGATTAACGAGCGGGAGGTCAGTAAATAGAAAGAGCGCAGAAGGGTTGGGTGGGTGGCAGGAGTGTTTCTTCCCATCTGAATAATCCAAAGCAAAAGGCAGGCTTGAATGATTGATGCCGAAGGCGGGCTCGGTAAACGGCAACCCAGTTAAACTGGAATGGATGCCCATCCAGCAGGGCAGGAGACCTCCAAAGTGCACGTTAATCAGCAGAAAGAGAGCTTACCGTGACTTCAGTCCTGGAGGATTTGCAAATCAAGCTTGTTTGGGGTGTGTGGGGGGGTGCAGGGAGGTAGGTATAAATGCATCCCGTAGTTTTGGCTTTGACGTTTTCCTCTCAACGTGTGTCTCCACCGCTGCTATTATCAAAGCGCCATTTGAGTTAAAAGAACGGCCAAATGAGTTGCGTCTCTCCAAGGAAGGCCCTGTTATTTCTACGCAGGACGTAACCTGGAGCCAGGTTGGCCGAAGGCTGTAAGACAAGGAATGATCCAGAACATCCGAGTTGGAAAGGGACCTTGGGGGTCTTCTAGTCCAACCCCCTATTCGAGCAGGAGACCATAACACTATTCCAGATTAATGGTTGTCCAGTCTCTTCTTAAAAGCCTCTAGTGATGGAGTATCAATAACTGCTGAAGGCAACTTCTATTCCACTGATTAACAGAGTAAGGGAGTTGGAAAGGCTCCTTTTTCAGGTGCCATTGTAACTTTGGTCTTCAATGAATGATTACAAGTCAAGGACGACCTGTATGTTGGAGAGTCCATCTCAAGATGTCTCCTCTTTCTTCTCCTCCTCCTCCTTCTCTCCACAAACTCCACTCCTTTCTAGCACTGATTTCTTCTTCTTCTTCTTCTTCTTCTTCTTCTTCTTCTTCTTCTTCTTCTTCTTCTTCTTCTTCTTCTTCTTCTTCTTCTTCTTCTTCTTCTTCTTCTTCTTCTTCTTCTTCTTCTTCTTCTTCTTCTTCTTCTTCTTCTTCTTCTTCTTCTCCTCCTCCTCCTCCTCCTCCTCCTCCTCCTCCTCCTCCTCCTCCTCCTTCCCCTTCTTCTTCTTCCTTCTCCTCCTCCTCCTTCTTCTCCTTCTCCCTCCTCCTCCTCCTCCCCCATTGGACATTGACGATCCTATTTTTATCAATAGTCGCACAAAAAGGTAGTGCTTTGTTCAAACCAGTCCCTTAGATTTTGAAGCCACGATGTTCTTCTTCTATCTGGACCTTCGTTTGCCTTCAATGTTTCCCTGGAGGATTAAGTGAAGGATGCCATATTTTTCCAGGTGTCGCATCCCATGTCCGAAATATTCTAACTTTTGCTTTTTTTATGGCTTTGATTATTTCCCTTGGCTTTCCCAGGTGGCTTATCACCTCCTCATTTCTGATTTTGTCAACCCAACTTATACATAACAGCCGCCTGTAAATCTACATTTCAAATGCTTCAAGTGGCTTTCTGTCAGAGACCAACTCTCCACTCTGTAGAGATGTCTCTTGGGGGTCAGTTAATAGGTCAGGCAAAGGAGAAGAGGAGGTTTGGCCCTGCATAGTAGAAGATATAGACTGCTAGGAGCTCTCTACAGTTGGCATGGAGAACATCATGAATAACAGAGTTGGAAGGGACCTCCGAGGTCTTCTAGTCCAATCCCCTGCTCAAGCAGGAGACCTGATATCATTGCAGACAAGTGGCTGTCCAGTCTCTTCTTAAAAGCCTCCAGTGATGGAGCACCCACAACTTCTGGTGGCAAATTGTTCCACTGATTAATTGTTCTGCCTGTTAGGAAGTTTCTCCTTAATTCCAGGTTGTTTCTGTTCCTGATTAGTTTCCATCCATGGGGATGCTGGCAGGTAGCAAACTTGACTTGTAGCTAATAACTTGGTACTCACCCATGCTTGGGTCTTTGCCAAAGGTCAGGAAGAACCAGTTGCAGACCAGACTCTGGATTTGAACCCAGGCCTCCTGAGTATACACCAGAATTTAAATCCTGGATTTCCTTCTTCACAGGATATCTATACACTTGCCATCATTCTTGGCTCTGTAGTACACTGTCCCATTCAAACAGTCTTGGCACCATTATGAGTTGAATATTTTCTGCTGCTTATTTGAATTAATGCAATCTTTCAGGAGGGGATAATGCAATCAAAACTCTGGGGTGGTTGGTGCTCACTGAGTTTGGTTGTTTTCTTGCAGACGTTTCATGACCCAACTAAGTAACATCATCAGTGCTAGAAGGGAGGAAAAGAGGAGGACTATGGGGTCCCTGCTGCTCTCTCAGCTTGGTTGTTTTCTTGGAGACATTTCATGATCCAACTAGATAACATAATCAGTGCTAGAAGGGAGGGAGGTTTGCAGAGAAGGGGGGGACGACGACTGCAGGACCCTTAGTGCTCTCTTGAGTTTTATTGTTTTCTTGCAAATGTTTCACAATCCAACTAGGTAAAATCAGTGCTAGAAGGGAGTGGGGTTTGCCCTCTGTTGATATACAAGTGTTAGTAGGAAATGTTGTTAGTGGTTCTTTGATGGGGCTGCAGTTTACTATTAGCTTGCTTGTTTGAGTTGATTGGATATCGTTTACTTTTTTGGTTGTTGATTGTGTGCAGTTAATCTGGGCTATCTGGGTGTTGTGTGCTGGCCAAGAGGTGTTTGGCTCTTGTTGTTTCGTTTTCTTTTAGCTTTTTGATTGTCTCTTTTGAATGGTATGTAAATGTTGTTTATCTCTATGTGCCTGTTGATGGCTGGCTTGTCAGAGTGCCAGGCTTCCTGTGTTTTGAAGCTCTGCCTGGTTTTTTTTTATATATATATGTCATCTGTTTTGGTTGGTGAGGCTGTGTGTAGGGTCCATCCATGTGACTTCAGATCATATTGGAGGCAGCTTCAATCTTCTCAGCAGCTGGCACATTTTATTTCAAGCATTTCAATCCAACGTTGTAAAACATTTAAACATTTCAATGTTGGGAAAGTGCGCAAGCCCGCAAGAGGACAAATTTGATCATTATGTCTAGTCTGTCAGAAGTTACTACAGCCACACCATAGATGATAGCATCCTAGGGGTGGAAGGGACCTTGGAGGTCTTCTAGTCCAGCCCCCTACTCGAGCAGGAGACCGTAACACCATTCCATCCAACCTTTTGTGAGGTCCTCTTCTTTTTATCATACAGCGGTCCTCAAGGAAGCGTCGTTGCTATCCTATCAGAGTTTAGTTCCTCTACACCTGCCTTAAAACAGTGACTGTGAGAGGGACTTAGTGGACGTCACTTAATTATGAGCCAGCCATGTCCAGCAGCAGCCAAAAACGCCAATACAGTCCTGGGTTGTATAAACAGAGGCATAGAATCAAAATCACGTGAAGTATTAGTACTGCTTTATAAAGCCTTAGTAGCAGTGGTGGGATTCAAAAAAATTTACTACTGGTTCTGTGGGCGTGGCTTGGCTTGGTGGGCATAGCAGGGGAAAGTTACTGCAAAATCCCCATTCTCTCCCCATCCCACTCACCTGTGTCAGGTTTCCAAGTGATGAAATCCATTTAAAAAGAAAAGAGCAAAATCCCATCTTCCAAAACAAATTTCTTTTATTTAGGAAAGCATCCAATTGGCAAAGTCCATGATAATTCCGGATCTGACACAATCCGAAATTACCCCCAATATTAAAAATTAGAAACAAACCCCAAAAGTCACATTCCCCAATAGAAGTAAATCAACGTTGCCTGATGTCATCAATCTCCACCTCCAGGTCTCAGCAGGGTCAGCTTTCGTTCCCACGGGAAGAAGGACCACCTAGCCTAAACAACTCTCTCTATCTCCACTCCTCCCACCTTGGGAATGTGGCAAACCCGAAACCTTTCCCCCCCATAACCAGCAAAAAAAGGAAGGTTGACTCAGCCTTCCATCTTCTCGGGGTAGGTAAATTGAGGACCCAAGATTGTTGGGGGGCAATAAGCTGACTTTGTAAAAATGCCGCTTGGGGGGGGGGCAAAAGCCCTAGAAATAAGCAGGCATATACAATGGAATGAAGGCTATTGCTGAGCACTTAGCATGGTGCTCCATAGATTGTAAGCCTCCCTGAGTCTCCGGAGAAGGGCAGCATATAAATGTAATTAAATTAAATAAATAAATAAATAAATAAATATATAATAAGGCTAAATAAAATGGCTACGCAGATGTCAATTTCGAGCTTGACAACCTGCTTTCCAGCTCCGTTCTCCTGTGCAGGGCAACCAAAGAAGACCCAGCCGATCAACTGGGACTCAATGGGAGTCAGAGAATAGAAGGGGCTCAAGCCAGTCAGAGGTGGGATTGGCCAGTTCTCCGAACCATTCAAAATTTCCGTTACCAGTTCTGTAGAACTGGTCAGAACCGGCTGAATACCACCTCTGCTTAGTAACGCCACACCTGGAATACTGCATCCAGTTTTGGTCGCCACATTATAAAAAAAGATGTTGAGACTTTGGAAAAAGAGCAATGGAGAATGGAGAATTTCTAATTTGGGGGAAGGTCTACTCCATCTTGCTTTTTACCCCAAAGGTGGTCTTTTTTTTTTTTTTGACCACCATACTTGGTTTCTGCTGTTTTCCAAGGAGATCCCAAAATCCGATCAGGAGACCAGACACAATTACCGACAACACAAATATCGCTTTGCCAAATCCCTGTCTTCGGGTACCAAAAAAAAATGGCTTCATGCTTCCAGCAGAGCAAATGGGCAGATTTCCCTTTAAATGTTTGGAATAAATGTGTGTGTGTGGTGGTGGGGAACTGACTTTTTGTGCCTTAAAAAGAAGGCCCTGTCTTTGGCTCCAGGCAAAAGCACCTGACAAGCCATGACAAGCTCTTCTATCAGGGGATTAGCCACTAATAATAATAGCCCAAAGGAGCCTTTCCTGCTATCTGATCAAACTGGTCTTGCTTTCTGGCATAGAGAGGTGCCTCGGTGTCAAATAAACCGATTTCCAATGCCGGCTCTTTTAAATAATCTTTCCCGTATTGGCTGCTCCTGTTATCTGTCCAAATCTTTTAATTTTCCCTGATAGCCGCAATGCTGTAAAACTTAGATAAAACTTAGCAGAGGATGTTTCCCCCACATGCAGACCTGGCTGGATTTTTTTTTAAACTGGAGCAAGAATACAAGCAAGCTCAGAGAGTAGTAAGATCCCCACAGTCCTCCTCCTCCTCCTCTCTGCAAACTGCCTCCCTTCTAGACTTGATGATGTTACCTAGATGGGTAATGAAATTTCTGCAAGAAGACAAACAAGCTCAGAGAGCACTAAGAACCCTACAGTCTTCTTTCTTTCTTTCTTTCTTTCTTTCTTTCTTTCTTTCTTTCTTTCTTTCTTTCTTTCTTTCTTTCTTTCTTTCTTTCTTTCTTTCTTTCTTTCTTCTTCTTCTTCTTCTTCTTCTTCTTCTTCTTCTTCTTCTTCTTCTTCTTCTTCTTCTTCTTCTTCTTCTTCTTCTTCTTCTTCTTCTTCTTCTTCTTCTTCTGCTTCTGCTTCTTCTTCTTCTGCTTCTTCTCCTGCTCCTTCTGCTCCTCCTCCTCCTCCTCTTCCTCTTCTCCTCCTTCTCCTCCTCCTCTTCTTTTTCTTCTTCCTCCTCTTCTTCTTTTTCTTCTTCCACCTCCTCCTCTCCTCTCCACAATCTCCACTCCTTTATAGCACCGATTCGTCCTTCTCCTCTCCTTTCTACACAATAAAATTGTGAAGTTGGAAGTGGGCCACAGAGTACGTTTGTCAGTGCAGGAAGCCAGGTAGCAATAGAATAACCTTGGAATTGGAAGGGACCTTGGAGGTCTTCTAGTCCAACCCCGCTGCTCAGGCAGGAAACCCTAATACCATTTCAAGCAAGTTGCTGTCTAATCTCTTCTTAAAGGCCTCCAATGATGGAGCACCCACAACCTCTGGAGGCAGGTTGTTCCATCGGTTAACTGTTTTCACTGTCAGGAAATTTCTCCTAAGTTCTAGGTTAAGAACAGCTTGCCTCCAGAAATCATGGGTGCTCCATCGCTGGAGGTTTTAAAGAAGAGGCTGGACAGTCTCTTGTCTGAGATGGTATAAGCAGGTTCTCCTGCTTGAGCAGGGGGCTAGACTAGAAGATCTCCAAGGTCCCTTCCAACTCTGTTCTATTCCATTCCATTCCAAGTTGCTTCTCTCCTTGATTAGTTTCCATTGGTTGCTTCTTGTCCTGCCGTCAGATGCTTTAGCGCAGGGGTCTACAACCTTTTGGACCTCAGGGACCACCAAACTCATCATTTTAAATCCCATAGACCCTGGGAAAATCCCCCCAAAAGTCTGCAGGAAAATTCCCCACCCTGTTTTCCTACCAATTGAACTTTCTTTATTTGGGATTGCAGGATACCGTCTCCAGCTCCGTTCTCAAGGGCGGGGTGGGGTGGGAAGAGAGAGACTTTTGTCTTCATGCAAGGAAAACAGCAGAAGCAGCAGAAGTCTTTCTCTCCCCCAAAACTCCACCAGAAAGGAGTCTTTGCCAGCGCAGCCTCTTGGAGCAGGAGGCCTTGCAGGGTTCCCAAAGACTCATTTCTGGTGGAGTTTGGGGGAGAGAAAGGAAGATTTTTGCTGCTTTCCTTGCGTGCAGCCAAAAGCAGAAGAAAGAAGCAGCCTAGTGGCCAGGCCAGGTGCGTGGGGCGAGTGGGGCATGTTCCACCCCTCCACCCTTTCCCCCCTCCCTCATGTTGTTTGCATTGCAAACAACACAACAACAATAATAATAATAATATTTATTTATATACCGCTCCTCTCCCGAAGGACTCGGAGCGGTGCACAGCCATACAATTAAAACAATAAATATGTAAAAATTAAAACTAAATTAAACTAAGGCTCTGGCTGTAATCAATTAAAACCCCTCCCTAAAACCCTAAAATTTAATATAAAAAGTAAAACACCCAAATCTAAAATCAGCCCAAGCCGGCCTGGTCAAAGAGCCAGGTTTTCAAGGCACGCCTGAAGGTCCCCAGGTCCGTGGCTGTCCGTAACTCCAGAGGCAACCCATTCCAGAGGGCAGACGCCCCCACAGAGAAGGCCCTATTCCTCGGGGTCACCAGCCGGCACATAGATGCCGATGGGACCCGCAAGAGACCCTCCCTGTGGGAGCACACCGGACGGTGAGAGGAAACTGGCAGAATGCGGTCTTGTAAATATCCCGGTCCAATGCCATGGAGCGCTTTAAAAGCCTTGTGTTCCCGAACAGCCTGGATTAATTGCTTTGGGGGGTGCTTTGGGGGTGACATTTCTCTGCAGACCACCAAAATTTTCTTGCAGACCACCAGTGGTCCCCAGCCCACTGGTTGCCGACCACCGCTTTGGAGAATAGGTTGACCCCCATCTTCTTTGTGGCAACCCCTGAGATATTGGAACATTGTTATCATGTTCTCCCCTAGTCCTCCTTTTCATAAGACTAGACATACCCAGTTCGAGCCGTCTTTCTTCATATGTTTGAGCTCCAGTCCCCTAATCCTCTTTTTTGCTCTCCTCTGCCCTCTTTCTGGAGTCTCAACCTCTTTTTTTCACACTTTGGTGACCAAAACTGGATGCGGTATTCCAAGTGCACTCTTACCAAGGCATTCTAAACATTTACTAACCGTATTTGTGACAGCATGTTTATTCCTAGCCTGCCTTAATTAGATCTGGTGGTCGTGATTTAATGATTAATGAGTGGTTTTTGTTCAGGGGTCTGGGTGAGATTTAATTCCATCTTTGGAAAAAAAAAAAAAACCTCAGCAAATCTCTCAGGATTCCATTTGAGACCGTAAAGTTTTTCAATTTAAGCCTAAATAGTTTTCAAAGGGATTCGAATGAGCTCATGATGGTCCGCGGGGCAATTTAATAATATTCGGGAAATTCTATAAGAGGGTGCCAAACAGTTAGTGAAAAATGGCATGCATAAGAAGGTGCTTTTTTCAATAGACACTTGGACTTCCTTGCCACGGTGCTTACATTGAATCACTGCAGTTGTTCAATTAGCGACAATGTTTGTTAAATGAATCCAGCTATTGTGGCCCTCCAGTGGCCAGGAGAGCTGGCGACAGACTCGGACAGTGAGGAGGTTGGGGAGGAACCTGGGCCAGTCCTGGAGTCTGGGGGAGGCTCTGACGAAGGCTCTGCATCAGAGGCAGAGATGGGGCCAGGTCTGTACGACAGTTATCAGCTGCCTTTGGAGTCGGAGATCAGCGAGGAAGAACAGCTGGAGCCTGTTCCCAGTGTGCTCATGCGCAGAGCTGCCAGGAGAAGAGAACAGTTAAGAAACAAGGGTTGACTGGGGGGGGGGGGGTAAGGGCTCAGGTGGACTGTGAACAGCCCCTCCCATAGGGAATAAAGAGGAGCAAAAGAGGGAGTGGGGTTTGCAGGAGACAATGAGTTCAATTCATTAGGGTGAAGATTTGTTCCTGACCTCTTGCCAAGTCATTGCTGCTGCAGTGTGGCATTTAGAAGCTATCGGCCTGGCAACTCTCCAAGCCTGATAAAGGTCTGTCGTTGTTTGCCGGGACTTTGCTGGAAAGGAATGTAGTTTAACCCAAATAAAAGGGGTTTTACCGGGATGAGGAGTCGGCTTCGTGACCCTGGGGAGCCTCGATCAGAACACCGGCTTACCCTTTCATTTTGCTTGTCAAAAGGTCGCAAAGGGGGAAATCACCTGATCCCAGGGATGCCGCAACCATCGAGTCAGTTGCCAAGCTTGGAGTACCTTGTGAATGATACAGTTGGAAGGGACCTTGGAAGCCTTTCCTTGGCTCAAGCAAGAGACCCGAGACAGAATGAGAGAATCACGACATTGGAAGGCAGCTTAGAGGCAGGGGTGGGATTCAACCGGTGTTACTACCAGTTCGGTGATTACGTTTTGCTGCACGCATGTGTAAAAACCTTTAAGCTGTGCCCCCTGGACAGCTAAAAAGTGCTGCCCGCGGGTGCGCAGTGTTTGAAAAGCCTCTTTTTCCCTGCTTTTTCCACCGCAGCTGTGCCGCGCAAAGCAGCTGTGGTTGAAAAAGCAGGAAATAAAGGACAGGTAAGAACCCGGGCGGGTAGGTGGGCCAAAACAGCAGCAAACACAGAACCGGTTTTGTGTCTGCTGCTCTTCAGAGCAACCGGCTCTATAGAACCGGGCAGAACCGGTAGCATCCCACCCCTGCTTGAAGGCCTTCTAGTCCAACCGCTGGCTCAAGCAGGAGACACCCTAGACAGAATGACAGGATAACCGAGTTGGAAGGGGACCTTGGAGGTCTTCTAGTCCAGCCCCCTTGCTCAAGCAGAAGTCCCTATCCCATTTCAGACAACTCACTGTCCGGCCTCTTCCCCCCAAAAAAACCTCCCAACGATGGAGCATCCGCAACTTCTGGTGGCCAGCTGTCCCGCTGGCTAATGGTTCTCAAGTCAAAAACCCACGGTAACCTTCCTGTCTTCTCCTCCTCCTCCTCCTCCTTCTCTTCTCCAGGTACGAGACTTCTCTCCTGGACCTGGTGGCGGCCATGAGCCCGAGGCAGGAAGATCACCACGGCCTCCCCAGAGGGATCCAGCCCCCGAGCAGGACCTGCGGGAAACCCCGCTGGGGGTGGAGATCCCCCCGAGGCCAGAGCAACGGGCTGGTGGATTTGGAAGAGAGCCGGATTCTGGAGGACATCTTTTTCATTTGAGGGTCTCGGGGGGGGCGGAAGGGGACGCTCCCCCCCCCCAGAACTACTACTTTTTTTTTTTAATTCCTTTTTTTCTCCTCTGGGTGTGTCGACGTGTTCAGGATCTCCCTTTTAAATTATTTGTCTTGACCGATGATTGTCTCCTCTCTCTCCCTCCCTCTCCCCTTAGAAGAACCGAAGGACGGTAGCTCCCTTCTCCCTCCTCTCAATCATGATAGAGACGAACTGCATGGAGTGTTAGTGGAAACGTTTCCGGTGTGTGTGTGTGGGGGGTCTCTTCTGGGGATTTCATGGCTGAAGGGTCCGGAAAAGTCACGTCGTTGTGCAAAGGATGGGTGTTTCCTTATTGAGTTTGGGATCTTTTTAGTGGTGGGAACCGTTTTCTGGGGCTTCCCCCCTCTCTCTCTCTCCCTCTCCCTCTTTACTCCATTCCTTCCCTCCCTTTTTCTCTCTCTCCTTGACCCTCCTTTTCTCCCTCTCCCTCCTTCTCTTTCTCCCTCCCTCCATCTCTCCCTCCCCTTCCGTCCTCTCCCCTCCCTCTCCTTCCTTCTCCCTCTCCCTTTCTTTCCCTCTCCCTCCAACGCTCTCTCCTTTCCCTTCTCTCTCTCCTTTTCCCACTCCCTCTCTCTTCCTCCCTCTCCCCTTCCTCCTTCTTCTTCCTCCCCTCTCCCTCTCTCTTTCCCTCTCCTTCCTTCTCTCTCCCCCTCCTTCTCCCTCTCTTTCCCTCTCCCTCCAACTCTCTCCCTTTTCTTCTCTCTCCTTTTCCCACTCCCTCTCTCTTCCTCCCTCTCTCCCTCTCCCCTCCCCCCTTCTCCTTCCTCCTCTCTCCCACTCTCTTTCCCTCTCCTCCTTTCTTTCTCCCCCTCCTTCTCCCTCTTTCCCTCTCCCTCCAACTCTCTCTCCCCCTTTTCTTCTCTCTCTCCTTTTCCCACTTCTCTCCCCTTCCCTCCTTCTTTTCGTCCCTCTCTCCCTTTACTTCTCTCTTCCTCCCTCTTTCCCTCTCCCCACCCTCCTCCCCTCTACCTCTTTCTCTCTCCTTCCTTCTCTCTCCCCCTCCCCCTCCAACTCTCTCTCTCTCTCCTTCCTTCCTCTCTCCTTCTCCCTCCCTCTCTCTTTCTCTCTGTATCAGAAATCCAAGGCCATTCCAGCAGTATAATTTTCCATTTGCAAAACAGCCTCTTGAAAGGGAAAGCGAGGTGCATTTCCCAACCATACATTCCTGGGAATTACGAACCCGTTTCCCTGATTTTTTTAAGCAGGTAACTTTAAAGTTGCTCTCTGCACTTCAGTGGTTTGCTTTCCCCGTTAATGACCCTTTGATGGAAGGGGCTTCTTTAAAGAAAATAAATAAACCCAGGGTGCCTTTGGATACAGTCTGTCTGAAATACCATTCTCCCCTTCCTTTTATTTGCTGAACTCTCTTCAACAAAAAGTGAGCATTTCCTCCATCGGAGCTGCTCCCTTCGCGGTCCAGAGAGAAAGCACCGGACTTGGCAGGGCGAAATTTATTCACTCCGTGTTTCCGTGGGTCGAAAGGCTTCCTTCCCTCCTGCAATCTCTTGCCTTGATGTTGTAAATAAAGACGAATCAGTAATTATTTCCACTCACCCTTGGTAATGCATGCTTTGCCTTCTGACTTTAATTATTCAGGCTGTAGCTCTTCCAGTTGGCTTTCGAAGGAATTTCCCCCTCGCTGCTGCTCCGTTCCTTAAAGAAAGGTATAAAATTGGGTGGTTTCTTTTTTTTTTTTTAAAGGAAAACAATTGTAGATTCCAGAATCGGCAGTCATTCTTCACTCAATGCATCTGTCTTATTCTATCAGATAACATCCGTTTTGAAATTTGAGGAAGAAATAGGTATCAGAATGGTAGCCAGTAGCATGAAGAACGAGAGGGAAGTCCATCTCTTGGGTAGCACAAAGACAACACCAAAATCGTTGCCCTGCGCCTGTTTTGGGGGCCTGCTAGAGAAGGAAGCAGAGAGATATTATGGGATCCTCTCTTAAGATCGCTTTCGTCCTCTGCGTTTCCCTTCTCCCTCTGCTCTGCTTCAGTCCTCCCAAAGGACCAACCTTTGAGGTGGGCCTGAAGACATTCTGGTTGAAGATGGGTGGGCTTCAAAAATTTTAGCAACGGGTTCTCTTCCTGGTTGCTGGATGGGCGTGGCCATGGTGGGCGTGGCCTAGTCAGCCTCCTGCATGACAACCGTGGAGGCAGGGGCCGTTTTTGCCCTCCCCTGGCTCCGGTGCCTTTCCTCAAGCTTCCGGGCAGGCAAAAATGGCCTTCCCGGACTCCGGAGTCTCTCTGGAAGTTGGAAACGGGCCCATTTCCGGCCTTCCCAAACTTCCAGGAGGCCTGTTTGTCGCCCTCCTTGAGCCTCCGTGCGCGCCCTGCACTTACCTGCATCCAAAACGGGCCCTGTGGACCCAAACCCTTTTCCAATAAAACCAACACGAACCAAAGGGAACAAAAACTTTGTAATGATTTTTACGAATCCCCGGTTAAAAGGCTGCTGTAAAATAATTAACTTTGATAACCACGAGCCTCGCCAAAACTGTGCGAGGCTGCCAAGAATCACAGATAAGAAATATTTTACAACACAAGAGTCTTCAAATACCAATTAACATACTGTAATGTCCACGAGGCTGGAGTTTCAAAACGTCTTTGCTTCCTGCAAAGAACCTCCGATTCACAGCTGGCTTTTATCTTCTTGAAGGAGGGGCCATTATCTTGCAGCCTTGCTCCCGAGTCACCCGTGCTGTTGCAGCTGCTCTTTCCTGCGAGCAGCCCTACGTGCACTTGGCACAGGCTCCTCGGGAACCTCCTCATCGCTGCTGCCAGCCCCCGCAATCTCTGAAGGCAGCAGTCCACTCCCTAATGGTCCTGGCCCCTCATCTGAATCCTTGCTCTCCTCAGCCATCCTGCTGCTGGTGAACCACAACACGTGAAGACTCCGGGGAGGGGAAGGGAGGGGCGGAGTGGGCAGGGCCAACCAGGGGTGGCATATGGGGGGTTCTCCGAACTGCACAAAATCTTAGGGGCTCTCCCGAACCCCTGAAAAACCCCAGCAGCCCAGCCCTGCATCCGATGGCCTTTGGGACCATCGACATTCTTTTGACAGGACGGCGGTCAATTTCCTTTGTTTTTGTTTTTTTTCCTTCTGTTTTTATTTTATTCCAATAAAAAGTGAAAATGCAAAACCCTGTTATGATATGTACAGAATAACCCTTGAATAACAAGGATATGCACATGAAAACGTTTATGAAAATAGTTATGAATAATTATTCAGCCACACAACAGATACACTAAATTGAGTTAAAGTTTACTTTAAGAAATAGCTGGTCCAGGTTATATACATTTAACAGTCCAAAGAATATCCAATTACAAAGTCTTCTTACCGGTTGCCTTTGTCATTTACGGTAAACAAAGATATTGAAGTATAAGCACAGCATAAATACAACAGAGAACCTTAGATAACAACAGAATGTCAGAGAGAGAGAGAGCAAGCTATGATCTCTCTAGCTCCCTCTTATGGCAACTTGCAATACAATCAACCAATCGGAATATAGCACACAATCAATACAGTGATCTTGTCTTAAAGCTACAAACATATATTGTTGGTTTATATATTGCCAACCCAACTAACTGGTGTACATATTCCTAACAAACCCCAAATGATTTTTTTTTAAAAAAAGAAAAAGCAAAAGTACTTTTTTCTTTTAAATTACAATGGTCCGTTTTCAGCTTGACCAGTTTTTAAAACAAAAATCCATCCGTAGGTGAAGATAAGCTCTAAAAAACACACGCAAACACACTATCTCACCCACACAGTTGAGGTTGACATCATCAAAAGGTGGTGCCCAAGGTGAGCCAAAAAAAATATAAAATCCCATTTGAATTATGCAAAGTCCAAGAAGTCAAGGAGGTGGCAGACACCTGGCTTTATCGAAGGGTAGCTGTGACAAATGATAGATGCCCTTATAAACATCTGCCACTGCGCATCTATTAAGAGCATCAATATTGACTCTCGTCTCTCCTTGTCCATCTGCATCACAATCTGCACAATCTTGATGTCACAGCTTGGATGCTGATTGCTGAACCCAACTTCAATGTTGAGACTCAAGAAAAAGTACAGAGAAGAAGCAATCAGGATGATGAGGAGTCTGGAGGATAAAACATACAATGAACGGTTGCAGGAACTGGGCCTGGCTAGTCTAGGGAAGAGAAGGACCAGGGGAGACAGGAGAGCCATCTTCCCATATTTGAGGGGCTGCCCCAGAGAGGAGGAAGGGGTCAAGCTATTTTCTAAAGCACCTGTAGACCAGAAAAGAAATGATGGAAACTGAACAAGGAGAGATTCAACCTGGAAATAGGAGGAATTTTCTGAGAGAACAATCAACCAATGGAACAGAAGTTACTTTCAGAAATTGTGGGCCCTTCATCACTGGAAGCTTTCTAGAAGAGACTGGACGGCCATCTGTCAGAAATGGTGTAGAGTCTGCTTGGGTGGCGGGGTTGGACTAGATAACCTGCAAGGTCTCTTCTGACTGTTAATCTGTATCTGTATCTAAGTAAGGAGAAATTTCCTAACAATTGGAACAATTTTATCAGTGGAACACCTGTTGTGGTTCGCTGGCAGCCAGTGCAGATGGCAGAGGTATCGGACAGTGAGGACAAATATCTACAGACCCTCACATCCTGGACATAAACTGTTTCAACTCCTTCCCTCAAAACGACGCTATAGAGCACTGCACACCAGAACAACTAGACACGAGAGTTTTTTTCCCAAACGTCATCCCACTGTTAAAGAAATAATTCCCTCAGCACTGTTCAACTATTTACAAAGTCTGCACTACTATCCCTATTAATCTTCTCATCACTCCTTATCACCCATCCCCTCCTACTTGTGATTGTATGACTGTAACTTCGTCGCTTGTATCCTTACGATTTATATGGACTGTTTCCTAGTATGATTTGATTGCTTATTGTACCCTGTGACTATCATTAAGCGTTGTACCTGATGATTCTCGACTCTTGACAAATGTATCTTTTCTTTTATGCACACTGAGAGCATTTGCACCAAGACAAATTCCTTGTGTGTCCAATCACACTTGGCCAATAAAGAATTCTATTATTCTATTATTATTAAATTGTAGATGCTTCACCACCGGAGGTTTTTAAGGGAAGACTGGACACAGCCCCTTGTCTGAAACGATATAGGGTCTCCTGCTTGAGCAGAGGACTGGACTAGAAGACCTCCAAGATCCCTTCTGTCATTCTGGAAATTAATTAATTAATTAATTTATTTATTATTTTGATTTGTATACCGCCCCCTCTCCCAAAAAGCGATTTGGAGCGGTGAACAGCCACAATAAAAACATAGAAAAAGAAAAGTTTAAAAAGTTTAAAAATTAATCAGGACAGCTTGCCACCAGAAGGTGTGGGCGCTCCATCACGGGAGGCTTGATTGATTTTCCACCCAGTTTTATATGTTTCTTCACTTAATCTGGAGGCTCCGCTGAAGGATGGGGCCCTGTGCCAAACCCTATACCTATCCCCAGAACTGGAGTTACTGACAACTTTCACTAAACTCCCATTAACCCTTGACAGGTCTTGCCTTCCGAAGCCCAAACTCCTAACGCCTGTCATTTTCGACAGGATTGTACAAACAACACTCGGTCACCCCCGCGTGAGCAGATGGTACTTTGTCACCCGACATTATAAAACTGAAGTTATTAAAAACCATTTACAGCCTCGGGGGCAGGAAGGGGAGACGGAAGAATCAATGACTGTCAAAATAGAAACGGACGGGAATCGGCGACGGCGGAAGAAGCAGAAATGAGGTGTTTTTTTTTCTAAACTTCCCCCCAAACAGATATAACAGATAATCAGAGTTGGAAGGGACCTTGTAGGTCATCTAGTCCAACCCCCCTGCCCAAGTGGGAGACCCTACACCATTTCTGACCGATGGCAGTCCAGTCTCTTCTTGAAAGCCTCCAGTGATGAAGCTCCCACAACTTCCGAGGGCAACTTCTGTTCCATGGGTTGATTGTTCTCACTGTCAGGAAATTTCTCCTTATTTCCAGGTTGACTCTCTCCTTAAGTCAGTTTCCATCCATTGTTCTTTGTCTGGTCTTTGGGTGCCTTGGAGAATAGCTTGACCCTCTTCCTCTCTGGGGCAGCCCCTCAACTATTGGAAGATGCTCTCCTGTCTCCCCTGGTCCTTCTCTTCCCTAGATTAGGCAGGCCCAGTTCCTGCAACCGTTCAATGCATGTTTTAGCCTCCAGTCCCCTCATCATCCTGGTTACTCTTCTCTGCACTCTTTCTAGAGTCTCCACATCTTTTTTATAATGTGATGACCAAAACTGGGTGCAGTACTCTTAAGTGTGGCCTTACTAAGGCTTTATAGAGTGGTATTAGTGCCTCCCTTGATCTCGATTGTATCCCTCTGTTAATGCAACTTAGGATTGCATTGGCTTTTTGGGCTGCTGCTGCACACAGCTGGCTCCTATTTAGCTGGTTGTCCACTAAGACCCCTTCCAATCCGTCAAAATAAATCCGTGAGAATCAGAAGCTTCCTCTCAGGATAGTCCCTTTAAAATTGAAAAGTTTTCTCCTTGGAAACATCCCACCAGGATCGAGGAAGGAATTCCTGGATCATTCGTCCTTCGAGTTACAACCACCGTGGGGCCCAATATTTCCATTGCTAAGCGAGTTAAGTGAGTTGTGCCCCCTTTCTGACAAACTTTCTGGCAGCAGTTGTTAAAAGTTAAGTTCCGACGGTCGTTAAGTGAATCTGGACTTAACAACATTTCTGTTGGTAAGCGAGACAATTGTTAAAAGTGAGTTTTGCCCCGTTTTACGACTTGTCTGGCCTGAGTTGTTGTGTCAATCACTGCAGTGGTTAGGTTAGGAACACGGTCGTTAAATGAAACCGGCTTCCCCATTGACTTGGCGGTTGCAAAAGGGGATCATGTGACATGGGGATTATTGATTTATATTTCATATTTCTTCACTCCCTGTCTCCCTCCAAGAGACGTCCTGGGAGTGTACAATATCTGCCCCCCCCCCCAAATGAAAACGTTAAAAGCAGAATAATTGACGATTAAACATTTTTAAATGGGCAAAACAAGATGATAAAAAATGCCTGAAATCAAGGAATTCCAAAATGGGGAATTAGCCGTGTTAATACAGGTGGAGGGAGGCTCTTAAGGATCCAGCCATATGTGTTGTGGCCTGCCAGTGGCCATCAGAGCTGGTGGCAGACTCGGACAGTGAGGAGGTTGGGGAGGAACATGGGCTAGTCCTGGAGTCTGGGGGAGGCTCTGACGAGGGCTCTGTGTCGAAGGCAGAGATGGGGCCAGGTCTGTATGACAGTTATCAGCTGCCTTTGGAGTTGGAGATCAGCGAGGAAGAACAGCTGGAGCCTGTTCCCAGTGTGTGCATGCACAGAGCTGCCAGGAGAAGGGAACAGTTAAGGAACAAGGGTCGACTCGGGAGTAAGGGCTCAGGTGGACAGTGAACGGCCCCTCCCATAGGAAATAAAGAGGAGCAAAAGGGGAGTGGGGTTTGCAGGAGACAATGAGTACAATTCATTAGAGTGAAGATCTGTTCCTGACTTCTTGCCAAGTCATTGCTGCTACAGTGTGGCATTTAGAAGCTATCAGCCTGGCAACTCTCCAAGCCTGATAAAGGTCTGTCATTGTGAAATCTCATGAAAGACTGTTTGCCAGGACTTTGCTGGAGAGGAATTCCCTAAATAAAAGGGGTTTTATCGAGAAGAGGAGTCTGCTTCATGATCTTGGGAAGCCTAGGTCAGAACAATATGGGCCTTGGTGTCCCCTATGCAAGGCTGTTTGAGCTGTCTGTCTTTCTGCTAATCACTGTCTTTCTTACTTAATTCTTCCGCCTTGATTTCCCCATAAATATCCCCCGTTATCTCTTCCCGGGTCCATAACCCACTTTAATCAGGATCTAAATTGCAAAAGTGATGGATCTGTACATTCATCAAACGCTTCCTTCCACCTCTTCCATCAAACGCTTTATAAACCCAACTTCGCCCTCATTAGCTCCCTTAAAGAGAAACGTCTGACATTTTAATTTAATAAATTACCCAGATGCCTTTCTAAAAACCTGCCCTTTCCAAGTTATTCGTGGTACGTCGCGGCTCACATCTGGCCCAGACGTTGACAGATGTGCTTGAAAGGTTTGGAAAGAACATTACCCTTTAATTTGGGCTCTTTTGCCGCCACGTAGCAAAATGTCGGGAGTGAAAATTTGGCTGGCACTTCTTTGGGAGGTGCTGTTTTCACCTCTGTTGTTAGCAGATAAAGCCAGGCATTTTCCCTACATTCCTAGGTATATTACTGTCTTTCCCTGAAAATAAGACCCTGTCTTATAATATTTTTTTCCCACCAAAAAAGGCACCAGGTCTTATTTTGGGGCGATGTCATCCACTGACCAACCTCACTTCTGTGCGTTGCTTCTGGCCTCCTTTTCACTGTCAAAGGCCTTCAGGAATTTCTCCTTCTGCAGCCGGCAAGGCTTTCCTGAAGGCCTCTGCAGAGGATAACAGAGCTCTGGATCGATCCAGAGCTTTGTTACCATCCACAGAAACCTTCAAGGAACCTTGTTGGCTGCAGAAGAAATGGGTTAAAAATAAAAAAGGAAGAGTTTAACTTGCAAGCCTTCGTCGACGATCTAGTTTTTATTTGAGAAGAGCCACTAAATTCAGGACCCAAACTTAGAGAAAACTTAGAAAAATTTGGAGAAGTCGCGGGGCTAAAAATTAATAGGGAGAAAACAAAAATAATTACAAAAAAATATGACAAGCAAAAGGAAACACTAGCTGTGAGAATGGGCATCCAAATAGTAGATAAAGTAAAATATTTGGGGATTATGATCTCGGCGATACGTTGCAACACTTAAAAAGGATAACTATAATCCATTAATGAAACAAATAGCAGAAGATTTGGAAAAATGGGACAAATTAAGACTATCTTTTATGGGTAGATTAGTGACAATAAAAATGAGTATATTACCTAAATTACTATTTCTTTTTCAAAATGCTCCCATAAGATTGGAAAAAAAAAGTTTTTGGATGATTTGAATAAATCGATGTCGAGATTCATTTGGCAAAAGAGAAAACAAACATTATTTACTATTAATATGTCGGTTGTAAGGAGGTCCCCTCTTCAGAAAGTTTTCTGGGCTCGGTGATAGAAGGCTGAGCACGCTCTTCTACAAGTAGCTTGGCTGTACCAAATTCTGGCCATGCTCACCTGTGTATCTTTGGATGCAGCTGTTGCTTTTGGAACTCAAATTCCTCCCTTTGCATTAATGCCATACTCTTAACACAACCCGAGGATTTCAATTTTCCAGATGAGCGAGCGAAAGAGTACTGCTGCTGCCCATGGGTTGGATAACTTCCCCAAATTTTCCTGCACCAAGAAGGAGAACTTCAATCTTTCCTCTTTGTGAAACACAATCTTCAGAACAATCACAACTAGCAGATCTTGGCTGCTTCTGTGCAAGGTCTCCTGGAATAAATTCAACTTGGAAAGAGATTGGGTAGAGAAGGAATTTTGCAAAAGCTGTATTGAGGGATGAAGTTTACCGACAGAAGAGAATCGTTGTGGCTCAGGGTTGAACTGTGGGGTCCTTGGTGCTCTCTAAGCTTGGTGGTTTTCTTGCAGATGTTTCATGACCCAACTAGGTGACACCATCTGGTCTAGGAGGGAGTAGGGTTTGCAGAAGGGAGAAGAAGGAGGAAGAGGAGAGGGAAGATTAAGATCCTTGCTGCTGTCTGGGCTTGGATGTTTTCTGGCAGACATTTCATTACCCAGCTGGGTTTTAGAAGGGAGTAGAGTTTAGAGAGAGGAGGAGGAAGAAGAAGAAAGGATGATGAAGAGGAGGAGGAGGACTGTGGGATCCTGGGTGTTCTCTGAGCTTGGATGTTTGCTTGCAGACATTTCATTACAAAGCTAGAGAATACGATCAGTCCTTGAAGGGAATGGGGTTTGCAGAAAGAAGAAGTATTGTGAGGTCCTTGGTATTCTCTGAGCTTGGTTGACTTCTTGTAGACGTTTCATGACCCAACTAGGTAACACCATCAGGTCTAGAAGGGAGTAGTGTTTTCAGAATGGAGAAAGGAGGAGGACAAAGAGAAGGGGGAAACTGTGAGGTCCTTGGTGCTCTCTGAGCTTGGTTGACTTCTTCCAGATGTTTCGTGACCCAACTAGAGAATGTCATCAGCGCTAGAAGGGAGGGAGTTTGCAGAGTGGAGGAAGAGGGCTGTGGAGTCCTCGTCGCTCTCTTAACTTGGTTGTTGATGACCTAACTACATCACATCATCGATATGTCAATTATGGGCTCCTTGGGAGTTGAAGTCCACCTATCCTAAAATTGTGGAAGTTGAGAAATTCTGCTCTAAGACAACCGACTATGGTTAAAGGACATTCAGACCCTCCTCCATCTCTCCACAGCCTCCATCAATCCGCTTCCTTCTTCCCCAAGAGTGAATTTATGATGGCCATCAGGCCCCCTGCCTCTTTTCTGCTGTCTCCAAATGTGGTATTCAGCAGGTTCTGGTCAGTTCTGGAGAACCGGTAGTAGAAACTTTGAGTAGTTCGGAGAACCGGCAAATCCCACCTCTGACTGGCCCCACCAACCCCATCTCTTCTCTGCCTCCCATTGAGTCCCAGCTGATGGGCTGGGTCTCCTTTGGTTGCCCTGCACAGAAGAACGGAGCTGGAAAGCAGGTTAGTGGGATTGGGGAGAGAATGGAGATTTTACAGTATCCTTCCCCTGCCACGCCCACCAAGCCACGCCCACCAAGTCATGCCACACCCACAGAACCGGTAGTAAAAAAAAAATTAAATCCCACCACTGGCTGTCTCCCCTCTTCTGTTGGGTTTCTGGTAGCGTGTTCTTCCTCCCTTCCTTTCCACCTCTCCATCACGCTCCCTTCTTTAATGATTAAGCACCCAGCCCGTAAAACAAACTCTTTTAATTTTAGTTATTGTTTTCTTAATTGCAGATCAAGTTGCAAAAATGGGCCTCTGGTGTGTGTGTCTGTGTGTTCAACAGGGAGGAAGACTCCTCTGGCCAAGAGAATTTCCTAAAAGTGGGGATGCTGGGGAGATGGTTCCCCCAGGGAATCGAAGAGTGGGGTCCTGGGTGCTCTCTGAGCTTGGTGGGTTTTTTGCAGACGTTTCATGACCCAACTAGTTAACATCATCAGGGCTAGAAGGGAGTTGGAGTTTGTGGAGAGGAGGAGGAGGAAGAAGAAGTGGAGGAGGCCAATGACTGTGACCCTTGATGCTCTCTGAGTTTGGTGGTTTTCTTGCAGATGTTTCATTAACCAACTACTCAATATCATCCATGCTAGAAGGGAGTAGCATTTGCAGACTGGAGGAGGTGGAGAAAAGTGGGGGGAAGAGGAGGAGGAAGACCGAAGGGTTCTTGATGCTCTCTGAGCTTGGTTGCCTTCTTGCAGACATTACATTACCCAACTAGGTACCATCATCAAGTCTACATGGTGGGTGTTTGCGCACTGGAGGAAAAGGGGGAGATGCAAGAAGGAGGGGAAGAGGACTGTGTGGTCCTTGATGCTCTCTGAGGAGGAGGAAGAGAAGAAGAAGGAGGAGGAGGAGGAGGAGGAAGAAAAGAAAGAAAGAAAAGAAAGAAAGAAAGAAAGAAAGAAAGGACTGTGGGGTTCTTGGTGCTCTCTGAGCTTGTTTGTCTTCTTGCAGACATTTCATTACCCATCTGGATAACATCATCAAGTCTAGAAGGGAGGCAGTTTGTAGAGAGGAGAAGGAGGAGGACTGGGGGATCTTACTGCTCTCTGTGCTTGCTTGTATTCTTGCTGACATTTCATGACCCAACTAGGTAACTGCATCAGTGCTAGAAGGGAGGAGGATTTTCTCCGTTCATATACAAGTGGCTTGCCCTGTCAGTGTTGGTGGGACCATTTTTAGTGGTCCCTTGATACATTTGCTTTCCTTGCAGGTAGAAGAAGTTTGCTCTCTCTTTTCCACCACAACAACTCTTGGATTCTCTGGGCCCTTCTCTTTCAATCCCATATCCTGTGTAGCAATCCAGCTGCATCAAAATACTATAATTAAGTATCAAAAAATGTACATTGGTTGCAGCTTGTTCCCAGCAGAATCGATCAAGCCCTTCAATCAATGAGGTACATTTAGGTAAAAAATTATTTTGCCTCTTTTCTCTTTGGTTGAAACTGGTTCTCCTCCCAGAACTCCACCGAGTATTTCTTTCCTTTTTTAAAAAAAAAATCAGTTCTTAAAATAGTCAATATATAGTTTCCAATCTCCATTTCCCTTGTTATCAACCTCGGAATCTAAAACCTCTGAAAGGCAAATGATTGACGATGGACTGGGGAAAAAAAAACCAGGTTAAAAAGTATAAATAATTCTCATGCCGTATTAAACAGGGTAGAGAAGGAAAATAAAAACCCCAAAAGATCGACACAGGCTTTCATTATTAACCAGGGGAAAAAATCAAATTTAAATAAATGTATTATTTATTCAAAGTTCTTCCTCTCTTTTCATTCTGTTACCTGAGATTCGTAAAACTTTTGAATTGTGTCAGCGTGAACTCTACAGAGATTCTGCAAACACTTAGGATCAATGCAAACCACATCGTCTTTACTCAAAAGAATTTAGATGGATGGATGGATGGATGGATGGATGGATGGATGGATGGATGGAGATAGATAAATGGTTGGGTGGGTGGGTGAGTGGATGATAGAGAGATAGAGAAAGATAGATAGATAGATAGATAGATAGATAGATAGATAGATAGATAGATAGATAGATAGACAGACAGACAGACAGACAGACAGACAGACAGACAGACAGACAGACAGACAGATAGATAGATAATAGGAAGATAGATGATAGATGTAGAGATAGATGATAGAAATGGATGGATGGGTAGATAGAGAAATGATAGTTGATAGACAGATAGATAGATAGATAGATAGATAGATAGATAGATAGATAGATAGATAGATAGATAGATAGACAGACAGACAGACAGACAGACAGACAGATAGATAGATAGATAGATAGATAGATAGATAGATAGATAGATAGATAGATAGATAGATAGATAGATAGATAGATAGATAGATAGATAGATAGATAGATAGATAGATAGATAGATAGATAGATAGATAGATAGATAGATAGATAGATAGATAGATAGATAGATAGATAGATAGATAGATAGATAGATAGATAGATAGATAGATAGATAGATAGATAGATAGATAGATAGATAGAAAGATAGATAGATAGATAGATAGATAGATAGATAGATAGATAGATAGATAGATAGATAGATAGATAGATAGATTATATATATATAAAACCGTCTATAAAGCCCTCTAAAAGGATGCAAATGACCAGCTTTCTGCAAGGAGTATAAATCCTTCCATTCCCCACCATCCAGTCAGAGCTGAAGAAGCTTCTTGGATGAGAAGTGAAACGTCTTCAAAGAAAAAACAAGAAAGTCCAATGCACCTTTGGGACATCCAAAGAATAATTTGGGGTTCCAACTTGAGCCAAGGTTGTGCAAGAATGAATTAAAAAAAAATGAAATTTGAGAAGAGGCGAATTATTTAATCCCGAAAGGAAAGAGGTTTTCTTTGGGGGAGCAGCTGCAGAGAAAAACACATTATTTTTTAGGGGAGTTTGTCCCAGATGTGGAAGTACAGATAGTCCTTGACTTATGACCTCCAATGGAGCCCCAATTTCTGGTGCTAAGTGAAACATTTGTTGTGCGTTTTTGCTCCATGTTAAGACTTTTCTTGCCACAGATGTTAAGTGACTGCTGGTGAACTTAAGCGTGTTAGTCAAGTAGTCATACAGTCGTTAAGTGAATGTGGCTTCTCAGAAGGTCATAAAAGGGGATCACGTGACCCTGGGACATGCAACCGTCATAAATATGAGTCAGTTGCCAATAAACCAATTCAGCATTAGTTCCTCCAAATGTCCCTCCCCACAGTGCCTCTTTAAATCTCCAGGTATGCCTTTGTGAAGAGAGGCGGGGTGCTCTCCTCCCGAGTTGTCCGGTCAGCCTGCACTGATCCTGCCTTCTCTCCACTCTCCGTACTCAGGGATCAGGAGGGGGCGGTCCTTGCTCATCGTCTGAGCTCCATCGCTCTTCATGTTTTCAGGATTCCGGCAGTTTCTCCAATTAAATCATGAACCTCAAGCCACACTCCCAAAACTAAAAAGGATTTATTAGAAGTTAACATGCCGGCAATAGCCAGGGCATAGCCAACTCTGAAATACGTAATTCACTGTCACCCTTGAACCTGCTTTTCCTCACCCCTATCCCTCTGGGTGAATCATCCAACGAAACACGTCCTTAGCCAAGAGTCATCAATCATGCTCTCCAATTCAGATTTTTGCCCGGCAGAAGCTTCAGTCATCTAATCAGTCTTTGAAGAAAATATGAATGGAATGTACTTTCGATTCCACACTGCCGCCTGCTCTTTGAAACTCCCCTCTTCTTTCTGTTGACAACTATAAAACGTGTGTACAAAATGTTCTATGAGTTGACACATGTCCACTGCTTGCCCTCTCTCGGTCATCCTGCTCCCCCCCACACCCTTTCTCCCTGTTAACAAGCGGTCCCAATCCTGAAGAGTACTGGGCTGCCTCGGCCTGCTCCTCCCCACATTCCTCCAAAGCCAACGAAGCCGCCCCATCCAGCTTCAATTTGTCTTCCTCCATAGATTCAGGCTCTGACGGGGGCATGATAGCAACCTTCATTTTTTTGACATTTTTAAAATAAGGGGCATTTTGCACGTTTAAATATTTGCATTTCAGTTTTGCAATTCTAAAATAAGGGGCGCACAGAACTGCCATCGTCCTTTTGGAAGGAGCTGTTGTTTGATACACCCATGCACAACACACACACACACACATACACATACACACACAAATCTGCATGTCAAGAGGCCGGTTGGAACAAAAACATACATATTCATGGAAATGCCTCCCAGTAGGAAATTATTTGCAAAAACGGGGCATTAGGCGAAGCTGCACACAAAAACATATGTGGGTTTTTTTTCCTGCTTTAAATTTTGGAAGAAAGAGACCACAAAATCAACACACCGTTCCAAGATTCCTTGTGTAATTGGGAACAGCGAGTCTGAATCACAACTCTCATGTTGTGATTCCATTGTTCGTTGTCGTGCCGAAATCTGACGGTTTCTTTCTGCTTTTTTTGGAAGGGTGAGGGGAAAGGGAAATTATTTCTGGTTCAAGGGAGGGTTTTCAAAATAGAAAACTGCTTTGCCACAAATGGGAAACAACAACAACAATCACCATCCCTTGCTGGAGGTAGCCTGGTCTGTAAGTGTCAAACAGCATTAGGAGTTGAAAATTGAAAGTAGGGCACAGAGCAGAAATATTTCTAGGTCTCTTTGCACAGATAGTCTGTTGGCAACATTCGTTTTTCCTGCTATCATAAAAGTCGAGGAGACAAGAACAGTTGAACGGTTTCAAAATGCTAATTAAATTTTAAAATTCAAAAATAGTATTTTTATGGTTACACTCATACTGGCGCTGATGATGTTATGTAGTTGGGTTGTGAAACGTCTGCAAGAAAACATCCAAGCTCAGAAAACACCGAGGACCCCACAGTCTTCCTCCTCCTCCTCTCCTCCTCCTCCTCTTTCCCCTCTCCTCCTCCTCCTCCTCTTCTCCAAAAATCCCATTCCCTTCCAGCACTGATGAGGTTACCTAGTTGGGTTGTGAAACGTCTGCAAGAAAACCATCAAGCTCAGAGAGCACCAAGGACCCCACTGTTTTCTTCCTCCTCCTCCTCCTCCTCCTCCTCCTCCTCCTCCCTGCCAACCCCATTCCCTTCTATCACTGATGATGTTACCTAGTTGGGTCATGAAAGGTCTGCAAGAAAGCAACCAAACTCACAGAGCTTCGAGGAGCCCACAATTCACTCCTGAGCTACAAATATTCTCTTTGGGTTTAGCCTCCAGGCCCTTCATCATTTTTGTGGCTCTTCTCTGCATTCTTTTCTCTGGTCTCAGCCTCTTTTATGGAGCAAATTCTGCTTGGTTGGCCATTTTCTCCTTCTCCTCCCGCTGATCATTAACGTGCGGAAAAGAACTTGAAAGAAACAGGGGCACTTACTTCTTTTGTCTCTCCCAAATGAGATTTATTCACCAAGGTTGAGGACCCTGAAACGTGCTGTCAAGATCTTTTAGCTATTCCTTCTTACAAACCTCACACATCCATTATATTCCAAAATCTTAGCGCTCTCTCTCTCTCTGTCTGTCTGTCTGTCTTTCATTCTTTCTTTCTTCCTTTCTTTCTTTGCCTCTCTCTCTTTCTCTCTCCCTCCCTCTTTTTCTCCCCCTCTCTCTCCCTTTCTCCCCCTCCTCTCTCTTTTTCTCCCTCTCTCCCTTTCTCCCCCTCCTCTCTCTCTTTCCTTCCTTCCTTCCTTCCTTCCTTCCTTCCTTCCTTCCTTCCTTCCTTCCTTCCTTCCTTTCTTTCTTTCTTTCTTTCTTTCTTTCTTTCTTTCTTTCTTTGCCTCTCTCTCTTTCTCTCTCCCTCCCTCTCTCTTTTTCTCCCTCTCTCTCCCTTTCTCCCCCTCCTCTCTCTCCTTCCTTCCTTCCTTCCTTCCTTCCTTCCTTCCTTCCTTCCTTCCTTCCTTCCTTCCTTTCTTTCTTTCTTTCTTTCTTTCTTTCTTTCTTTCTTTCTTTCTTTCTTTCTTTCTTTCTTTGCCTCTCTCTCTTTCCCTCTCTCTCCCTCCCTCCCTCTTTTTCTCCCCCCCTCTCTTCTTTCCTCTCTCCCTTTCTCCTCCCTCCTCTCTCACCCTCCCTCTCTCTTTTTCTTCCCCTCTCTTTCCCTCCCTCTCTCCCTTTCTCTCACCCTCTCTCTCTCTTTTCCTCTCCCTCTCCCTCTCTTTCTCTCCTCTCCCTCCCTCTCCCTCCTTCCCTCTCTCTCCTCCCTCCCATTCAGGAAGATTTTTCTCAAGGCAAAATTTATTGGTACAAACCTTATGGCACAATCCGTTTCTCCCTATCTCCCATCATCAGTTCTTTTATAAAGTTAATTCGGTTGAAATTTTCTGCAGGAAATGTTGAAATTGCAGGGTTTGGGAGAAAGCTGCTCCTGGCTGGACAGAAAGCAACATATGATTTTATTGCATCTTGGTGTCTCGAACGGCCCAGAACATTCTGGAGATTTTGAACCTCCCAGCTTCAATCAGCTGCAGTCAATAAATAGCAAGAGTTGGTGAGAATTTCAGCCTGGTAAACCAGGGGATGTATTTAGTTGGCCGCTTACAGGTTACAATCTCATTTAATTTGAAGGCAACATGTCCACCTTGAACTAGGGAGAAATTTCACGACAGTGAGAACAATTCCAACTCAACAGTTCTATTATTCTGTTATCCTCTCATTATCTCTTATTCTGTATATGCACACCTCCCAGCTGATTTTCGGCCCGTTTGAGCCCATTTTTGCCCTCCTAGAGGCTCGAGGGAAGCCTCTGCATCCTCAGGAGGCCAAGAAATGGGCCTTCCGGAAATAGCGGAAGTGCCAAAACGGGCCTATTTTTCGGCCTCCCGAAGCTACAGAGGCTTCCTTTGAGCTTCCAGGAGGGCGAAAACAGCCTCCCCCTGGCTGAAAATCAACTGGGAGGCATGCGCATGCGAAGTGCAGGTAGGGGCGGGGTGGTGGCGTTGCACATGCATGCGCAGGGGGGGGCGGGGTGCATTGCATTGTGGGTGCTGGCACGTGCGCGCTTTTGGCACACCACAACAAAAAGGTTCGCCATCACTGCTGTATAGGATCTCCTTCTTGAGCAGTGGGTTGGACTAGAAGACTTCCAAGATCTCTTCCAACTCTGTTCTTCTCCATTCCGTATGCCATTTTCTTGACAATAGTATGGAAATGGATTTTCCTTGTCGTCCTCCAGAGCCGTGATGGCGAACCTATGACACGCGTACCACAGGTGGCAGGCGGAGCCATTTGTGCCGGCACGCGAGCTGCAGACAAACTTACCTCACTGCGCATGCATTCACCTCACAGTTGATTTTAAGCTGGTTTGAGGCCTTTTTTGGCCTCCCAAAGGCTTGAGGAAGGCTTCTGCAGGCTTTGCAGGCTAAAAACTAGGCCCGTTTTGTCACTTCCTGTTTTCTGGAAATACTAGAAGTGACGAAACGGGCCTAGTTTTTGGCCTGCAAAGCCTGCAGAAGCCTTCCTCAAACCTTTGGGAGGCCGAAAAAGGCCTCAAACCAGCTGAAAATCAGCTGTGAAGTGCAGTGCAGGTAAGGGGTGGGTGGGTGGGGATTGTACGCGCATGCGTAGGGGCCATGGGGGTCGCGCATTGCCTTTTGGGTGCTGGCACACAAGTATGAGCGTGCAAGCGCGCACACAATTTTTGGCACAAGAGCCCAAAAAGGTTAGCCCCCACTGCTCTACAGGTTGTTGTTGTTGTTGCCAACTCCATTCTCTCTCCCCCCTCGGAGCTCCGAGGTTGTCCTAATGCTGATTCTGACTCCTATGCCTCCTCCTCCTCCTCCTCGTCTGCTTCTGCTGTTGGAGGAACCGGTGGCCGACAGGTCACAACAGGTTCCAAGGGAGCTCCCTCTGGTGTGATTTATCTCCCCCGAGCGGTTTCAGCAAGGAAGAATAGGAGGACGCGGAGTCAATGTGGCAGCTGGATCACTCTCGAACCAACCGTGTGTGTTGGCAGAAGTCTAAGCGAGGAAGAGGACGAGAGTTTGGAAGCAAGAACCTCCAGACAAACAGATAACAGGTAATCAGAGTTGGAAGGGACCTTGTAGGTCATCTAGTCCAACCCCCCCCCCCCCGCCCAAGTGGGAGACCGTACACCATTTCTGACAGGTGGCAGTCCAATGTCTTCTTGAAAGTCTCAAGTGATGGCGCTCCCACAACTTCTGAGGGCAACTTCTGTTCCGTGGGTTGATTGTTCTCCCTGTCAGAAAGTTTCTCCTTATTTCCAGGTTGAATCTCTCGTTCAGTTTCCATCCATTGTTCCTTGTCTGGCCTTCAGTTGCTTTGGAAAATAGCTTGACCCCCTTCCTCCTCTCTGTGGCAGCCCCTCAAATATTGGAAGACTCTTATCATGTCTCCCCTGGTCCTTCTCTTCCCTAGACTAGCCAGGCCCGGTTCCTGCAACCGTTCACCACATGTTTTAGCCTCCAGTCCCCTCATCATCCTGGTTGCTCTTCTCTACACTTTTTCTAGAGTCTCAACATCTTTTTTGTAATGTGGTGACCAAAACTGGATGCAGGACTCTAGGTGTGGCCTTACTAAGGCTTTATAGAGTGGTATTAAACATAGGAGATCCCGCTGAGTAAGACTCTTCATGAATAAGTAGCAACTCAGGATGGAAACCCTGGAGGAGAGGATGAAAATCTTGCCTCGTTCCCAGCTGGTGTCTGCTGGCAATAAGGGGCAAACTTTGGAAGAACTGATTATGGAGAGCCATCAGCTTGTTTCTTTCCCCACATCCCACTCCAACTGCCAGGGCCTTGGCAGCGGAAAGAGGCTCCAGGTGTTCTTTGAGGAGGAAAAGAGATTAAGAGTCCACATCAATCAAGCTCACGGCCTATTCAAATGAGAAGAGGAAAGGATGGAGGGTGGATGAAAAATGGCCACCCCACCGCCTGAAAGGTTCTCCTGAAGATTGCATGAGGAGGATGAGGTGCCAATGAGGGACGTTGGACAGAGCCATAGAGTTAGAGTTTCAAATGGGGAAATTGGACTTTTTCTCTTTCTCTCTCCCCTGCCCTTTGCCCTCCCTCCCTTTTCATTCCTTCCTTCTTTCTCTCTTTCTCTCTCTCACTTTCTTTCATCTCTATCTCTTCCTTCCTCCCTCCCTCCTTGCCCTCTCCCTTTGCTTTTTCCTTCTTTCTTTTTTCTTTCATCTCTATCTATCTATTCCTTCCTTCCCTTGCTCTTTCTTTTCTTTCTTTCTCTCTCTCACACACACTTTCTTTCTCTTTCATCTCTATCTTTTCCTTCCTTCCATCTTCCCTGCCTCCCTCCCCTTGGTCTTTCTTCTTTCTTCTTTCTTTCTTTCTTTCTTTCTTTCTTTCTTTCTTTCTTTCTTTCTTTCTTTCTTTCTTTCTTTCTTTCTTTCTTTCTTTCCTTCCTTCCTTCCTTCCTTCCCCCTCCCTCCCTCCCTCCCTCCCTCTTTCTTTCTTTCTTTCTTTCTTTCTTTCTTTCTTTCTTTCTCTCTCTCTTTCATCTCTATCTCTCTATCTTTCTCTTCCTTCCTTCCAATCTCCCTGCCTCCCCTTGCTCTTTCTTTCTTTCTTTCTTTCTTTCTTTCTTTCTTTCTTTCTTTCTTTCTTTCTTTCTTTCTTTCTTTCTTCTTTTTTTCTTTCTTTCCTTCCTTCCTTCCTTCCTTCCTCCCTTCCTTCTTTCTCCCTCCCTCCCTCTTTCTTTCTTTCTTTCTTTCTTTCTTTCTTTCTTTCTTTCTTTCTTTCTTTCTTTCTCTCTCTCTCTTTCATCTCTATCTCTCTATATTTCTATTCCTTCCTTCCAATCTCCCTGCCTCCCTTTGCTCTTTCTTTCTTTCTTTCTTTCTTTCTTTCTTTCTTTCTTTCTTTCTTTCTTTCTTTCTTTCTTTCTTTCTTTCTTTCTTTCTCTTCCTTCCTTCCTTCCTTCCTTCCTTCCTTCCTTCCTTCCTTCCTTCCTTCCTTCCTTCCTTCCTTCTCCCTCCCTCCCTCCCTCCCTCCCTCTTTCTTTCTTTCTTTCTTTCTTTCTTTCTTTCTTTCTTTCTTTCTTTCTTTCTTTCTTTCTTTCTTTCTTTCTTTCTTTCTTTCTTTCTTTTTTTCTTTCTTTCTTTCTTTCTTTCTTTCTTTCTTTCTTTCTTTCTTTCTTTCTCTCTCTCTCTCTCTCTTTCATCTCTATCTCTCTATTCCTCCCTCCCTCCCTCAAAATCCAGAGAAAAAGTTCAGCAAATCCAAGATAATCCTTCTCATAATGCTCAAAGGATCGATGTCTGTGCCGCCCTGGGAGGCTACAGCTTTTAATGAGACAGAGACCTTCTTCATGAGGTCCTTTGTTCTGTTGATGCTGCAACTGGCAGAGTCCCAAGGCAATGCCTTCCCCAAATCCTGGACATCAGATAGGAAGCAGGTTATAGGTCTGTCAACATCTGTATCCGTGAACATTTCTGCCTGAAACTTGAGATAAATCTCGGGTAAGGCTGAAGACCCCCAGATGTGTTGTCCAAACTTCCAAAATTCTTGAGCTGCCTTCACCTCTGCTGAGGATTCTGGAATGTCACATTAGCACATCTGTAGGGGAGGGGTGCCCTGTTGTGTCCATGCCATTACCAAACATCTGGAAGGCTAGTAGTCCCAGGATTGAGCAGGAGAACATCAAGACTGATCCAGGAGAAAATGGTTACTTCTTAATAGTTTTGAAGTGAAGGAAAGTTTTTTAAATTCTGATTTGTTGATGTAATAAATACATTTTGCGCTTAAGTCATGCAGAAAGTGTCCATCTAACTGGAAATTCAATGATCTTGGCATTGACTAGTCCTGGTCAATGGCAAACAAAAAAGGAATGAAGAAAAGAAAAGAAGAAAAGAAAATGAGCTAAGAAAAATGTATCTGGTCAATTTACTTTTCAGTTCAACGGGGTGCAATACTCCCGATGGCCACTCAGAGGATGCAAAGAGGGATTTATGTCTCTGCTGCCATCTAGTGGTGGAATAGTTTTTTTTTAAAAAATGGCCAGTTCAATAAATATTTCTCAATATTTCTTTAAAAGCTGTTCCTTGACTCTAGGGAAAAAGAGTTTGAGAATACTCCCCTCCTTAAATTCATTATAAATTTAATTTTATTGATTTAGGCAACTAATTTACCATTTTTATAGCTGATCCCGATCCGTAGACTCTGGCAGAGATTAGATGAAAAAAAGCATTAAAAGGAAAACATACACATTTTAATATTTCCCAACATGTCCCCCATATAAAAACAAGGGGTAGGACTTCATTTGTAAGAGTTGTACCTACTATATCAATCCATCCATCCATCCATCCATCCATCAGAATAAAGTTGGAAGGGACCTTGGAGGTCTTCTAGTCTAGGGGTTGCCAGCCTTTTGGACCTCAGGGACCACCAAACTCATAATTTTAAATCCTAAGGACCATTAATATGAATTTTGACTGATGGTGGCTTGCTGACATTGGGGGGCGGGGGGGGGAGAGAGAGAGAGAGAGAGAGAGATCTGATCTAACGTCTCTTTCTCCCTCCCTCCCTCTCCCTCTCTCTCACACACACACATACACACACAAACACACAGAGGCAGAGGTGGGATTCAAATTTCTTAACAACCAGCTCTGTGGGCATGGCCTAATTTGTGGGTGTGGCTTGGTGGTCATGTGACTGGCCGGGCATGGCTTGTATGTAAATACTATAAATATTTATGTAAATATTGAGTTTTTTATTAAAAAAGAGCAACTTCAAAAAAATCAGGCAAAACAGGCAGGCAGATTGAGTTGCTCACAGAATCACAGATTCACTCAGAGATCTACCTTTCTGCCATTGGCTACCTGAATCTGCACTGAATAATAGAAGCTTCAGTCCTAAGGAAGTTTCGGTTCTGCTTTTAAGATCTAAAGATTAGCTAGAAAGCAAGAAATCCAACGATTTCCTGCTTTCTAACTAATCTAAATCTCCCGGCACAGCAGAACAGCTGATGGTTGGGGGAAGAAAAAAGGAAAAATAGCAACTTAGCAGTCAAGTTTGCCAGGTAAGGAGTGAAGTGGGTGGGTGGGGGAGTTTCCCATAGGCCGTGTGGGTGGTGCAGCCTTTGCTCCCATGCAGCCTGGATTAATTTCTCTGTGAACCACCAAAATTTTCTCAGGCTACAGCTCACTGGTTGGCAACCACTGTTCTTGTCCAACCCCCTGCTTGAGCAGGAGACCCTATACAATTTCAGACATGTGGCTATCCAATCTCTTCTTTAAAACCTTGAGGGATGAAGGACCCACAACTTCTGGTGGCAAGCCGTTCCACTGGTTAATTGTTCTCATTGTTAGGAAATGTCTCCTTAATTCCAGGTTGTTTCTTTCCTTGATTAATTTCCATCCATTGTTTCTTGTCTTGCCTTCGGGTGCTTTGGAAAATAAGTTGTCCCCTTTTTTTTGTGCAATCCTTCACATACCGGAAGACTGTAATCATGACTGGGCTTCCAAAAAAATTAACAACTGGTTCTCTGCTCAGTGCTGGGTAGGCATGGTCATGGTGGGCGTGGCCTAGTTGGCCTCCTGCACCAGACTGGGGGGCTGTTTTTGCCCTCCCCAGGCTCTGGGGGTTCTTTGGAGGGCGGAAACAGGCCCATTCTGGCCTTCTGAAGCTTCTGGGAGGCCCGTTTTTTGCCCTCCCTGTGCTTCCAATGGGCCTTGCACTTACTTGTGATCCAAAACTGGCCACATGGGGACTTCCGGGAGAGGTGGGGCAGGATGGGCGTGGCCAGCCTTGGGTGGGATTTACCAATTCACCAAACTGGCCATAAAAATAACAACCGATTCACCTAAACCAGTGCGAACCGACAGTAACCCAGCCCTGCCCCTAGTCTTTCTGTTCTCTAGACTAGCTAAGCCCAAATCCTTCAACCGTTCTTCATATCTTTTAGCCTCCAGGCCTTTAATCATCTTAGTTCTTCTCTGCATTTTTCCCCCAAAGTCTCAATATCTTTTTTTGTAATGTGGGTAATTCGAGCCTGCCTCCCCCTGCAAACAGCCTTCTCTTGATTGCTATATATATCTACTTTCTTCTTCTTTTTTTTAATCTTGTTGGAGCATTTTGTGCAGAATTGGAAGATCTTGTTTCAGATGACCTGAGTGTCTTCTTTATGGAGGAGGTTAGCTTGCTCCTGAGCTGAACTGAGTTCACTGAAGGCAATTAGACAAGGCAAACCGCCAACTTGACAGCATCCATTCAGGCTCCGTGCCCGACCCCAGCAATAAATTCCCCACATTTTGCTGTCAACCCTGGCTGTTTTGGACAGCAATCAGCTCCCATCCATCTTTGGCTAAGTAGCAAAATTCCTATCCAGGAAGCTGGCAGAAAATCCTTCTCTTGTTGAAGATAAGTGCATGTTCAAATAGAGTTAAGAGGAAGTTTAGTTTAGTTTAGTTTATTGTCCTTGCACCTCATACAACGAAATCAAACACCATCCTCAGTGCACATTATGACCATGAAAACGAACACGAACACACATCCTTCACCCTTCACACATTGAAGTGAAAACCCCTGACACTGTACCAATACTGCACTATAAAGTAGAATTTAATATTTATTTATTTATTTATTAAATAATTTTATATACCGCCCTTCTCCCGAAGGACTCAGAGCAGTGAACAGCCAACTAAAATATATATAAATTACAAATACAAATACAATTAAAAGAGAATTAAATTATAGGCTGTCATGTAAAATATAAAACCCCCAATTAAAAATAAGCTAAAATTTTCATACCCCAACCAATCAATTCTAAAACTCCTTATTTAAAATCCCATTTGAAGTCAGCTCAGGCTGGCCTGCTCAAAGAACCAGGATTTCAGATCACATCTGAACGCCCTCAGGTAAGTGGTTGTTCTTAGCCCCGGGGGCAGCCCATTCCAAAGGGTAGGTGCCCCCACAGAGAAGGCCCTATTCCTTGGGGTCACCAGGCGGCACATCGATGCCGTCGGGACCCGAAGGAGACCCTCTCTGTGGGAGCGCACCGGTCGGTGGGAGACTACTGGCAGAATGCGGTCTTGTAAGTATCCTGGTCCGATGCCATGGAGCACTTTAAAGGCCAAAACCAATACTTTAAAGCGAACCCGGAAGGCTACCAGTAACCAATGCAGCTCGCGCAGGAGGGGTGTCATATGGGAGTATCTCGACGCCCCCATAACCACCCGCGTGGCCGAATTTTGCACCAGTTGGAGCCTCCGGGTGCTCCCCGCAGGGAGCCCCATGTAGAGGGCATTACAGTAGTCCAGGCGGGAGGTGACCAGGGCATGGGTGACCGTGCGTAAGGCGTCCCGATCAAGAAAGGGCCGCATCTGGCATATCAGGCGAACCTGATAAAAAGCCCCCCTGGAGACGGCCGTGATGGGATCTTCCAAAGACAGCCGTACATCCAGGAGGACACCAAGATTGCGAGCCCTTTCTGTGGGGGTCAAGATCTCATCCCCAATAGCCAGCGATGGAGTCAGATGACTATATCGGGCCGCCGGAAACCACAGCCACTCAGTCTTGGAAGGGTTGAGTCGAAGCCTGTTCCCGCCCATCCAGTTCCGCACAGCCTCCAGGCAACGGGACATGACCTCCACAGCATCGTTGGGGTAATAGTTTATTTTAGTTTAGTTTGTTGTCATTACACCTCATACAACGAAATCAAACACTCTCTTCAGTGCACATCATGACCATGAAAATAAACACAAACACACATCCTTCACCCTTCACACATTGAACCGGAAACCCCCGACACCACATCAACACTGCACTATACAGCAGAATTCAAAAGAGATACTGACCTGGGATAGAAGCTGTTTTTCAGTCTATTTGTCCTTGTTTTTATTATCCTGTATCGTCTGCCAGGTGGTAATAGTTAAATAAAAAGGGATGCCCGGGATGAGATGGATCTTTGAGAATGTTTTGAACTTTCTTAAGGCAGCGGGAGCTATAAAGCTCTTCCAAAGTGGGGAGAGGGCAACCTATGATCTTCCGGGCAATAACGTTAACCCTCTGGAGTGCTGTCCTATCTGCCCCTGTGCAATTGGCAAACCCTACACAGGTGCAGTGAGTTAAGATACTCTCTGTGGTGCAGCGGTAGAAGGTCACCAGCAGTTTTCCATTCCGTTGTTGTTTTCTGAGAAGTCTCAGGTAGTAGAATCTCTGCTGGGCCCTTAGTACTTAGCATGGGTGGGATTCTACCAGTTCGGACTAGTTCAGGTGAATTCCTTGCTGCGAAGTTCAGCTGGCAGCGAACCACTTTGCTGTGATGAGCACGTGGGCCCACCCGCCTGCCCGCCTTCCTACTCCTGCTCTTTCCTATGCTTTATTTCCTTTTGTTAGAGCACAGCTGATTCATGGACAGAGCGGTAAGCCGTGCCTCTGCTGTTTTATCCACAGGGACTGCAGTAGAAGCTAAGTATTAGAGCTTTTTAAAATGCACAGGATGTGTGTGGAGTGTGCACGAAGTGCGTGATCACCGAACCGGTTGTTATATTGGTGGAATCCCACCTCTGACTTAGCAATACCTGGAACACGGAAGAAGGGACCTTGGAGGTCTTCTAGTCGAACCCCATGGTCGAGCCGGAGACTTTATATCTTTCGTATGCATTGGATGGCAGTCCAATCTCTTCTTGAAAAGTTCCAGTTGATGAAGAGCCCACCACTTATTGGAGACAAGCTATTTCACTGAGTAATTATTCTCACGACATTCTATCAGGAAATGTCTCCTTAGTTCAAGGTGGTCACTTCAACCTCGATTTAAATGAGACTTCCAGGTTGGATCTCTCTTGTGAATGATCTTCCATCCGTTATTTCTTGTCCTGCCTTCAAGTGCTTTGGAGAATAGCTTGACCTCTTCTCTTGGAAGGACGCTCAATTACTGGGAGACTGTTATCATACCAGCCCTATTTCTTCTCTTTGTTAGACTACACATACCTGGTTCCTTCTGTTGGAAGGAAAATCCATCTGGTTCAGTTCCAATCTGGGAGAAAGACACTGGAAATGTGGAGGCTGATTGCAAAGATAGTTTAATGATGATATCTTAGAATAACAGAGTTGGAAGGGACCTTTTGGAAGTCTTCTAGTCCAACCCCCTACCTAGGCAGGAAACCCTACATGCAAAGTGCCCAAACCAGTTGTTACACTGGTTGAATCGCACCACTGAATGGAAGGATTTATATTGCAGACAACAGGAACCATTTGCACTACTCAGCTGACCCTGAGGACAAAAATAAACCTCCAAGTGCTGCAAGAACCCTCTAAAAGAATGCAAATGGCCAGCTGTCTGCAAGGAATATAAATCCTTCCATTTCCCATCATCCAGTCAGAGCTGAAGAAGCTCCTCGGATAAGAAGCGAAGCGTCTTCAAAGAAAAACAAGGAAGTCCAGTTGCCTCCTGAAAAAGCACCTTTGTAGGACTTTAGTTTTCTCACCACCAAATTGCTTTTTGTTGGATCTAGAAGCGTTGAACGTTATGAAGGATTGAAGAGATGGAAGTTGAGTACACTACTTATAGAAGTTCAAACATCATGGCATTGGAGTGAGTTAATTGGAGTGTGGGTACAATGGTTCAGTGCTTAAAGATGCGGACAGCCCAGGTTTGAGACCCGAGTGCTGTGCAATGGGTGAGCTCCTGTTCCTTGCTCCAGCTCCTGCCCACCTAGCAGTTCAAAAGCATGCAAATGCGAGTAGATAAATTGGTACCATTTCGGTGGGAAGGTAACAGTGTTCATGTGCCTTTGGCATGTAGCCATGCTGGACACATAACCATGGAAAATATATCTGGACAATGCTGGATCCCTTGGCCAAGAAGTGGAGATGAGCACTGGGCCCTAGAGTCAGACCCTAGAGTTCAAAAATCCCAACAACCATTTCTCTGCCCGATTGCTGGTGGGCATGGCCTTCCGGAATTTCTGGGAGGGCTGTTTTTTGCCTTCCCCAGAGTCCGGAGGCTTCCCTCAGGCCTCTGGGAAAGTGAAAATGGCCTCCCCCAGGCTCCAGAGGCCTTCCAGAAGCCCGGAAACAGGCCTGTTTCCAGACTTCTGGAACTTCCAGAAGGGATGTTTTTCAGCCTCCCAGAGCCTCCACATAGATCCTGCATTTACCTGCATCCAAAACGCGCCCTGGGGAGACTCCTGGGAGATGTGGGGTGGGGCGGGGAGGGCAGCTGGTTGGTTCAACTACTGGTTTGGCGAACCAGATTAAATTTAACAACCAGTTCATCTGTACTGGCCCAAACCAGATGAAACCCACCCCTGGTCGGACACAACTGGAGACAGAAATTTATCTCTCATCCAACATCTGGAAGATGCCTACCATTCCAGTCGAATATTCGATTTAAAATCTCCACTGATGGAGGTCACATCATCAGTGCTAGAAGTGACTGAGGTTTTCTCTCTGTTTACATACTAGTGGCTTCCTATCAGTGTTGGTGGGAATGTCCTTGGAAGTTCCTTGATGTTGTTGACTTATTTTGTGTCTGAGTTGATAGTTCCAAGTATTTTCTGCTTCACTCTTGGTCTAGTATTAGTCTTGGTGTTGATGATAATCATTAGTTGGGTTTTGGAATGTCTGCAAGAAAACCATCAAGCTCAGAGAGCACCAAGGACCCCACAGTCCTCCTCCTACTTCCCTGCTCTGCAAGCCCCACTCCCTTCCAGCACTGATGGTGTTTATTTATTTATTTATTTAATCAAATTTCTATACCACTCCCTCTCCCAAAAAGGGACTCGGGGCGGTGTACAGCCTACTAAAAAACAGAATATATACAGTTTAAAAACAAATTAAATATACGAATCCGGCCGAATCCCATCAATTGCAAAATACAAAAATTTAAAATTCCGGGATTAATTAAAAATTAAAATTTAAAAATTTAAAACCAAATTAGATTAAAACCCATAAACCATTTACTGGGCCAGGCCAGCTTGCTGGAAAAATAAGGTCTTAACTGCGCGCCGGAAGGTCAGGATGTCCATCATGGCCCGTATCTCCGGGGGGAGATCATTCCACAGGGAGGGAGCTCCCACAGAGAAAGCCCGCACCCTTGGGGCCGCCAGCCGGCAACGATCAGGCAGCGGCACCCCAAGGAGGGCAACCCTGTGAGAGCGTACTGGGCGGCAGGAGGTTGTTGGTGGCAGCAGGCGGTCCCATAAATACCCAGGTCCCGAGCCATGGAGCACTTTAAATACAGTCAGTACCACCTTGAATCGAATCCGGAAGGCCACAGGAAGCCAGTGCAGCCTGCGGAGAAGCGGTGTTACGTGGGAGCTCCGAGGGGCACCCATGATCACCCGCAATCTAGTTAGTTTCATGATCTAGTTAGATCATGTTTCATGATCTAGTTAGATCATGAAACATCTGCCAGAAAACCACCAAGCTCAGAGTGCACCAAGGAACACACCCAAACTATGAAGATTCTTTTCTGTTGGTATTTATACTTCTGCAAACAGAAGATTTTCATGACCTTTGTTGAAAGAAAATGGCCTTCCCTCTCCAAGCATGTGTACATTAAGAGACTGAAAGAAAGTTTGAACAGAGGAGAAAAAGAAAACCACCCCAAAAAATTAAAATATGTCTTCTTTTTTTTTTAAACTGTGCTTTATTTAGGGCTAAGCTGGTAAGCGTCATTCATTAATTACATAAGATTACAAGGAGTTTTAGGGAATTGAGATTCAGAGAGCACTATTATGGAATTGCATGGCATTTTATACACCGAGATACCGGCTTGCTTGGGCGGTCAACTCCTAGCCAAACCACCGGAGAAGATTTGGGGGTGTTTAGCCAGTGTAAAAGACTTCAAAATCAGATCAAAGATGGAGGGAAACAAATAGGAATTTTTTTAAAAAAAAAAAATCTTCCCCCAAATCTAACCCAAAGCAAAACAATTATTCAGAAAATAATAATAATAATGCATAATATTTGTTTGATCTGATAAAATGGGAGGCGTGGGGAAGGGGACTGAGGAAAGAAATGGCACACTTTAAAAAATGAAATTTCAAATCCCATGGAAATAAATTATAATAAATATGATATACTTTAAAATATATGTGTTCTTAAATAATTGTTTCTATTTTTCTGATTCAGATTTTAAAGCAACTTTTTTTAACTGCTCTAAAGTCATTTACCAAAGATAAATATCGTGCTTCCTTAAATAGTTTTTTTCCTTGATTTTTTTTCTCTATCATTACAATTAAAAGTCCTACAAAATATGCAAATTTATTTACAGAAAAACAGAGCCAGCATCTTTTTTTTAAACATCCCCGTTTTTCAAAATTCCTTGTAAACAGTTTCAGAAATTCTTCAAAGAGATTGCATTTTTTTTTTGTAATTTTTTTTGTCTCTGCATTTCCCCCCCCCTTCATACTTTTATGATTTTTTTAAAGGTTTTTCTTTTTTTAAGATTAAGGTTCTAGGCTAAGTCCCGTGCCCTCCCCGCCCCTCCTTCCCCCCCACCTGTCCTGAAGGATTTAGAACAAATATGGAAGCTACCAAAGCAAAAAGTTAAATCAGTGGCTTTTGGCAATAGGTCTCGTGGAAAATATCCAACCTTTGTTTTTTCTTCCGGCAAGTTGCAACTAAACTTTGGACCAGACAGCCTGCTGAGTTATCGGTTGATTCAAGACTTTCGTGTGGTTAATGAAGCTGCCGATTTCGGTACGACTTCGTACAACTTTTGATGGTTATAATCCCAAAACTTGCCAAATGGAGCCACTTTCTCTGCCCTGCCTGTCCATTAGACAACCGCTTCCGAAAGCAGTTGATTTTGAGCAGGGAACGGGTATTAATCTAAACGCTACAAAAAAGTTCCTACATCTTTGTGTGTTTTCTTAGCATTAACGCTAAACGCCTATATATATTTTTTTGCTTTTTTTTTTTTTGCTTTTAATATCATCTAATCTTCCCCCTGCCCCCATTATATAGGTATTTAAACTTTTTTTTTTAAATTCTGTACAGCTATGAGGGGTTTCGGTAGGGGAAGGAGGGTTCCCCTCCCCCTTTTAAAATAAACAAGCTATTGTTCTACATCATACCGGTACCCTTTTTTTCCCTTCCTTCCTTCTTCTTTCTCCTTACCCAAACATGGAGCCGTATTTATTTTTTTCTTTTCTTCGTCTTCCGACAAGATTCTCCCCTGAACCTGCCCCTTCGAACCCCCTCGGTCCATCCCTATTATAAAGAAAACCATATGAAAGTTTCATAGACTCTAATTAATGTATATCCAAAGACCTTCCAAAGTATCAAAGAACTATTATCTTGCCTTTTTTTTTTTAAAAGCGCCGAAGCTGAGTTTCAGTGTTTTTTTCTTCATTTTTTTCATTTTTTTGTTTTTTATACATTATTTCATAGAATTGCTCTCCAAAGCTGTCTTAGCGGGAACAGCTAAGAGAAACGGAAAGAACTTCTGAGTAATTTACATACAACTACAAGTTTGCGATAAAAAGTTATGTCCTTTGGTCCCTATGTAGCTAAGGAATGACAGATAAAGAATGCTTAGTGACGGTTGCCATGGGCGACCATAGCAACCCCATCTGTGATGGCCACAGGCACACTTTTAGCATTTCCGAGTCGGGGAAAAGCTATGATGGTTTAGTTAGATCAAGTTCACGGTAGAAATCCAAGTCCATCTCGCTCCTGCCGTGATTTCTTTTCTTTTTTTCTTTTCTTTTTCTTTTCCAATGTTCTGGATTCGTTCATTGGATGGTTGGTACAGTTTTGGTTGTCCACCACATGTCCTTCAAAGCCAGCCGAACGTGACTTTCCTCCAAGCAAAGTTTCCAGTCGAAACAACCAGAAAGAGCGTTAAAAGTCTGAAGTTTTCCACTTGACTGAGATGTTTAAAGGTGTAATCCCACAGTTCTCGTTCCTATATATATTTATTTAATATATATATATTTATTTATATATATATATCTATATTTATATATATATTTTCTCTAAGGGTGGCCCATTCAGCTGATGCCCTAAAAAGAGAGAAAAAATGTTATTCCAAGCTGGACCAAACCGAATCTATATATATGTGTGTATATATATATATATATATATATATGTATGTATACAGATGTTATGTTTTGTTTTAAAGAAAGGAATAAAAGATAGAGAAAACTGACAAGGGAAGAGAAGATCCAAACAGCATACCTTATAATCAATAAAGAAAAATAAAACACACACACAGATTTAGGAGAACACCTGTTTCCAAGACTATCTTATTCCCATTTTGGAAACTACATGCAAATTTAGTTGTGTTTCGCTTTGTTTTGTTTTAACTTGGATAGTGTGATAGCACACATCTCCCCTTCAGGATATTTTTATTAATATTTTCTGAGAATATCCCAGATACTAACTGTTAACTGTGAAGAACATCTGGTCCTCCCATCTCAGAAGTGTCTCTGGCTTCATGAATAAGAGAAGTAGATTAAGAAACCTATCTAAAAGAGGTTGTTACTTCTGTGTCTGATTTGGGACTCTTTAACATTTGCTCAGAGTTTGTAGCGTAAACAACATTTTTCTCCAGGCCCTTCAAATGAGATTTTTAGACCTTTAACTTCTCAGTGCTCTCTGAGCTTTCTTGTGTTCTTGAAGACATTTCATAAGCCAAACCAGGTAACCTCATTGATGCTAGCACCATTCATCATCCAGCACTGATGATGTTACCTAGTTGGGTCATGAAACGTCTGCAAGAAAGCAACCAAGCGCAGAGAGCACCATTTCAGCCCTGAGCTGCGTATATTCTCCTGTATTGGTTCTAACCTTCTCTGGGACTGTGAAGTTGCTGATACCCTCAAAGAGAGATGTCCTCAGAAGAATGCTGTGTTGTGCATCGCTAAAACATGGGAATTTGGGCAGCGATGGGATCCGACCAGTGTAACTACTACGATCGGTGATTTACGCTGCGTGCGTGTGTGAAACATCAGCTTGCAGCATGGGCAGTTGAGCAGCGCTGCCCACTTCCTGCTTTTTCAACCACAGCTGTGCCGCGCAAAGCAGTTGAGGTTGAAAAAGCAGGAAATAACGGTCAGGTAAGAGCCCGGGCAGGTGGGTGGGCCAAAACAGCAGCAGCAGACATAAAACCGGTTCTATGTCTGCTGCTCTTCAGAGCTACCGGTTCTACAGAGCCAGACAGAACCGGTAGAATCCCACCCCTGAATTTGGGCCTCCGTATTTCCTACTTTTTCTGTCTAGGAAGTGCTTTTTCCAAAAGGCAGCTGGACTTCCTTGTTTTGTTTTGTTTTTTCTTTTGAAAACATTTCACTTCTCATCCAAGCAGCTTCTTCAGTTCCATTTATTTCTTTGGAAAATGGATAGTTTCTTGGATCAGAAGCAAAATGCAACTTTGGGACAGCTATGACTTGAACGATGAACAACCTCTGTAGACATTCTATCTTCTCACTTCTTTGCTGTCAGATTTCAGTGTTGGTTGTGCGTTAACTCCATGAGGTAAAGGTCAAAGGTTCTCCTGGCACATACATGCTAATCGTTTCCGGCTCTAGGGGGCAGTGCTCATCTCCGTTACAAAGCTGAAGAGCCAGCGCTGTCCGAAGACGTCTCCATGGTCATGTGGCCAGCATGACTAAATACCGATGGCACACAGAATGCTGTTCCCTTCCCACCAAAGGTGGTCCCTATTTTTCTACTTGCATTTTTTAACGTGCTTTCGAACTGCTAGGGTGGCAGAAGCTGCTTGGACAAGGAACGGGAGCTCACTCCATTCCGCGGCACTAGGGATTCAAACTGCCGAACTGCCGACCTTTCTGATCGACAAGCTCAGCATCTTAACCCCTGAACCACCACGTCCCTCATTGACCTTCAAAACTGCAAGATACTATTGTGAGTTGTGGCAGCCTCAAATACTGGACTACTGCTATCATGTCTCCCCTAATTCTTTTTTTTTTTTAGACTGGCCAAACTCAAATCCTGCAGCTGTTCTTCATATGTTTTAGTCTCCAGGCCTGTGATCATCTTAGTTGCTCTTCTCTAAACTTTTTCCGAAGTCTCAACAACTTTTTTGTAGTATGGACACCAACATTGGTTGCAGTATTCCAGGTGTGGCCTTACTAAGGCTTTACAAAATGGTAGTAGTACTTCACTTGATCTTGATTCTATGCCTCTGTTTATACAACCCAGGATTATATTAGCCTTATTGGCTGTTGCTGCACACAGCTGGCTCATATCCAAGTGATCTTCCACTAGAACTCCAAGGTCCCTCTACCATTTACTGTTTTATGAGCCAGGTCTCACCTAATCTGTACTTAATACCTTTGATTCTTTCCTGCCTAAATGTAAAACTTGGCTTTTCTCTGCATTGAAATCCATGTTGTGGGAGAAGGCCCATTGCTCAAGTCTCTCAAGATGTTTTTGGATCCTTTAGATTAACAGAGCTGGAAGGGGCCTTGTAGGTCATCCAATCCAACCCCTGGCCCAAGCAGGAGACCCCCCACACCATTTCTGACAGATGGCAGTCCAATCTCTTCTTGAAAGCCTCCAGTGTTTGAGTGCATTTCTCTAGTTGGATACTATAGAAATGATCTTGAGCCTGTCTTCTAAGGTGTTGACTACTCCTGCAGGTTTAATGTCATCTGCAAATTTGATGAGTTCCCCTTCTAATTCCCTCCTCTAAGTCATCAAATGTTTTGAGTCCCCCCCTCGCCGCTGTCTCAGGAAGGCCAGCTGCCAATTGAGTGTTTTCCTTTGCAAAGCGCAGAAAGAAATGCTTCAGACAGGTGGCTTAGAATGTCAAAAAATGGCCTGGAACAAACTTCCTGTCTCTACGAATGTAAAAATGTAACGCTAACGTTTCTTGAATAAAAAGAAATTATTATTTTTTTTTAAATCGCGATCCAACCGAACTTGACATTTAAAGGAGAATGCTTAATCGTTTAGGGATTAGCTCTTATCTCTGACTGGCAAGCAGGTTTCTCTTTGCAGAGACTCAGTGACTTATTACATCAAGAAAACTTAAGAAAGAAAGTAAAAAAAAATAAAATTGCAGAAGTTTCCTTTAGCTAGAGAAACATCATGCTTTAGCTCAGACCATGCTGGCAAAGTGGTTGTTGGTTTTTTTCCCCCCACACTGTTGATCGAACAAACAGCAAACTGGACAAAGCAGTTGAAACAATTACAACACCAAAAATTATAAAAATAGAAGAAACCAAAGGAAAATATATATGTATATATATATATATATATAAAGGAAAAATGAAAACACTTATCCAGGACCCTTTTTCAGTTGTAACTAAAAAACAAAAATGTACGAGGCCTTTTAGTTTAGAATCAGGATTGTGGTTTTTGTTTTTTCTAAATCTTTTTAACCCCAAATGATATTCTCACCGCCCTGCCCCAAAGCAATGGATTTCTTAAGCCTTCTTGTGCTACCCAAACCTTCAAAATTGGAAATTTTGATAACAAGGCACTTAAGAAGCATTTTTTTTTTCTAGGTTGCTTTGGTACATAGCTATTTTCTTTTGCACTGCAATTAACTGGTTTTTTTTTTTTTAATTATTATTTTTGGTTTTTTTTGGAGAGGGATTGGAAATACTTTAAGGAAGGACGAGAACGAGAACACTCAATTGAAAAAGGCCCCCAATTCATTTAAAACACAAGTATTCAGGGTGCAAAAAAAATACCAATCATACGCCTCCGTGTCCTTATTGGTTGGAAATTACTCGAAACACAGACAACAATCCCATTTCTTCCCTCCCCCCCCCAAAAAAAAATTAGAAGCCCCCGCCCCTCTTTCCAGGTGAATATCTAAAGAAGCGTTAAAGTTGCTGAACGAGAAAACTCAAAACCACAAAGAAACCACTTGCAAGCACTAAAAAGGAAACAAACAAAGAATAAGACAATAAAAAATAATAAATAAATAAATAAATAAATATGAGCACGGCAAGAAAAAATTGTGGCAGCACAAGGTCAAGAAAGGCACAAGTGATCATGACTGGCCAATTATTCAACCGATACGACATCCAAGAAAATAATGTTTCAATCACAGCATCTCCACGAAACTGGACGGCAGGTCATGCAACCAATTCTTAGCTGAGTTACATGGTGCCATCATATCACACTTCCAACTTCGAGTTGATGGTTGAACTTACGGACTGGGGGACTGTTTGCTCCACCTTCCTGTCATAACTTTTTTCCTAGCTCAGCGCGGGACTGTGGTGGATTTGACTGGCTCTTGGTGGTTGGGTTGGAATTTGATCGAATGACAAAAGAAGAAAAGATTTTTTTTTTATATAGATATTGATATATGTATATATAGTCTGGGGTGGGAGGGGGAGAAAGGGGGGATGGGAGAAAAGGGGGGAAGGGGGAGAGATATTATAAACCAAAACAAAAACCAGAAGGAAGAGAGAGAGAGGGAGAGAAGGAGGAGGAGGAGAAGGATGGGAGGGAGAAGGAGAAGAAGAAAGGAGGAGGAGAGGAAGGAGTAGATGGGAGGGATAGGAGAGAGAAGGAGAAGAATGGGAGGGGGAGAAGGAAGGAGGAGGTGGAAGAAGGAGGAGGAAAGGAGATGGGAGGGCTAGGAGAGAAGGAGAAGTAGGAGGAGAAAGGAGGAGGAGAAGCAGAGGATGGGAGGGATAGGAGAGATGGGAGAAGAGAGAAGGAGGAGGAGAAGGAGGAGGAGAAGGAGGGGAAGAGAAGGAAAGGATAGGGGAGAAGGGAGGAGGAGGGATGGAGGAAGAAGAGAGAAGAAGGATGATGGGATGGGAGAAGGAGGAGGAGAAGAGGGAGGAGGAGGACGGAGAAGGAAGGGGAGAGGAGGAGGATGGGAGGGATAGGTGAGAGAAGGAGAAGGAGAGGAGGGAGGAGGAGGAGGAGAAGGAGGATGGGAGGGATAGGAGAGAGAAGGAGAAGGATAGGAGGGAGAAGGAGGAGGAGAAGGAGGATGGGAGGGATAGGAGAGAGAAGGAGAAGGATGGGAGGGAGAAGGAGGAGAGAAGGAGGAGGAGGAGAAGGAGGAGGATGGGAGGGATAGGAGAGAGAAGGAGAAGAATGGGAGGGAGAAGGAGGAGGAGGAGAGAAGGAGGAGGAGGATGGGAGGGATAAGAGAGAGAAGGAGAAGAATGGGAGGGGAAGGAGGAGGAGGAGGAGAAGGAGGAGGAGGATGGAAGGGATAGGTGAGAGAAGGAGAAGGATAGGAGGGAGAAGGAGGAGGAGAAGGAGGATGGGAGGGATAGGAGAGAGAAGGAGAAGGATAGGAGGGAACGGAGAAGCAGCAGCAGAAGGATGGGAGGAAGAGGAGGAAGAGAAGGAAATAGAGGAGGAAGAGGAGGAGGAGAAGAAATCACTAAAATACAGCATTGTTCCAAAAAGCTGTAATGAGCACACAACCAAAGAGAAAACGGAAAGGACAAAAAAAAGAAGAAACGGAAACCAAAAGGAATGGAGGAAGCCTAGCCAAAAACACACAGACACAAAAGACACAATTCATGTGGACACATAAAAACAGTGACCCTTAACAGAACCATGTTGTGGCAGCTGAGAGCAGCATGCATTCAATGGATGGCGGCAAAGGTGGTTTGCAGAGTCTGGAAAATATCTTGGCTGCCCAAACATCTCTTTCGGAGGTAGGACTTCAAAACAAACCTGTCCCAGTCACGCCAACCTCTCCAGATCTGACCTGGAGGAGGTACCTCAACCTAAACAGGTGTCCCTTGCCCCCAAACCTTTCAATTCTTCTTGGAAAGGACCTTGGAGAAAGCTTGAGACTTCTTTTGTCCAAACAGGTCAAGAACCCAAAATGCATCCCTCGTAGATGCTTCCTCCTTGAAGTACGACTTGCACAGAAATTACATTTTGTTGGGTTCAGTTGTGTCAATTGTGTGAATACAATTCCTCCCCCCCCCACCCCCCGATTCCATGAAGTGGTGTATGAAGTGAGCAATCTTTCTAATAGCTTCCTCAAATCTAGAACCTTTTCTGTTCTCCTTGGATCCTCATCGTTCTTAGAGTGAACACCATTTTCTGTTCCTCCTGAGAACAGAGTCAGGGAGGCTCATCTTCCTCAATGTGTCAGGGTTCCGACGATTGCCCTAATTAAATCATGCACCTTGAGCCAAGCTTCAAAAGAATCCAAAAGATTTATTAGGAGCAACATGTCCGGCACTAACTCATATGAAGCCAACTCTGGCATGCGTAATTTACTATCACCTATGACCCTGTTTTCCCTCCACCCTCCTTGAGTGTGTCATCAATCAGATTCTCCAACAGTTCACGGGCTGGGTGTCATCAATCACATTGTCCAATGAAGGCTTTTCATGGGCAGAAGATCTGGTAGCCTAGGCTACAATCTCCACAAGATAAGCGTGGAATGTACTCCTGGCCTCCGTCTGCTGCGCTGCTCCCTTAGGCCTCCCCCTCCTTCTTATGGCAACTCGGAAACAGGCATAGGAATGCTTTACGAGTTGACACAATGAAACGTTATGGCTTTTTGGAGTAGAAAGCTACGAGTTGTGAAAAAGAGAGGAAACCCCACCCCAGAAATGTTTCTTTTCAAATCCCCTCCCTCCTTTAAGCCAGCAAGGAGACACACCACGTTATGAAGGTAGCAATGGTTAGAGAACGCCTTCGGCACTCAGCACACGGGAAGTGGAAGATCGACTGCCCCTGTTTTAAAGCGTCTACAAAACACAGCAGAGGGCCACAACAGAAGCAATGTCTCATACACAACTCCCTTTCCCCAGGGAGTTCCTGTATGTTGAGAACAGCATTCACATTAGCAAAAAAGAAAAAGAAAGAAAAAGAGAGAGAAAGAAAAAGAAAGAGAGAGAGAGAAAGAAAGAAAGAAAGAAAGAAAGAAAGAAAGAAAGAAAGAAAGAAAGAAAGAAAGAAAGAAAGAAAGAAAGAAAGAAAGAAAGAATCGCCATAAGCGGTTAAGAGAGTTGCTGTGACATAAGCTTTTGGGAGGGACTATAAACCAATTGAAATATTCAATTGTGTGAAATATTCTAGAAAAATATATTAACTAAGAATGAGTTCAGATTAAAAATCTCTGAAGCATGTGTCACTCTATCTTTTTTGTCAGTTATAATCTGTCTCCTTCTCTCTGTCATCTTTTTATCTATCTATCTATCTATCTATCTATCTATCTATCTATCTATCTATCTATCTATCTATCTATCTATCTATCTATCTATCTATCTATCTATCTATCATTTCTCTCTCTCTACCTATCTCTGCCATTATCCCTATCTCTCCCTCTCTCCTCCCTCTCTTTCCCTCTCTTACTCTTTGTGTCATTATCTACAGCAGCAGTTGCCAACTGGTGGGCTGCGGCCCACTGGTGGGCCATGAGAAAATTTTGGTGGGCTGCAGAGAAATCTCATCCCCAGAGCAGCCCCCAAAAGCAATTAATCCAGGCTGCACAGAAACACAACTGTGCCACCCACATGTCCCACAGAAACCCTCCCCGCCCACTCACTCCTTACCCGGTAAACATGCCTGCTAAATTGCTATTTTTCCTTTTTCCGACCATCATTTATTCTGCTGTGCTGGGAGATTTAGATTAGCTGGGAAGCAGGAAATGGTTGGATTTCTTGCTTTCTAGCTAGTCTTTAGATCTTTGGCTCAGCACAGCCGGACCTCCCTTAGGACTGAAGGTTTGCTTGCAAGCAAATTCAGTGCAGACTCGCAGCAAGCAAATTTGAGAGACTGAGCTAGCCGATGGCAGATAGATAGATTACTGAATGATTCTGTGAGCAACTCAATCTGCCTGTTTTGCCTGATTTTGGACAAAAGTTGCTCTTTTTTAAATAAAAAATTCAATATTTGCATTGTGTGTTGTGAGTTAATTTTGTGAGTTTGCTTGCTAGCAAATTTTATGAGCTTGCTTGCAGGCAAATTTTCTGTGACAGACTGAGCTAGCCGATGGTAGATAGATCTCTGAATGAATCTGTAATTCTGTGACCAATTCAATCTGCCTGCCTGCTTTGCCTGGTTTTGGGTAAAAGTTGTTCTTTTTTTTATAAAAAATTCAATATTTATATAAATATTTATAATATTGACATACAAGCCATGCCCAGCCAGTCACATGACCACCAAGCCACACCCACAAATTAGGCCATGCCCACAGAACCAGTTAGTGGTCCCTGGGATCTAAAATTATGAGTTTGGTGATCCCTGACATCCAAAAGGTTGGTGACCCCCTGATCTAAAGTATCTCTGCCATTATCTATTCCTATCATCTATTTTATCCCTCTGTCTCTTATGTATGTATCTCTATATCTGTGAGTTGACACTATCTATATCATCCATCTATTTTTTCTATCTATCTATCTATCTATCTATCTATCTATCTATCTATCTATCTATCTATCTATCTATCTATCTATCATCTATCTATCATCTATCTATCATCTATCTATCTAGATTTCTCTCTTTTATCTCTCTCTCATCTATCATCTAACTACCTAATCTATTTATCATTTATTTCTGCTGTTATCCATCTCATCATTTCTATCTACCTAATCATTACTTCTCACTCTCTACCTCTCTATACGTATACTGTTACCTATTATCTATTTTATATTTATCAAGTATCTATATCTCCATCATCTTACTCACTCCGTCACCCATCTGACACTTCAATGCCCAGGAGAACAGAAGGGAGGTCTTTGAACTTACAAAGAACTCAGAATTCTCTCAGAGAAGACCTTCCCAGTTCAGGTCTTTGAACATTTACAGTTTGGATGGCATGACATTCACTGATTCTCTCCCAAAAGATTTAAACGATGATGACTCAATCATATCAGTTACTGATTTAGCCCAGGCTGACCAGCTGCGAATTTTCTCTTTTTCTCTTTCTCCCCTCTCCCTCTTTCTCTCCCTCCCTCTCCTCCCCCCCCTCTGCCTTTTACCTCCCTTTCCCTCCCTCCCTCTTCTTCAATTCCTTTCTCCTTTTCTCTCCCTCTCTCCCTCCCTCCTTCTCTCTCCACCTCCCTCTCTCCCCCTTTTTCTCTCTCCCTCTTTCCCTCCCTCTCCCTCTCTCTGCCTTTTCCCTCCCTTTCTCCCCTTTCACTCCTTCCCTCCCTCTCTCTCTTTCAATTCCTCTCTCCTTCTCTCTCCCTCCCTCTCCTTTCCTCCCTCTCTCTTCTTCAATTCTTCTCTCCTTCTCTCTCTCTCCCTCCCTCCTTCTCTCTCCACCTCCCTCTCTTCCCCTTTCCCTCTCTCTCCCACTCTCCCTCTTTCCCTCCCTCCCTCTCCCTCTCTCTGCCTTTTCCCCTCCCTTTCTCCCCTTTCCCTCCCTCTCCTTCAATTGCTCTCTCCTTCCCTCTCTCTCCCTCCCTCTCTCCGTCCCCCCTCTTCCTTCCTTCCATCCCTCTCTCTTTCTCTCCCTCCCTCCCTTCCTCTTTCCCTCTGCTCTCCCTCTCTTCCCCCCCCACCCCTCATGTTGTAGCTACCTGAGTTGCTTGCTCAGTGTTAAACGTCTTTTGGGCCGGTCCTTCTGAATATATTTCTATCTTTGCTGTTTATTCTAGTACACAAATCTAGCACATTTGCTAAGCTTATGCGTCAATATATTCAGGATGCCCAGAAAACAGGCTAACTTAACTCAGTCACCAGCTCAACTACAGGTAGTCCTTGACTTACAATGGTTTCATTTAGTGACCGTTCGAAGTTACAACAGCACTGAAAACAGCGACTTATGACCATTTTTCACGCTTACGACCGTTGCAGCATCCCTGTGGTCACGTGAGTAAAATCCAGATACTTGGCAAGTGACTCATAGTTATGACGGTCACCGAGTCCCCAGGGTCACGTGGTCCTCCTTTTGTGACCTTCTGACCAGCCAAGTCAGTGGGGAAGCCGGATTCACTTAATGACCGTGGGACTAATTTCACAACGGCAAGGATTCACTTAACAAACGTGTTAAGAAAAGTCATCAAAAATGGGGCAAAAAACTCACTGAACAAATTTCTCACTTAACAACGTCAAGGTTGGGCTGAATTGCGGTCATAAGCTGAGGACTACCAGTGTGGGCATTGGTGCAGATATAACTATTTGACACACTGTATCTACTGTTTCCCTAATGAAGGAGGTAAATTCACTTTTCGTCGAGAAAACGCCTGTGCAGAAAAGTCTCATGTTGAGATAAAAATTCTACAGAGGAATTATTGAGTCTATCATCTGCACCTCTATCACTGTCTGGTTTGGCTCTGCAACCCAACAAAACACGACACAGACTTCAGAGGATAATTAGGACTGCAGAAAAAACAATGACTACCAATATGCCTTCCATGGATGACCTGTATACTGCACGAGTCAAAAAGAGAGCTGTAAAATATTTACAAATCCCTCACATCCTGGACATAAACTGTTTCAATTCCTTCCCTCAAAATGACGCTACAGAGCACTGCACACTAGAACAACTAGACACAAAGAGAGTTTTTTCCCCAATGCCATCACTCTGCTAAACAAATAATTCCTAGTTGGAATTAAATTGTCCAACTATTAAATTAATTAATAGTTGGACACTGTCCAACTATTTACAAAGTCTGCACTTCTATTACTATTAATCTTCTCATCACTCCTTATCACCCATCCCCTCCCACTTGTGACTGTAGGACTGTAACTTTGTCCCTTGTATCCTTACCATTTATATTGACTGTTTCCTAGTATGATTTATTTATTTATTTATTTATTTATTTATTTATTTATTTATTTTTACATTTATATGCCGCCCTTCTTCGGAGACTTGACTGCTTATTGTACCCTATGACTAATATTAAGTGTTGTATCTGATGATTCTTGACTCTTGACAAATGTAACTTTTCTTTTATGTAAACTGAGAGTATTTGCACCAAGACAAATTCCTGGTGTGTCCAATCACACTTGACCAATAAAGTATTCTATTCATTCATTCATTCATTCTTCCTTCCTTCCTTCCTTCCTTCCTTCCTTCCTTCCTTCCTTCCTTCCTTCCTTCCTTCCTTCCTTCCTTCCTGCCTGCCTGCCTGCCTGCCTGCCTGCCTGCCTGCCTGCTTGCCTGCCTGTCTATCTATCATTTATCTATCTGATTTGACTGTTGATTGTACCCTATGACTATCATTAAGTATTGTATCTGATGATTCTTGACTCTTGATGAATGTAACTTTTCTTTTATGGACACTGAGAGCATTTGCTCCAAAGACAAATTCCTGGTGTGTCCAATCACACTTGGCCAATAAAGAATTCTATTCTATTCTAAGTCAGTCACATCATCTCCCCAACTAACTCTTGTTCATCACCTTCTTTTAATGACCCCATAATCCCTTGTTGGGTGGAGTCTGGATAACTGTATGGAGTTAGCAGTGTGTTTTAATGGCCGGATGCCTGTCCTGTTGCCAATGCGGAGTTTTGTTCAGCAGATATATTCTCATTGTGCCCACAGAGAGAGAAATATTTGCCTTTACCCAGGATCGAACTCACAGCCTCCTGATTATGAAGTGAGAACTTCACCTCTAGGGCACTAAACGACTCTAACCTAACTCTTGTTCATGACCCTTAGATATTCTTTAAGGTGATGATCAACAGTAACCCACCACCTATACCCATGTTGGTGAACCCAGGGGTGGGATTCAAATTTTTTAACAACCGGTTCTGTGGGCGTGGCTTAGTTGGTGGATGTGGCTTTGTGGTCACGTGATTGGCTGGACGTGGCCAACTCAACATCACTCACATTGAGGCACACATCTCCTCTCGTGACTGTGGGGATGCTGCAATAGTCGTAAGTATGAAAAACGGTCATAAGTCACTTTTTTCAGTGCCATTGTAACTTTGACTGGTCACTCCACACAAGCAAAGTACCAGCAAAGGAGGGGAAAAAAAACTCCAGAGAAGTTCCTGAGACAGGAAGTCTAGTCCTGCCAAGAATGTAATAAGGGTTAATGGAGAGGTAGTTTCTGTAAGCAACACCAGAATGTTTCCTTCCTGCCTTCCTTACAGGATTAGGCCGGTAATTTCTTCTAACAACCGGTTCTCCAAACTGCTAAGAAGGTTAACAATCAGTTCTATCAAATAGGTGCAAACTGGTAGAATCCCACCCCTGGGTGAATCTATGGGATGTGTGCCGGAAGTGGCACGCAGAGACATTTTCCCCAGCATGCGAGAGGTCACCCAGACGAACCCCACTGTGCATGCTGATTGTTGGGTATCTGGCGCGCATGTGCAGGAAATGGAGGGTGCGCCAGAGATGCATGTGCATGCGCAGAGATGCGCGGCTCACAAGGGGGATCATGTGTGCATGCACAGGGGATGTGGGCCCCCCAGCACGCATTGCCTTCTGGGTGCTGGCATATGAGCGCACGCAAACATGCACGCAATTATCGGCACGGGCGCCGAAAAAGGTTAGCCACCACTGACCTATACTTTCTAAAAAAGATCCCTTAGAAGTCCTATGGATTGAAGAACCAACCATGTACATAAAGAGGGCATCACCTTTGCTATACAACGTAGCAGTTTCGTATCTCTGTAGACATAAAAATAATAATGTAGGAAAAACACCTGAACAGGCGGCCCAAAGGAAGTCTCTACGTTGAGGACATTTAATACTGGATTTTCCTTCCCAGATTCTTGTGTCATATTTAGCAAGAGGGAAGATCAACTTTTGGATGGTGAAGAATTGTTTCTCGTCTATCTAACGTCATCCGTACTCAAGCACTAGTTACATCCAATTAAAAAGATTTTTTTTACAGAGTTGGAAGGGACCTTGGAGATCTTCTAGTCCAACCCCCTGCTCAAGCAGGAAACCCTAAAGCATTTCAGACAAACAGCTGTCCAACCTGGTCTTGAAAACCTCCAGTGATGGAGCACCCACAAGTTTTTCCACTGGTGAATTGTTCTCCTCCTTAATTCTAAGTTGCTCCTCTCCTTGGTTAGCTTCCACCCATTGCTTCTAATCCTCAGATACCTTGGAGAATAGCTTGACTTCCTCTTCTTTGTGGCAACCCCTGAGATAATGAAGCACTGCTATCATGTCACCAGACCTACCCAATTCCTGCAACCGTTCTTCGCATGTTCGCTGTCCCTTCTTCTCCTCCTATATCAAGAAACCCTAGAAAGTCTGCAGCAGGGGTGTCAAACTCAAGGCCCGTGGGCTGGAATTCGACCTACAATGTGGTCTACCCAATGCAAAGAGGAAATACCTATTTTATTTATTTATTTATTTATTTTATTTTCAAGATTTATATACCGCCCCCTCTCCTTGGGGGACTCAGGACGGTGTACAGATATTAGAAATATGTTGAAGATACAATAGTTGGAATAATTAAAGAATAAAATTTGGTTGTTAAATAAACGGGATGAGGTAAGGATTTAAAAGTGAGGACTAAGAGCAATTTTGACCGAATTTAAAGTAAATGAAAAACCCTAGGCCAGACCGGTTTGATGGAATAGGTGAGTTTTCAACGCGCGCCGGAAAGTCAAAAGGTCAGGGATGATCCTCATCTCCGGGGGCAATTTGTTCCAGAAATATGCCAGCAGTTTGCAGAGTGGCATCAAGTTGGTCACGCCCACCCAGCTCCCCGAGATCAATCATAGCCCTGATGCGGCCCTCAATGAAATTGTTCTGACCCAAACCTTGTTCCATGGAAACAAACATGAAACTCAGGAAACAGCAAAATGTTCTAATGATTCTTTACAAATTCCGTTCCTTCCCGGTTAAAAGGCTGTTTCAAACTAACTGTCTCTGTAAGAACGAACCTTGCCAAGGTGGTGCAAGGCTGCCAAGAACACTAGATAAAGTTGCCAAGAAATAGTTCAAATACAAAGAGTCTCTAAACACAAACTAAGAGAGTCCAAACATCCACAAGGCTTGAAGTGAAAAAAACTTCTTTGCTTCCTGCAAAGAACTCTGGTTTCTCAGCTGGCTTTTATCTTCTCAGGGAGGGGCTATTACCTTGCAGCCTTACTCCCGAGTCGCTCGTGCTGCTGCAGCTTCTTTTTCCTTCGAGCAGCCCTGGCGCATATGCACTTGGCATAGGCTCCTCGGGAACCTCTTCATCATTGCTGCCAGCCTCCACAATCTCCAAAGGCAGTACTTCACTCCCTGATGGTCCTGGCCCCATCCCTGCATCACACGTAGGCCCCCTCATCTGAATCCTCGCTCTCCGAGACCTCAGTCGTCCACACCTGCTGCCGGCGAACCACAACAGAAATTGAGTTTGACACCCCATGTCTAGACAGTGACTTATCTGAAATAGTCTAGATTCTCCTGCTTGAGCTGGGGGCTGGACTAGAAGACCTCCAAGGCCCCTTCCAGCTCATTCATTCTATTCTTTTCTAAAATAATCAACTTCAATGGAAGATGATAGCATTGACTTCGTTATTGTTGCTCTTATCATTATTGGCCAGCAGCTTCAAATCATGTTCAATTTGCTACGTGGCACAATTAGCTCCAAATATTTTTGACTCCTATTTAATTGCACTAAAACTAGGATGTCCCACCAGCTAAAAGGAACGAGGTGAAAATTAGTGTCCCTCTACACTCGAGACAGATTGAAGCCTCTGATTGCTCCATATGCTTTCATGGGCCTATTCCTTATTCAATTTTTATTAATTTCCTTCCCCCCCCCAGTTAAAAAAAAACAACTAAAACTCTGTTTTGAACTGATATGCCTGATATGAAATGATTGCCTCAATGAAACTTGGATTGTTATTGTAGAAATAAACATGAGCACATCTTCTAGAATTAAAAGGAAGCCACCGGTATAAACACAAATCTATCTTTATCCCTTTGCTGTAGACACCCATCTAAATATCTGGGCTGATTCCCAACCTGGCTATAAATACATGTTAATTAATTTCAAGACGTTAAGTTCAGACTGCTTAAAAAAGACAAGAACAAAACACTCATACCAGAATAAACATAACTGATCAACAAAAGTGGACTAATTTTCTTTTGTTAAACACAGTCACAACCCAACATGGTTTCCTTTGACTCTTACTTGTGAACATGGTTGAGGAAAAATTCTTAACCTTAACCTTAATCTTAACCCTCTGTAAGGCACAAAGAGTTATGTTCTAGTTAAATTGATGTTAGATAAGAGTTAAATGCAATTCAAGAGAGCTTAGACCTAAACTGCTTGTGGGAACAGAATGATTCCAGACTTATTCCTCGCTTGACTCTACCTCCAGCTCTGCTTGTTCTTCTACATCATCGTCTTCTCCAGTAGAATTTATACAGAGGTTAGGATCAACAACAATGGCACTGAAAAAAGTGACCTATGACCGTTTTTCACACTTATGACCATTGCAGCCTCCTCATGATCAAAACTCAGTCGCTTGGCAACCGAGTCATATTTACGACGGTTGCAGTGTCCACGTGATGTCCTTTTCCAAACCTCAGACAAGCGAAGTCAATGGGGAGGCCAGATGCACTTAACAACCAGGTTAGTAACTTAACAACGGCAGCGGTTCACTTAACAGCCACAAGAAGAAAGGTCGTAACATGGAGCGAAACTCACTTAACGACTTTCCTACTTAGCAATTTGGGCTCGACTGTGGTCGTAAAGCCACAGGACTATCTCTGGTCGCTTCTTCGTGGTCCTTTTGATTCTTCTGGGCACCAGCGGGAGAAACCAACCGGCAGGTAAGGGGTATCGTGTGCAATTCATTTCATAAAGGGCCTTAGATCAATAAAATCAGGGTTGGGCTGCCAAGGGAGAGCCCCTGGCTAAGATTCTGTGCAGTTCAGATAACCCCCAAATGCCACTCCTGGCTGGCCCTGCCCACTCCGCCCCATGAAAATGCCCCCCCCCCCCAAAAGTTCAGGAAGGCCAGAAATGGGCCCGTTTCCGGTTTCCAGAGAGCCTCTGGAGCCCAAGGAGGCTATTCTTGCCCTCCTGGAGGCACCAGGAAAGCCTCAGGAGTCCGGTAAGGGCAAAACTGTCCCCCCGCTGTGGTGCAGGAGGCTGACTAGGCCACGCCCACCACTTTGCAACCGGACAGAGAACCCCTTGCTAAAATTTTTGAAGCCCACCCCTGAATAAAATGGAGGTAAGGGCCGCCCCCAATCTCATGGCCTTCCGTCGGTTGCTCAAAACGCATTTATTTCGGCAGGCCGGACTGGCCTAGGGGTTTTTTAAATTTTAATCGGGTTTTAATCTTTTTAATACTTGCTTATATTTTATTAGAGCCATATTGTATTTCAGTTTTTAAATTTTAATATTTTATGTTGTCTCATATTTTGTACCTTGTATATGTGTTTTTATTGGCTGTTCACCGCCCCGAGTCCCTTCGGGGAGAGGGGGCGGTATATAAATCAAATAAATAAATAAATATTAAATTGCAGGCTTGCAGGTAATGGCCACTCCTTCAAGAAGATAAAAGCCAGCTATGAAGCAAACATTCTTTGCAGGAAGCAAAGACATCTTGAAACCCAGTCTCGTGGACATTACAGTATCTTAAGTTGGTTTTTGAAGACTATGTTGTGAAATATTTCTTATCTGTGATTCTTGGCAGTCTTGCAGAGTTTTGGCAAGGTTTGTGCTTATCAAAGTTAATTAGTTTGCAGCAGTCTTTTAACTGGGGATTCGTAAGACTCATTAAAAGGTTTCTGTTCCCTTTGGTTATTGTTTATCTTATTGGAAAAGGGTTTGGGTCAGATCACCTAATTGTAAAATCCATGTGAGTTGACCCCACTATCCCTGTGACGCTCATCTTTCAATTTCAAGATTTATGTCCTGACCCAAACACGACAAACCCTCCTGACCCAAACACGACAAACCCTCTGACGTGAACTAAAAATATTATTTTACAGTAGTACCTCTACTTACGAAATTAATTCGTTCCAGAAGCCGTTTCATAACCTGAAAATTTCGTAAGTAGAGGCACATTTTACCTGTAAATGCCCTAATCCATTCCAAGCCTCCGAAATTCAGATTGTAATTTTTCGTTATTACTTCCTGCTTTGCTGGATTGCTAGCGTGAGATTGAGAACGCGGCGCGGTGCGTACGCACAGATCCCTCCTAGCCAATGGGATGCCAGGAAGATAACCAACCAATGGCAGCGCAGCTCGGACGCGCCATTTTCCAACAAAGCCTTTCGTATCTTGAAACATATTCGTAGATAGAGACGATATTTTCTCGAAGACGTGCTTCGTAACCTGAAACTTTCGTAAGTAGAGCCTTTCGTAAGTAGAGGTACCACTGTACTAGGAATGCCGGCAGTTCGGGCAAAACGTTTCTCTCTCACCACAGGCTAACAAGTCCATCCAGCTGGAAGGTGAATAGTAGTCTGCCACATCTATTCATCACTGTCCCCTGCCTTTTATTCCCAGAGCTAGGGTGGGGCCTCTCTAGCAGCGGTAGCTCTTCCATCCCAAGGACCGGCCCCTAGATTTCCGCTGCTCTCCTCTCCTCTGCCTTCTGTGCATCCACGCGTCAGGCACTGGACCCAGCTGTTCCTCCTCTTCCCCATCAGCCACCTCCAGACCTGGAGGCTGTTGACTCTCCATTTGAGGGCTGATGGACAGCCCAGGCCCCATCTCTCTCTCTCTCTCTTCTTTGCTCATCCTAACTAACCTTCAATTTCTGGATTCTGCTGTAGGCCTGATCAAGAAAAAAAAAAGCTTTTATTTATTTTATTTTTTACCTTTTTCTGACAGATTTTGAGAAATGAGAGCATCGTCTTCCGGCTTGGCTTTTTTTTTTGATGGATTCGGCCTGAGCCAAACGAAATTAAGATTTCAGCAAACAAGGCTTACTTCTGCATTGGCACCAGAACAAATGATGGCAGATAATTGCTCGACTCCGTTAGCTTATTCTTTGCTCGGTTCGCTCCATCAGTCTCTCCAGATTATATTTTCAGCCGAGTTTAATGAATATCATTTATTAAACTAACACCGGGGTTTTGCTGGGGCCTCAGACAGATGTGTGCACTAATATGAATCATTTCTTTAAATTGGATTATTCTGACTGAGAACAGATCCCTGCCCTTGCACGGAAGGCAAACAAATGGAGAAGGTTTGCTTCTAGCCGTGGCGATAATTGGGTTTGGGGTCCTGCAAAAGCTCTTGGTGGGGACATCTGCACCTGGGCCAGGAGGAAAACCCCCCCCCCCCCATTATCTGCTCATCTCCCCCAGGTACAGAATAGGATCAACTCAGCAAATTCAGTTTTGTGAAATAGGGCAAACGAACTATGTTTAGGAATATGGATTGTAATCCTGATCGACAAAGATCTCTGTTTATGTTTGTCACCTTGAAAATTATGGGTTTGGTGAGGTATTATGTGCTCACTGAGGAGGAGGAGGAGGAAGAGGAGAGGTGGAGGAAGAGGAGGAAGAGGAAGAAAAGGAAGAGGAGGAAGATGGGGAGGAGGAGGAAGAGGAGAAGGAGAAGGAGGAAGAAGAGGAGGAAGAGGAGGAGAACTCTAGGGTCCTTGGTGTTCTCCAAGCTTGGATGTTTTCTTGCAGACATTTCATGACCCAACTAGGCAACTTCATCAGTGTCAGAAGGGAGTGGGGTTTGTGGAGAGGAGGAGGAGGAAGAGCTGCCAGAAAGTCCAGTTGCCCCTTGAAAAAGCAGCCTTGGGGTTCACCCCTAAGATCTGACCCTACTCAGGACTTCTGCTACATGAAAGTAGAACAGCTGGCGATAGGCTTAAAAAAGAAAACTCGTGGCTTAATCCTCTCCTTTGTGGTGAAGGACCTAATACTTCCTCCAGTTGTGGTCGCCACAATACAAAAAATGTTGGGACTCTAGAAAGAATGCAGAGAAGAACAACAAAGATGATTAGGGGATTGGGGGCTAAATGATGAATCGTTGAGGAAACTAAGTATGTCTACTCTATTGAACAGAAGGTTTAGTGTGAGGGGGAATGTTTTCCCAATAATTGAAGGGTTGTCACACAGGAGAGGGGTCTTGATTTATTCTCAAGGCACCTGAGGGCTGGACAAGAAGTAGTAGATGGAAGATAGTTAAAGAGAGAACCAACCTGGACCAAAGGAGGAATTTCCTGAAGATGAGAACAATGAACCAATGGGATAGCTTGCCTTCTGGAGTTATGGATGCTCCATCACTGGAGGTTTCAAGAAACGATTGGACAACCATTTGACTGAGATGGTATATGTTCTCCTGCCTTGAATAGGGGTTGGACTTGAAGACCTCTAAGGTCCCTTCCAGCCCTAGAATTTTATGTTCTATGAAGGACTTTCATGTCTCAACAGGGTACTGAATCTAGATCTTGAATCTGATCTCCGCTGATTCTTAAGTGATCGATCAGTTCAGAATAGAGCTGGAAGGGACCTTGGAGGTCTTCTAGTCCAACCCCTTTCTCAAGCAGGAGACTCTAAACCATTTCAGACAAGTGACTGTCCAGTCTCTTCAATAATTCCAATGATGGAGAACTACAATTTTTGAAGGCAAGTTGTTCCACTGATTAATTGTCCTCACTGTTAGGAAGATTCTCTTTAATTCCAGGTTGCTTCTCTCCTTGGTTAGTTTCCATCCATTGTTTCTTGTCCTGCCTTCGGGTACTTTGGATAATAGCTTGATCCCCTCTCTTCTTTGTGGCAGCCCCTCAAATCCTGGAAAACTGCTATCATGTTCCTCCTAGTCCTTTTCTCTAGACTAGCCAGACCCAGATCCTGCAACCGTTCTTCATACGTTTTAGTGTCCAGACCTTCGATCATCTTAGTTGCTCTTCTCTGCACTTTTTCCAAAGTCTCAACATCTTTTTTTGTAATATGGTGACCAAAAAAACAAAAACAAAACAAAAGAGTTTCAACCAAGTTCATATCCAGATGTTTCAGCCCCTTTCAACTCTTTATGCTACAACATCCCTTTCTTTGAATTCTCCTGCGTCCCAACTGGTATCTCAGTCATGGGTAGCATCAGGTCACCTTCCTTTCTATTGGCACCTTTGATTTTTTTCATGGGTCAGAGTCCCTTCAACTGTTTCTTGCCCTTGCAATTTATGTGCCCAATATTTCATTAACTGGTGCTTCTAGTGAGTGAAGCAGGTTTACTTCATCTAATATGAATAATTCATTCTCGTGGTCCAAGGTATTTTCAACAATGTTTTCCAACACCATGATTCAAAAGCATCCATTTATTATTTTGGTGCAACCTTCAGAAGATACAACTTTTTGTAACAACTGGGAAAACACAGCTTTGGCCACCCAGGTCAGGGAACACAAAAGACCCCACTGTCCTCTTCCTCCTCCTCCTCCTCCTCTTCTCCTCCATAAACTCCACTCCCTTCTAACATTGACAATGCTACCTATTTGGGTCATGAAACATCTGCAAGAAAACCATCAAGCTCAGAGAGCATCAAGGAGCCCACAGTCCTCCTCCTCCTCCATCTCCTCTTCCTCCTCCTTCCTGAAAACCCCCTCCCTTCTAGCACTGATGATGCTACCTAGTTGGGTCATGAAACATCCACAAGGAAACCACCAAGTTTTGAGAGCACCAAACTACAGTTATTCTCTTCCATCCACTTCTGTCATCTGTCAAAATCCTTCTCATCATGGATGCAAGTTTAGAAAGTACTTGTTTATATGTGAATATTACATATTGTAAGTTACATCTGAGAAAATGAAGAACAGAAGAGAATCCATGCTTATCCGATATATGAACTATGCAATGATTACTGGACAGTTATATAACTATATCTAACAAACACATTACGTTTTGCAACTTGTTATGTTCTAAAAGTAACATGTCAAGTTCTTGGCTGAAATAGGGGTCTGTAATTCTGGCTTACAGATAGATGTGAGAGATGCTAGGTCATTCTGACCCAGTGCAAACCTGTTAATGATCCATTGTGTTTAGATAGACATAACAGGAAGACATGGCCATCAGAAAGAGGTAGTTTCCCAGAGATAATGGTTGTTCTGACCCACGCCCTTTTCCAACAAATCAAACACAACCCAAAGGGAACAGAAACCTTGTATTACAAAATAATTAGCTGTGATAAACACAAGCCTTGCCAAACTGTACAAGACTTGCCAAAAGATAACGGACAAGTAATAATTTGCAAAATAAAAATCTTCAATACAGACTCAGGATACTGGAATGTCCACGAGGCTGAGGTTTCAAAACGTCTTTGCCTTCTGCAAAGTACATTCATTTCACAGCTGGCTTTTATCTGCTTGAAGGAGGGGCCATTACCTTGCAGTCTTACTCCTGAGTTGCCCATGCTGTTGTAGCTGCTCTTTCCTTCAAGCAATCCTGCGTGCACGCACACTTGGCACAGGCTCCTCGGGAACCTCCTCATCGCTGCTGCCAGCCTCCACAATCTCTGAAGGCTGCAGTCCACTCCCTGATGATCCTGGCCCCTCATCAGAGTCCTCGCTCTCCTCAGCCATCCACACCTGATGCCGGCTAACCACAACACTGGTCTGAGAAGAGTTAGGATGGAAAACTACCAGAGAAAGCCCCTAAAAACCCCTGAAGAAGCATAACAGGAAGAATTATGTAATCCTCTGAATGTAATATTCTAGAAAAGCAGTGATCATTTTAAGGGTGGGGTCCATCTCCTGCTTGTTAAGGAGATGGGGTCCTATTCTAATATTTGCAAATACTCTGAATAAACTGAGACTTTTTACGGTTCTTCAGTTGTCAAGTCTGTTTTCTATGATGTTTTCTCACAGTACTGCTCTGTAGTTTGGGCTTTCATTTTTATCTTCTTTCGGTTTCTCCATGGCAACAGTGACCACTAAGGGGCTTCCACAAAGAAGATGGGATAAACTATTTTCCAGAGCACCTGAAGGCAGGAAATAATCAAGGAGAGAAGCAACCTAGAACTAAGGAGAAATTTCTTGACAGTTAGAACAATTAAACTTGCTTCCAGAACTTGTGGATGCTCCAACACAGGAAATTTTAAAGAAAAGATTGGATAATCATTTGTCTAAAATGGTAGAAGGTTTCCTGTCTGAGCAGGGGGTTGGACTAGAAAGCCTCAAGGGTCCTTTCCAACTCTGTTATTCTGTTAACTATCCTCCAATCAGTTTCAAAGGTAACCTTCACACCTACATTAAGCAGCCACTCTATAAGCAAAACCTACCCCTATTTTAACATGACTTCTCCTTCTGCATCCCTGCCTCCAGCTTTACCATTTTTCACGATTGTCACAGCACTTATGAATCCATTTCCCCCCCCTCAAACCCTGAAATTTATCACATTCATTGCAATTCCATTTTTTCCCCATATCACCACCGCCACTCTCCTAAGTATTGCCAGTAAAAAGTAACTTTAGGGTTTCGAGGTGAGGATATTCAAAATGCTGCAGCACGGCAGTGTGGAATTTTACACTCCCGCTGCAACCTGTTGTTATATGAGGTGCGGTCCAGGCTTGGGGAATTCGCTCCCATTTCTAAATTTTCAAAATGCTCTGAGACAAATGGGGCGGCGCAGCGGTTAAGACGCTGGGCTTGTCAGCTGGAAAGTCGGCAGCCCAGATTCGAGACCTGAGCGCCACACGATGGAATGAGCTCCTCTCTTTGCCTCGGTCCTGCCCAGCCAGCAGTTCGAAAGCATGAAAATGCAAGTAGATAAATAGGTACCACTTAGGTGGGGAATGTGCCAGTCCTCAATGATGTCATGCTGGCCACATGACCCTCCCACTTGGCTTACTAAGAGTGGTATCAGTGCCTCCCTCGATCTCGATTGTATCCCTCTGATAATGCAGCTGATTCCATCACTGGTCTCTTCTTAACCCTCAAAAAAATTCCCAGCTCCTGATTCACCAAGATGATCCTAAAATGGTGGTTCTCTCGAAAAGATCACCAGCTCAGTTTCAATGGGTGGATTAACAGATATGAAATTGGGTAAAAAATATTAGCGGCCAAGAAGGCTTCCCTCCCTCTCATCTAATGCCACAATAATAAAAAGTGAGCCTTCGTCATTCATGCTTGAATTTTCCAATATGAGCTCTGAATAATAACAAAAGAACAGAATTAGAAGTAACCCCCCCCCCTCTTCTTCATGGCAGCCCCTCAAGTATTGGAAGACTGCTATCATGTCACCCCCTAGTCCTTCTTTTCATTATACACAGTTTAATGTATTATAATATTCATTATTATTTCATTATACACAGTATAATAAATACAATGTTTTCCTGAAAATAAGACCCTGTCTTATTATTTTTATATATTTTTTGCCACAAAAAAGGCACCAGGTCTTATTTTGGGGGGATGCCATCCACTGACTAACCTCACTTGTGAGTGTTGTCCCCAGCCTCCTTTTCGCTGTCAAGAGGTCTTCAAGAACTTCTTCTGCAGCTGGCAAGGCTTTCCTGAAGGCCTCTGCAGCCGATAAGAGAACTCTGGATCGATCCACAGCTTTGTTCTCAGCTCCAGAGGCCTTCAGGAAAGCCTGGCCAGCCTTGCCGGCTGCAGAAGAAATGGGCCAGTAAGGCAGGTGTCGGGATGTGCGAGGCCTGGCTACAACTGTCCAAAGATAAGTAGTAGGACAGCTCCAACCCACATCCCCATCCTAGCTTAATTTTTTACCTGTGCACTCCGGAGTGGGCAGGATCTTAATTAGGGCTTATTTTGGAGGTAGGCCTTATATTGGGTGCACGTGTAAAAATCAAGTTAGGACTTATTTTCAGGGTAGGTCGTATTTTTGGGAAAACAAGGTACATACACACTTCCTGCAACTGTTCTTCATACATTTTGGCCTCCAGTCCCCTAATCATCTTCGTAGCTCTTCTCTGCACTCTTTCCAGAGTCTCAACCTCTTTTCTATAACATGGTGACCAAAACTGGGTGGAATATTCTGGGTGTGATCTTATTAAGGCTTTGCAAAGCGGTGTTAGAACAATCTTGACTCTATCCCTCTGTTAATGCAGCCTAGGATTGCATTGGCTTTTTTGGCAGCTGCCACATACGGTTGGCTCCTATTTAAATGATTGTCTACTGGGACTCCAAGATCCCTTTCGCCATTATAACTGTTGAGCCAGGGCTGTCCTATTCTATACCTGTAGATTTGGGGCACCATTTTGTGTCTCCTTAGTATAGGCCAGGCTTTAGAGAGTCAGAATAAATGAATTTGTCTAATGCATGAATCAATCAAATAGGAAATTATTCTTACCACTGAAAATAATGAGAGAGAAACAGATCTGCATTCAAATATGGCATTGAAGCATATTAAAAAGATGCTAATGGGATTATTTAAGGTGTGTAGCTTGATGGAGTGCTTGTCAACATGTTTGTTACAGTTCCTGTGATACCTATGGTTGTCTTTTTTTCTCATTCTCCCCTCCCTTCTGAAGGGACATATTGTAATAGTAAAATTAGTGGGACATAATAATAACTTGCTATTTTGCTCCTGTAAGAATTAGAATTGCCTCTGCCATTTACTTCTACCAGTAATCTAATTCTTGCTATCTTGCTTTTTTTGGTGTGTATTTAACTTGGTACCTGGAACAGAATACGTCATAGTTTGACAGGTTTACACTGGGCAAATACCTGAGTTGCTAAGTATCCAGCCCCTCCTGTTCCTTGCTGCACAGCCAATGCAGAGCTACAAGGAAGGCATGTGCCAGGGAACCAGAATTGGGTACTAAGCTGATTTCTCTGGAGCTATAAAAGGACTCCATACTTTCCCCAAGGTGTGGCCTTCCTTACACATCTCTTTTTGCATATGTTTGGAATGGTTTATTCAGCTCTTTGATCAAATTAAATGCAGATTCTTTCTACAGAGGAACGATTGAGTCTGTCATCTGCACCTCTATAACTATCTGGTTCGGTTCTGCAACCCAACAGGACAGACACAGACCCCAGAGAGTAATTTTATTTATTTATTTATTTATTTATTAAAATTTATATACCGCCCTTCTCCCGAAGGACTCAGGGCGGTGCACAGCCTACTAAAACCACATATATATAACAATTAAAATAGAATTAAATAAGGGCTGTAACCGAATCTAAAATCCCAACCTTAAAATTCAATACATTAAACCCCATTAAAATTAATTTAGGATCAGCCCAGGCCGGCCTGCTCAAAGAGCCAGGTCTTCAAATCATGCCTGAACACCCTCATGTTGGTGGTCGTTCTCAACTCGGGGGGAGCCCATTCCAGAGAGCGGGCACCCTCACAGAGAAGGCCCTGTTCCTCGGGGTCGCCAGGCGGCACATAGAGGCCGTCGGGACCCAAAGGAGGCCCTCCCTGTGGGAACGCACAGGTCGGTGGGAGACTACCGGCAGAACGCGGTCTTGCAAATAGCCTGGTCCGATGCCATGGAGCGCTTTAAAGGTCAAAACCAGAACCTTAAAGCGCACCCGGAAGGCCACCGGCAACCAATGCAGCTCGCGCAGGAGAGGCGTCACATGAGAGCTTTTAGACGCCCCCATAACCACCCGCACAGCCGCATTTTGTACCAGCTGCAACCTCCAGGTGCTCCCCAAAGGGAGCCCCATGTAGAGGGCATTACAGTAGTCCAGTCGGGAGGTGACCAGGGCATGAGTGACTGTGCGTAAGGTCACTTAGGACTGCGGAAAAAGCAATTACTACCCACCTGCCTTCCATCGAGGACCTGTATACTGCACGAGCCAAAAAGAGAGTTGTGAAAAAATCTACAGACCCCTCACATCCTGGACATAAAGTGTTTCAACTCCTATCCTCAAAACGACACTATAGAGCACTGCACACCAGAACAACAACACCAGACTATCACTAAGTGTTGTATTTTATGATTCATGATGAATGCATTTTTATGATGACAGAGATCATGATTTATCACTTATACTTTTTATGTACACTGAGAGCTTACGCACCAAAGACAAATTCCTTGTGTGTCCAATCACACTTGGCCAGTAAATAGTTCTATTTCTATTCTATTCTGTTCTGTTCTGTTCTGTTCTGTTCTGTTCTGTTCTGTTCTATTCTGTTCTATTCTATTCTCAAGCTACCACTTAAGTTCTTCATTTGGCTCATTGTTGATTTAAGTGTATCGCCAAACCTTACATTTTCCTTCATGTACATTTCACACAATCTTCAACTCATTTCCCAAAGGAAAACCATGGTGCAAACACTTTGAATTCCCTGGTTTTACTTTGGAGCAAGGAAGGGAGCAGACAGCTGATTTGGGATGGTTTTGGGAAGCTAAACTAGATTCTGATTAGTTTCTGGGTTGGATTGAAAAATCCTAGCATTGTAAGTTACCTCAGGAAGATGGCTTCCTGGAGATCTAATGGATTTGGGGTCACTTTTTAGAATTTGGGAAATGAGGTAGCACCTGCACAAAGAACAGACAAGGCCAGAGAGAGGTGGAAGGTGGGCTTCTTGGAGCAGCGGTAGAATTGGGATCATTTTTTAGAATTTGGGAAACAAGACAAGGCCAGAGAGATGAGAGTATAGTAGGAGAAATTCAACATGGAGAGTTTTCTTTGCTTTTGGAAGGAGTCAAGAAAGTATTTGCTTGGACATTTGTCCGAGTAAAGCACTTTCTAGAAGCTTTGCCACCAGAAAAGGACATTCTTAAATTCTAGGGTCTCTTCTAGAAATTGCATAATTATATGCCAAAGTCAGAAGAACTCTAAGGTCTATCTAGGATATCATTTGTCTGAAATGGCACAGGGCTTCCTGCTTGAGCAGGGGGTTTCCCTTCCAACTCTGTTATTCGGTTATATTCTGTTATTCTCCATATTGATACCTGAACTTTCATGTCAAGCTTATGAAAAGGACAAAATTCAATAGCAACCACGCAACTCTGATTCCAATCAGTAGTGCTACTCCTAATAGAAGAAGGTGTGAGTAACTTGATAAGTATTTTTCGCATGAACTGGTGGTACCTTTGGAGCAAATACATCACATCAGTGGCAGAATGGCACTTAGCAACCCCTTAGCTTGCAATGCTACTCAAGCCAGATTTGAGAAACATCCACATTCTGCTAATAACTATTTGCTCCTATTTCTTTCCTCTCTGTCTACTCGCCAAATACAACAATGCAAAATACAACAATGCTATGTAACAACAATTTGGATGCATTCTGATAGCAGGAAAACAGTTAAACTAAAGGCACGGCTACCAACTCTGAACCTCTTGAGATGCCTTCAAAGATTATGTTCTGGAAGGTTTCTCGTACATCTTGAAATAGTTTCTCCATTTTGGTCCATGCAGTCACCACCATGACTCTCAACCCATGATTTCTGAGGCTATTCAGAAGACCCACCCTCCCTTAATGTTCACGTCCTAAAATTTGTCCTACACAAGGAATGGAGAATGTTTGGATGTGCTTCATAATACCAGATCTGCATACTTTAACTTACTTCCTTAACCATTACAAGTCCACAGGTATCTTTTACTAGCTTCTAGATTCATAAACAACCAACTTCACCCACCCCACGGAAATGAATGGGACTCCAGTTTCCATCTCATTCTTGAGCAGTTGTGGAGGAGATATTCTCCAAGGGCCTGTAATGTACCTCTCCCCTCTTTTAACCAACAGCAATGAAAATGAACATTGGTGATCAAAACTCTTGTATTGAAATGACCGTATTAAAGATGAATAAATGAGTTGTAATAATATGTAACTTAGGAAAAGGATAACAGGAAACCAGTAATAGGAGCAACTGGGTTTGCTAAATAGGTTTCTTTCCAAATAGGCTTCTGACATGTACTGGGCAAGCAACAATTTTATGGTAGCAACTTCTGCTTTCTATCTACCTGTCATGCAAACAGCTCCTCTCCCTCCCGACTTGTGTAACCACATAAACGCCTGCTGAATAAAATCATTTGGGGTTCTTGCAAAAGAGCTGCGGTGGCGCAGTGGTTAGAATGCGGAACTGCAGGCTACTTCTGCTGCCTGCTGGCTGCCTGCAATTTGGCAGTTTGAATCTCACCAGACTCAAGATTGACTCAGCCTTGAGGGAAAGAGACCGACTCTGTAAAACCTGGGAAGCGGTATATAAGTCTAAGTGCTAGTGCTATTAAGAGAGAAGCCATCTTTGTCCAGCTTTAAATGAATGTGTGGCTCAGAATGAATTGGGCTCTGCCTCTTTGTTCATGCCGAGAGTGATGTAGAATTCCTGCTTGACCTTGGGGATGGAGATCTGGAAACTACTCTCTGATTGCTTTTGGTGCCCGTTTCAAGGGATCTCTTTCAAAATTGGCACCCACTTGGCACCAGTGATTAAATGTGGTTTTTTTTTTTTAAAAAAAGAGAGCTTGCAACAAAGAGGATATGTTGAGAAATGCAAAATTCAGGGTATCTGAGGAGCGGATGGGACAAGTCCACCCCACCTGTGTCAGGGAAAGAGGCCTGGTATAGGTCCCCTCTGCTAAGGAACTAAAGTCAATGGTATCAAGCAGAAGGGCCTTTTCTGCTGTGGCCCCATCTCTTTGGAACACTCTACCATCGGAGGTGAAAACTGACCCCTCTCTTTTGGCCTTTTGGAAGGGCCTCAAACCCTGGGTTTGCCAGTTGGCCTGGGGCCCTGAGATAGGTACTAATCATTGGAGGTGGCTGATGGGAATCAGGAGACCTCACCACTGGAGGTGGCTTATGGGATAAGGAGACCTTACCAATAGAGGTGGCTGATGGGATAAGGAGACCTCACCACTAGAGGTGCCTGATGGGATAAGGAGACCTCGCCAATGGAGGTGGCTGATGAGATAAGGAGAGCTCACCACTGGAGGTGGCTTATGGGATAAGGAGACCTTACCAATAGAGGTGGCTGATGGGATAAGGAGACCTCACCACTGGAGGTGCCTGATGGGACAAGAAGACCTCACCACTGGAGGTGGCTTATGGATAAGGAGACCTCACTACTAGTGGTGGCTGATGGGATGAGACCTCACCACTGGAGGTGCCTGATGGGATAAGGAGACCTCGCCATTGGAGGTGCCTGATGGGATAAGGAGACCTCGCCAATGGAGGTGGCTGATGAGATAAGGAGACCTCACCACTGGAGGTGGCTTATGGGATAAGGAGACCTTACCAATAAAGGTGGCTGATGGGATAAGGAGACCTCACCACTGGAGGTGCCTCACCACTGGAGGTGCCTCACCACTGGAGGTGCCTCACCACTGGAGGTGCCTCACCACTGGAGGTGGCTTATGGGATAAGGAGACCTCACTACTAGTGGTGGCTGATGGGATGAGACCTCACCACTGGAGGTGCCTGATGGGATAAGGAGACCTCGCCAATGGAGGTGGCTGATGAGATAAGGAGAGCTCACCATTGGAGGTGGCTTATGGGATAAGGAGACCTTACCAATAGAGGTGGCTGATGGGATAAGGAGACCTCACCACTGGAGGTGCCTGATGGGACAAGAAGACCTCACCACTGGAGGTGGCTTATGGGATAAGGAGACCTCACTACTAGTGGTGGCTGATGGGATGAGACCTCACCACTGGAGGTGCCTGATGGGATAAGGAGACCTCGCCATTGGAGGTGCCTGATGGGATAAGGAGACCTCGCCAATGGAGGTGGCTGATGAGATAAGGAGACCTCACCACTGGAGGTGGCTTATGGGATAAGGAGACCTTACCAATAAAGGTGGCTGATGGGATAAGGAGACCTCACCACTGGAGGTGCCTCACCACTGGAGGTGCCTCACCACTGGAGGTGCCTCACCACTGGAGGTGCCTCACCACTGGAGGTGGCTTATGGGATAAGGAGACCTCACTACTAGTGGTGGCTGATGGGATGAGACCTCACCACTGGAGGTGCCTGATGGGATAAGGAGACCTCGCCAATGGAGGTGGCTGATGAGATAAGGAGAGCTCACCATTGGAGGTGGCTGATGGGATAAGGAGACCTCACCACTGGAGGTGCCTGATGGGACAAGAAGACCTCACCACTGGAGGTGGCTTATGGGATAAGGAGACCTCACTACTAGTGGTGGCTGATGGGATGAGACCTCACCACTGGAGGTGCCTGATGGGACAAGAAGACCGATTGTCCCATCCATCTCTTAACTCTTGTAGGCATCTGTTTTTAATAGTCTTTTCATAGTGGCTCATTTTAATCTATTGATGACTTTCTTTTTGGCTTCTATAGTTTGGAAGCTGCCCAGAACGTTTGTGTAGGGGAGTTGGGCAGCGTAGAAATTTAATAAACAAACAATAACAACAAAAAACAAACAAATAAATTAAAAAACCAGGTCAACCTCGTACCTCCCTCCCTATAACCCATTGCAATGTCTCAACCCTGTAGTGCCAAGTCCTTTGAGGTGCTTCAGAAAGGGTTCTAGAAGGAAAAGGTAGAATCTTAAAGAAGTTAAAAGTCAATTAGTGTCCACAACACAGGAGACGCTTATGGGACAATAGGTGATGTTCCTTGCCAACCCCCAGCAGTTACCTGTGCTACACCTTGCTTTTCCAGTGATTCCCACGGTTCTTCAATAAGGACGGTTAGCATCCTTTGGCCTTTTCAGCTGGACTTTCAGCCTCTTCATCCCAATCTGGAAGCCATTCATAGCCTGGATGGCCGCTTGGGCGCTAGCAGGATTGTCAAAACTCACAAAGCCTGTCAAAACACAAGGAAGGTGCAGGATTTAACCAGCTGAAGGGAGGCGACGGGAACATCCCACGCTAGATCACGTCAAGGATGAACATGGAACAGGCGGGCGGGCAAGGAGCTGCCCCCCCCACCCCCCCGCCCAGCACTTGATGCAGGAAACTTCCAGCTTCTGATAATGTCATGGCAGGTTCGAGTGAGCAGCGTTGGGAATGGAATGGGACGAGCGTTCGCCTCAGCTGAAAATTGGCCGAGAGGGAGGATGGGAAGCAAGCCATGGAAAAGTTAGATTTTGGGGGTGGAGGAATGAAAAGACACCAGATGGACCACCAGATGGTCATTGAAGTGGACAGTTCCTCTGCTGAAGGTATTCTTACAGAGGAGAGAAGGAAGGGGTGTTGCCAGGAGGGACTAAAACATATAATCAGGGGTGGGATTCCGCCAGTATGAACCGGTTCAAGTGAACTGGTTGTTCTGGCGATGAGTTGGCCTCGTCTACCCACACCTGCCCTAGTCTGTCCTATATTTTCTTTCCTATATTCTTTCCTAGTCTGTCCTATATTTTCTTCGTTTGAAGCCCAGCTGATAGGCGTGGCAGAGTGGAGTGCCACACTTCACCTGTTTTACTTACCGGGGCAGAAGGTAAAGTAAGTCTTAGAGCTGTTTCAAACGCACCACGCGTGCTCACTGAACCGGTTGTTACACCAGTTTTGAACCCCACCACTGCATACAATGAATGGTTGCAGGAACTGGGTCTGGCTAGTCTAGTGAAGAGAAGGGCCAGGGGAGACATGATAGCGGTCTTCCAATATTTGAGGGGCTGCCACAGGGAGAAAGGGGTCAAGCTATTTTCTAAAGCACCTGCAGGCCAGACAAGGAACAATGGATGGAAACTGATCAAGGAGAGATTCAACCTGGAAATAAGGAGGAATTTCCTGACAGTGAAAACAATCAACCCATGGAACAAAAGTTGCCTTTGGACGTTGTGGGAGCATCATCACTTGAGACTTTTAAGAAGAGACTGGACTGCCATTTATCAGAAATTGTGTAGGGTCTCCGCTTGGGTGGGGGGTTGGACTAGATGATCTACAAGATCCCTTCTGGCTCTGTTAATCTGTAATGGATCACAGTGAGATGTCCACCTCAAACTAGAAGATAATTTTCATAGAATCATATAATTCTAGGGCCAGAAGCGACTTTAGAGGTCTTCTTGTTCAAACCTCTGCCCAAGGCAGAAGTCCTTATACTATCCCAGAGAAAAGATTGTCCAGTCTCTCTTGAAAACCTCCAGTGATGGAGCACCTACACCTCCAGGGGGTAAGCTGTTGTACTAGTTAATCATTCTTACTGTCTGGTCCACCCAAAATGTTGGTGCACCCAGTTCTCGTAACACCAAAACCGCTGCTGGTTTTATTACTGGATTAGCATTTGTATAGGTCAGCAAGAAGGTGCTGAACCTTGATGGTTGGGTGGATAGCATGGGGGTGAGAAATGCAGGAGCCAGGATTGTATCTTGGATTTAGAGACCAAATTAGGGATTCTGCCACATGAAAAGAAAAAAAAAACTATATTAAGCCTATTTTAAGGCTTACAACCAGAGGTCCCCAAACTTGGCAACTTTAAAACTTGTGGATTTCAACTCCCAGAATTCTCCAGCCATAGCTGGAGAAGAAAATTCTGGAAGTTGAAGTCCACAAGTCTTAAAGTTGTCAAGTTTGGGGACCTCTGGCTTACATTAATATTTGTATGTATTTCCCATTGCAGGAAACATACCCATTTGGGGCAACAGTTAGGGGTGTTTGCAAATTGGGGGGGGGGATTGAAAAAAATCAAAATGGTTGTTATAACAATCACGCCATACATGTTGGAAACAGGGACAGGGCTTTGACTGAATGGTTGCAGTTGCCATCTTGAATTGTTTGACAATTTACAATGGTGTGCAAATGTTGTTTATCTCTATGTGCCTGTTGATGGCTTGATTTGCCTGCTAAGCTTCCAGGAATTTGCCAACATTTCTTCATTTAACTTGGTGTAGCATGCCCAGTGTAAACTCTAGATTTTGATGACTAGAATGATTTGGTTGTTATTGAACTGGCCTGAAACATTTAGAAACTTCCTTCCTTCCTTCCTTCCTTCCTTCCTTCCTTCCTTCCTTCCTTCCTTCCTTCCTTCCTTCCTTCCTTCCTTCCTTCCTTCCTTCCTTCCTTCCTTCCTCCCTCCCTCCCTTCCATCCTTCCTCCTCCTTCCCTCCTCCCTCCCTGCCTTTCCTTCTGCCATCTCTCCCTACATGTTTTCCTTCCTTCCTTTCTTCCTGGCGCCATCCTTTTTTCTTCCTTCCTTTCTTCCGCCATCCCTCCCTGCATGTTTTCTTTCCTTCCTTCCTTCCTTCCTTCCTTCCTTCCTTCCTTCCTTCCTTCCTTCCTTCCTTCCTTCCTTCCTCCCTCCCATCCTTCCTTCCTTCCTTCCCTCCTCCTTCCCTGCCTTTCCTTCTGCCATCTCTCCCTACATGTTTTCCTTCCTTCCTTTCTTCCTTGCGCTATCCTTCTTTCTTCCTTCCTTTCTTCCGCCATCCCTCCCTACATGTTTTCTTTCCTTCCTTCCTCCCTCCTTTCCTTCCTTCCATCCTTCCTTCCTCCTCTATCCCTCCTCCTTCCCTGCCTTTCCTTCTGCCATCTCTCCCTACATGTTTTCCTTCCTTCCTTCCTTCCTTCCTTCCTTCCTTCCTTCCTTCCTTCCTTCCTTCCTTCCTTCCTTCCTTCCTCCCTCCCTCCTTCCTTCCACCATCACTCCTTATGTTTTCCTTCCTTCCTCCCTCCCTCCCATCCTTCCTTCCTTCCCTCCTCCTTCCCTGCCTTTCCTTCCTTCCTTCCTTCCACCATCACTCCTTATGTTTTCCTTCCTTCCTCCCTCCCTCCCATCCTTCCTTCCTTCCCTCCTCCTTCCCTGCCTTTCCTTCTGCCATCCCACCCGACATGTTTTCCTTCCTTCCTTCCTTCCTTCCTTCCTTCCTTCCTTCCTTCCACCATCACTCCTTATGTTTTCCTTCCTCCCTCCCTCCTTCTTTCTTTTAACTTTTTTCAGTTTTTGTTTCCATTCATGCTTTATCTTACAGTAAACTTTAATAAAACTAATAAAACCACTTGGGGAAGAAAAAAAAATTCAGCACAGCAGTCAACATGCCCTTTGACTCTGGAAGTTTTGCCTTTCACTGCTGGGTTCCCCTGCAGGGACCAAGCAACAACAACAACAACAACAAAAATATCACAAACCAGTAAAACGGAAAAGAAGCTGTTGATGAAACTAGATATCAATGCAGCAACTCAATTAAAATAATAACAATATGATCCAGGAAGCCACGCAGCTCCTTGGAGAGAAAACCAACATGCTTTTTGTTTTCCGTCCTGGCCCTCTGCAGAGTTAAAGCTCAACAGGAATATTCCATCCGTGGCAGCCAATTTTGTCCTGCAGTTTCTAGCATTTGCTCCCCAAAAAAACACACTCGGCAGGGTTGCCTTGTTAAAATTTCTTCAGACGAGAGCTCTTATTCTTGCAGGATTTTTAGAAATTACATTCCTGTACCGAGGGAAAAGAATATTTGTAGCTCAGGGGTGAACGGGGGTCCTCCAGACTCTCTGAGCTTGGGTGTTTTCCTGCAGACATTTCATGACCCAAATAGGCAACATCATCAGTGCTAGAAAAGACTGGAATTTGAAGACAGGAGGAAGAGAATGAGGAGTATGAGGAAGAGGAGGACTGTGGGGTCCTTGATGCTCACTGAGCTTGGTTGTTTTCTTGCAGACATTTCATGACCCAACTAGGTAACATCATCAGTGTTAGAAGGGAGTGGGGTTCTCAGGGGGAAGGAGGAGGAGGAAGACAAGAGGATGTAGGGATCTTGGTAGACTCTGAGATTGGTTGTTTTCTCACAGACACTTCATGACCCAAATAGGCAACATTATCAGTGCTAGAAAAGACTGGGATTTGAGGAGGAGGAGGAGGAGGAGGAGGAGGAGGAGGAGGAGGAGAGAACTGTGGGGTCCTTGGTGCTCTCTGAGCTTGGCTGTTTTCTTGCAGACATTTCATGACCCAACTAGGTAACATCATCAATGCTAGAAGGAAGTAGGGTTTGTAGAGAAGAGGAGGAAGAGGAGGAAAAGGAGGACTCTGGGGTCTTTGATGCTCTCTGAGCTTGGCTGTTTTCTTGCAGACATTTCATGACCCAACTAGGTAACTTCATCAGTGCTTGACGGGACTGAGGTTTGCTATCTGTTTATAGATTAGTGGCTTGTCCTATCATTACTGGTGGGGAGTTCTTGATCATTCTTTGATTAAACTGAATATTGCCTCCGCTTTTGGTCACCACATTACAAAAAAGATGTTGAGACTTTGGCAAAAGTGCAAAGAGGAGTCACTAAAATGATTCAAGGCCTGGAGACAAAAACCTATGAAGAACAGTTGCAGGATTTGGGCTTGTGGCAAGTTTAGGACTAGTAGCCACTTAGCAAGATAAAATGTGGGCTCCATTGTGGCCATACTACCTGTAGTTACTCAGTGGGGAAACAAACTCAGGAGGAGAACTACTCCCACTGCTCATAAAACAGTGCAACACGAGGAAGGCCTAATTCTGAAGAACGAGGAAGGGAAAAACAGAAGCAGAGGTTAAAAAAATGCAAAAAACCACCTTCTCTGTTCGTGTTAATTAATAATCAGAGAAATATATGTACCGCTCTGAAGAAGGCTGACGGGAGGACAAGGTTTTGTGATAAATCTGTTTTATGGGCATTTCCCCCCCCCCTTTCCAGGAATTTCCTAAAAAGGACTGCACAAAATAATTGATTTAGCAAGGCAGTTAAGCGTGGAGAAATTTGCAAGCTCAGGGCATCTGCTGGTCCTTGTTCGGAAAAATTGCTGTTTTTTGTTTTTTTTTAAAAGGGGTTATTTATCTGAAGGGAAGAGTGAAATGTAGAAGTTGCACCCAAGAGAAGAAATTGCAAAGAGAAATACTTTGGCTGGAAAGAGGGATGGCTGGAGATCGAGAGCCTATGCTCTGTGTGCCTGGATTCTGTGTGCAAGTGCAGAAGGGAAGATGAGGCTCCTAGGTACCTTCTGAGCTTGGTGGTTTTCTTGCAAACGCATCGTTACCAAACATCAGTGCAAGAAAGTGCAAGAAAGAAACATTGGCAAGAAAGCAACCAAGCTCAGAGAGCACCAAGGACCCCACATTTCAATCCTGAACTACAAATATTCCCTTCTAATCAGACCACTTGTAATATAAACAGAAATCAAACTCCATACCCTTCTAATATTGATAATGTAACCTAAAAGTAAATGTAAAGGTTCCCCTTGCACATACATGCTGGTTGTTTCCAGCGCTGTCCGAAGACGTCTCCGTGGTCATGTGGCCGGCATGACTAAATGCCAAAGGCGCATGGAACGCTGTTACCTTCCCACCAAAGGTGGTTCCTATTTTTCTACTTGCATTTGTGTTACATGCTTTCAAACTAGGTTGGCAGAAGATGGGACAAGTAACGGGAGCTCATTCCGTTACGCGGCGCTAGGGATTCGAACCGCCGAACTGTCGACCTTTCTGATCGACAAGCTCATCATCTTAGCCACTGAGCCACCGCATCCTTTATAATATAACCTAGTTGGGTAATAAAATATCTGCAAGGAAACAACTCTGCTTAGAGAGCATCAAGGATCACACAGTCCTCCTCCTCCTCCTCTTCTCCTCCTCCTCCTCTACTCTCTAAGGGTACTGATTATGTTACCTAATTGGGTCATAAAATGTCTGCTGGAAAACAACAAAGCTCAAAGAGCACCAGGATCCCACAGTTGTTGTTGTCGTTGTTGTTGTCCTCCTCCTCCTCCTTTTCTTCTCCATAAACTTCACTCCCTTCTATCACTGTCAGGAAATGTCTGCAAGAAAACAACCAAGTTCAGAGAGCATTAAGGATTCTATACCCCTTCCCTCCTCCTCCTTCTCCTCCTTCCACCCCTCAACAAACCCTACTCCCTACAGGCACTGATTATGTTACCTAGTTGGGTCATGAGACGTCTGTTCGAAAACCACCTCGCTCAGAGAGCATCAAAATCCCCCACAGTTCAATCCTGAACTAGAAATATTTTCTTTGGTTGGTGCTAGTCTTCATCTCACGAGGACTCAAACTTCTCAACAAGGATGAACTAATAATCTGGATTCACATCACATGCTCTAACTTTCCCATAGAAGAGAACATATTTTTTTTCCCTTTAGCATCCTTAAAAAAAACACTCAAAAAAAAAAATGGTTTGCATTAACTTGGTTCCCCCATCATTGCTGGAAAGGCACTCTTAAGCTCTGATAGATTGTTCCATGTCAAAAAGCAATTAGCTAGGTTTTTTTTCTTTCTTAATATTTTAGCAAGTTTGTTGTTGATGTTTCACATCGAATTTTGATGTAAAGCTATCATTAACATTGGCTTGATGGACTGTTTCTGAAACAGGGTTTAACAAGAATTTAACCCTAAATCTAGCCAGCACGATTTTATAAAGATGGCTATCGGTTCTCATAATCCCATTATAGTTCTTAAAAATAAATGAGGTTTTCCATGGCAAAATGGTGATACGAGCAGAATATATATATATATATATATATATATATATATATATATATGTATGTATGTATGTATGTATGTATGTATGTATGTATGTATGTATGTATGTCTGTCTACCTATCTATCTACATAATGTTAGTTTTCATTGATCTGTCATATAATTTCTTCGGGCTGAAGTTCATTTATAAGAAAGAGAATAATTGCTGAGAAAAATTGCCTTGTAGTCCGGGTGGGATAAAAATAGATGACTTTAAAAAAATGATTTTTTTTTAAAAAAAAATGTAAATAGGATGTTTTATTTTATTTAGAAAGAAATCCAATTAGGGCAAGAGGCTCACTCCACCGCTCGATGGATGTACTTAAAATGAGATCTAAGCAGAATAGAAACAAAGGAAGGCGAAACTTTTACAGATTTAACTCACAGCAATTCATTTAGTGGCTGTTCCAAGTTACGACGGCACTGACAAAAGTGACTTATGATTGTTTTTCACACAGGACCGTTGCAGCATTCCCGTGGTCACATGATCAAAATTCAGATATAACACAATAATAAAGATAAGACAATGCAATGATGTGTTATAACTAAATACAATGAAATGAATGATATTATGAACTGGGTTTTGTAAAAGTTGAGATTTGCTCGAAAAGGATGACGTGAATTTATAATTAAAGTCTAATAATGAGTTAATAATATAAATATTATAAATAATATAAATACCAAATAATATAATATAATCTGCATAGTTGATCTATATAATATGAACTTTAATTTAAATTTAGAAGGGAAAGACTTGATATCGTGCACAAAAGATATGTACCAACCGACACACTGTATATAATGGAAAGATGGTTTTATCTGATGTTTTATGTTTGTATTTGTCAATGTTTGTTGTCAAAATAAATAAAAAACATTTTTAAAAAATTCGGATGCTTGGCAACTGACTCGTATTTATAACGGTTGCAATGTGATCCCCTTTTATGACCTTTGAACGAGTAAATACAATGGGGAAGCCAGATTCGCTTAACAATTTTGTTACTAATTTAACAACTGTGGGGGGGTTCACTTAATCGCTGTGACAAGAAAGATTGTCAAAGGGGGAGGGGCAAAACTGAACAGCCGTCTCACTTAACAACAGAAATTTGGGGCTCAGTGCTGGTTGTGAGTCAAGGACAACCTGAACTTAAAAAGGGCTCAAAGTTGAATGACAATGGGGTCTCAGATGCACCACTTCGGTCTGTTTTTTTTTGAGAGAAAGCTTTGGAAGTTAAGAAGAAGGAGGACAGAATATGTGTAGTCCTTGACTTATGACCACAATTGAGCCCAACATTTCTGTTGTTAAGTGAGACAGTTGTTAAGTAAGTTTTGCCCATTTTATGACCTTTCTTGCCATGATTATTAAGGAGGAGGAGGAAGGAGGAGGCGGAGGAGGAAGGAGGAGGCGGAGGAGGAAGGAGGAGGAGGAGGAGAAAAGAGGAGGAGGAGGAAGAGGAGGAGGAGGAGGAAGAGGAGGAAGAGAAAGGAGGAGGAAGGAGGTGGAGGAAGAGGAAGAAGGAGGAAGGACAAAGGGGGAGGAAAAAGGAGAAAGAAGAGGAGGAAGGAGGAGAAAGGAGGAGAAGGAAGGGGAAGAGGAGGAGGAAGGGGAAATGGAGGAGGAAGGAGGAAGAGAAGGAGAAAGGAGGAAGAGGAGGAGGAGGAAGGAGGAGGACTGTGAGGTCCTTCATGCTCTGTGAGCTTGTCTGTTTCATTGCAGACATTTCATGATTTAACCAGGTAACATCATCAGTGCTAAAAGGAAGGGAGGTTTGCGGGATGGAGAACAATGGGAGGAGGAAGAGGAGGAGGAGGAGGAGAACTATTTGGTCCTTGGTGCTCTCTGAGCTTGGTTGTTTCCTTGCAAACATTTTCTGACCCAACTAGGTAACTTTATCAGCACCAGAAGCAGTGGTGGGATTCAGCCGGTTCTCACTGGTTCAGACGAACCGTTAATTAACTTTCTGAGCAGCGAACCGGCTGTTGAAAGAAACAGCCTTTTGTTTTTCCCACCTTAGAGTTAATCCTGTTAGGAAGGCAGGAAGGAGACATTCTGGTGTGCCTGTGTGTGTTGTTTCTAGCCTAATCCTTATCTTTATTATTGCCCTGAGTAAGTGTTTTCAGAAACTGCCTCTGCAGTTAAGCCTTGTTACATTGTAACAGCTAACGGTTTTTGGCAGTATGCCCAGACTTTCTGTCATCTAAGCTTCTCTGGAGGTGTTTTTTTTAATTAGAGGCTTGACTTTCTTAAAGGGGAAGGGTTGTTTTAAGCTTTTTACACTGCTTTACTGGTTCCTGGCTCTGTCCTTTTGGAGTGTACAGGATACAAGCGTGGCACTAAGTTTCTTACTGTCTTTCTGGTCTGCCTCCAGAGATACGCATTAACATGGATCTGAGAGCTTTCAGACGTGCATTAAAAACTTGGCTCTTTGAGCAGGCCAGCCTAGGCTGATATAGGATTTTTAATTTAGTATTACGTTTTAATTAGGTTTTTAATATTTGGGTTTTAATTAACTTATGGGGGAAGGGCATAATTTTTAGACAGCCTAAATTATTTAATTTCTTTTTAACTTTTGTATAATGTACTGGGTTTGTGATTGGCTGTGCACCGCCCTGAGTCCTTCGGGAGAAGGGCGGTATATAAATATTACAAATAAATAAATAAATAAATAAATAAATAATAAAATAAATAAATAAATAAATAAATGTGACCTTTCCTTAAATCTGGATGATTTCCTTAGGACATCTTGTGAGGTGAGTGAGACCAGCTGGTATCTTTAAGTGGTGCAAATGGATCTAAGGATTGCTTCTCCTGGGTGGGAAAGGGTGCTTTGTCAGTTCACTGAGCACAGGAGTCTCTGGTCTATGGGGATTCTTCAGTCATCCTGGTCATAACTGTCCCAAAGGTGCTTTTTTCAAGGGGCAACTGGACTTTCTTGGTTTCCAGAAAGTCCAGTTGCCTCTTGAAAAAACATTTTTGGAACAGGAGTCTCTTGCATTGCTTTGGAATGGCAAAGGCACATGATTGCTCACTGATTTTTTTTAAAAAAAGAGAGGTAGGGGTGTGGATCCTCCAATCAATTTTGGTTTTCTCTCATGGTAATAAGGCTTAGTAACATGGCTTGAGGTTTATTAAGATATCTGTGGCATGTGCTAATTTTATTATGATTCTGACAAGCTTGGGAAGCTTGAAGCTGGGTCCCCTATATATTTTGTTAATTTGTCTCTTTAGCTCAGTATTTCGTAGGCCAAATATGCCCACCCACTTTCTGGGGAGCTTAGATGACCTCCCTGCTAAAGGGTTTCACTTTATGAGCAAGAGTTGACTGCTGGTAATTATCGTTGCATTTTAACTATTTTAATTCCTCAAGGTGCTCGGGCACCCTGCCTGATTTGTAACTCCGGCTTGCAGGTATTACTGATGGAAAGGAAGCTATTCAGACAGAATGGTTTAGGTTTCCATGATGGCTGTGACTGTCGTTGATCTTCAGTCTGTGTTCCCCCATTTCTAATCTAACGATTGTTATTTAGGGCAGCTTTTTGCAAGCAAAGCAGCTTTTTGCATTCCTGTACAGGTAATCCTTGAGTTAAAAATAGTTCATTTAGTGACCATTCAAAGTTACAATGGCACTGAAAAAGGTGACTTATGACCGCTTTTTATACTTACGACCATTGCATTGTCATGAGATGCCAGGTGAAGCGAAGTGCCCCTCAACGTGAGTGGTGTCGAGTTGGCAATAATAATAATAATAATAATAATAATAATAATAATAATAATAATAATAATAATAATAATAATAATAATTTATATACCGCTCCTCTCCCGAAGGACTCGGAGCGGTGCACAGCCACACAATTAAAAACACAAAAGTTAAAACTAAATTAAAGACCCTGGCTGTAAAACAATTAAAACCCCTCCCTAGTCACATGACTACCCAGCCATGCCTACCCAGACGGTCATTAGGGAACAGAACTGGTTGTTAAAATTATTTGAATCCCACCTCTGGCTAGAAGGGAGTGGGGTTTGATCTCAATTTATACTCTAGTATCTTGCCCAGTCAGTGTTGATGGGAGCCTTATCAGTAGTTCTTTGGTTAGGTTGTTGCTTACTATTAGTTTGCTTCTCTGAGTTGGCGATTCCTTTGACTAGAAGAAATAGAGAACAGAGGAAGCTGCCGAGGGCAGTGATGGCTAACCTTTTTGGCACTGTGCCCAAAACAACGTGTGTGCGACCCGTGCACGCATGAACCCCCCCTGCATGTGGACATGTGACCCCCTGCGCATTCACGCATGTGACCCCCTGCACATGCGCCCCATACGTCACGCATATGCGCAGCAGAGACCCAAAGACCAACTGGCCGGTGGGAGGCCCGCGCATGCATGCGTGGCGGAGCCGAGCTTGGTCGATGGCTCATGTACCCAAGAGAGAGGGCTGTGCGTGCCACCCCTGGCATGAGTGCCATAGGTTTGCTATCACAGGCCTAGGGTCATTTCCAGATGAGATGGGAGGCATATAAGTTGAAAATAAAAGAAACAAATAAAGAGTTTCTGATGTATGTAGTACATTAGTAAAGGGACATAAGAACCCTGACACATAGACTACAACTTCCAAACACTTGAGAATTAGGTATTAGCTGGTTGGTTGGTTGATGGATTATATATAGCTTGCTCCTGGTCATCTCCCTTCCTTCCCTCTCGTCCATCTTCCTTCCTTCCTTCCTTCCTTCCTTCCTTCCTTCCTTCCTTCCTTCCTTCCTTCCTTCCTTCCCTCCCTCCTTCCTTCCTTCCTATCCATCCATCCATCCATCCATCTCTATCTGTCTGTCTGTCTGTCTGTCTGTCTGCCTGCCTGCCTGCCTACCCACCCACCTACCCACCCTCTCTCATCTGTTATCTATCTATCTATCTATCTATCTATCTATCTATCTATCTATCTATCTATCTATCTATCTATCTATCTATCTATCTATCTATCTATCTATCTATATCTATATCTATCTACCTACCTACTTACCCACCCACCCACCCACCTACCTACCCTCTCTCATCTGTCATCTATCTATCTATCTATCTATCTATCTATCTATCTATCTATCTATCTATCTATCTATCTATCTATCCATCCATCCATCCATCCATCCATCCATCCATCCATCCATCCATCATTTATCATCTTTCTATCTATCTGTCTGTCTGTCTGTTTCTCTCTCTCTCTCTAGCTATGTATCTATCCATCCATCTATCACCTGTCTGTCTGTCTGTCTGTCTGTCTGTCTACCCATCCATCAATCCATCCAATTGGCCACCGTATAATGCCAGGTGGTCTCTGCCCCTTTTAAGTGCCCTTTCTTGGCCGAGATTGTCAGGCCGAAGCCTGGCCAGGCCCAAGCCTGGAGTGGCGAAAGCACCCACTTCTGCTCTTCGTTGCAGACATGCTAGCTAAGACTAAAAGTTTCGTTAAGTCGGGGGATTCCTTGACAATGAAATTTATCTCCCCAATAAGCAATCAACATTATAATAAAGGAAAAATGCTTTGTGTGCACCTTTGAGAGTGCATCAGATATTAATCTAAACATCAAATTAATTATAGTTTGCAAAATGAATAGTGGTGCACGAGGCCCTGGTATTTCTCTGGCTCTCTCTCCCCTCCCCTTCCCCACTGCCGCTCCAGGCTGACCCTCCCCTCCCCTAATTGTGGACTGAGGGTGGGAAAAAGGGAGCGTGAAGGGTCCTCTTTCTTTATCCCTCTCTCTCTCCCTTCAGTGGGAATCTCCCTCCTCCTGCCAGGAACAGAAGAAGATCCAGCAAAGAGAGTGAGTGCCGAACAGGGAAAACGTGATCAACAGATGGAGAAGGGACAAAGGCTCCAACTGACAATTGGACACCTTCACAGAAGGTTAGAAAGGGGTAACTCAATCTCTGTAATGAATAGTGTTGTAGAGAATTCCTCCCTCCCTCCCTCCCCTCCTTTGACCTTTTTCCTTCCTCCCTTTCCCTTCCTTTCTTCCTCCCTTTTTCTTCCTTTCTCCCTCCCTTTTTTCCTCCTTCCCTCTCTCCCTTTTCTTTCTTTTCTCCCTCCACCCTTTTCCTCCCTTTTCTTTCCTCCCTCCCTCCCTTCTTCCCTCCCTCCCTTTTCCTTTCTTCTTCCCTCCTCCCTTTCTTTCTTTCCTCCCTCCCTCCTTTTTCCTTCCTTCGTCCCTCCTTTTTCCTTCCTTTGTCCCTCCCTCCTTTTTTCTTCCTCCCTCCCTTCTGCCCTCCCTTTTCTTCCCTCCCTCTTCCTCCCTCCTTCCCTCTTTTCCTTCCTTTCTTCTTTCTTTTCTTTCTTTTCCTCCCTCCCTCCCTCTCTTTTCCTTCCTCCTCTCTCTCTCTTTTCCTTCCTTCCTTTTCCTTCCTTCCTTCTTTCCTTTCTTTTTCTCCCTCCCTCCGTCCCTCCCTCCCATATAAATTATGAATGACTTACCCATGTTTTTCACATTTATGACCACTTCAGTGTCCCTGTGGCCACCTGAGCAAAATTCAGATGCTTCGAACTGACTCACATTTACGACGGGCACAGTGATTCCCCTCTGACAAGCAAAGTCAAGGGGGAAGCCACTTAACAACCGTGTCGCTAACTCAGCCACTGCGTGATTCACTTAATAACGGTGGCAAAAAAAACCATAAAACAGGCCAAAACACACTTAACAACTATCTCGCTTAGCGAGACCATAATTTTTTTGGTCGTAAGTCAAGGATTACCAGCATTTTCCTGACCCGCATCCCCCTCCCACAAGTCCATTATTATTCTTTATGTCCTGTCCAGCCAGTTCAAAATCAATCACCAAGAACCCAAATCTGACCCACGTATAAACCCACATATGCACACTCCAGAACTTTCTGTTCCCATCACACCAGAATCTTCTCTCCGATATTGTTCACGGACAAAGGTTGGGATTGTCTATGTTTCTCTGTTGACATTCCATGCTTGCTTCCATAGGCTTCCTTGAACCTGGCCGAGGTCTCCATTTTTTGTGTGGACAGACACCTGTGTTGGAACCGCTGGGTGCTGTTCATCCAAATGACGAATTTGGGACTCACGACCCATGTTGAAGAATGTTGACTTCTGCCTCTGTACCCCCCCCTGTTTTGGCCTCTATACCCCTACTTCAGCTCATGCATTCTTCTATTTCTTCTCACCCTAAACCAAAGTGGAGGAGCAACCCACTTTTCAGAGTTGTAACCCATCAGGATTTGGACATGAAGGGAGAGAAATGTCCCAAAGTTGACTTTGAGCTGGGTCTGGAGAAGATTGAAAGAGCAAAGGAGTTCCTCCTGAACTTCAATTCTTGAGGTCCCACCTGGCTGTTACAGGAAGGCAAGGGTTGGGCAGGTGAGAGAAGTTTTGGAACCAATGCAGGTGAGTGGATAGCAGGCAGCTCATGAGGGGAGTGAAGTGATGGCAGGAGATGAATGCAAGGTGTTCCAAGTGGCACCTCCCACCCCGTCCAACAACATGGCATCCAAAACAATTAGCAGCAGCACAAGAGGAAAGAGGGGCGAGGATGGGGACCACCTACCAAGAGTTCAAACATCGATGTTACCACATGCATCCTGAAACCCAATCCTTCAGGGCCCCAAAGGTGCTATTCTAAAAGGCAACTGGACTTCCTTGGTTTTTCTTGAAGACGTTTCTGAATGGAAGATGCTTCTTGGATGAGAAGCAAAACATCTTCAAGTAAAGCCAAGAAAGTCCAGTTGCCTTTTGACAAAGCACCCGTGGGACAACCATGACCTGGATGACCGAGGATCTCCAACCCTTCTGTCTTTCGCCAAAGGAGATTGAATCCTGCTGATGACCAACTTCACCGTTGAGTTCACATTCACCTCTCCTCTCTTCCTTCCCTTCTTCCCATCCCTCCTTCTCTGCTTTGGCATTCCACATTTCTCTCTCCATCTACCGACCTGACCAACCTCTCTCCTCCATGGCTCCTTTCCCTGTCCCTTCTCCCAGTGCAGAATGGGACAACTCACCATGGCCAACTCAACCCAACCAACTCAATGCAGCCAACTTAATGTTGCCAACTCAACGCGCCCAACTCACCATGGCCAATTCACTGTGGGACGACTCAACAAATACAAAAGTTTAAAGGAATTTCAATTGGAAGCCTGGCAAATAATAATCAAAGTAGGTCAATCCAGAAATACAACCGTTACAATTATTTTAGCTAAAATGTAGCTACCCATAATAAAAGTAACAGAGGTAAAGATAAACATTTCCCTTGCACATATGTGCTAGTCATTTCTGGCTCTAGGGGCTGGTGCTCATCTCCATTACAAAGCCGAAGAGCCAGCGCTGTCTGAAGACGTCTCCGTGGTCATGTGGCTGGCATGACTAAACACCGAAGGTACACTATTACCTTCCCACCAAAGTGGTCCCTATTTTTCTACATGCATTTTTTACATGCTTTCGAACTGCTAGGTTGGCAGAAGCTGCTGGGACAAGTAACAGGAGCTCACTCGGGATTCGAACTGCCGACCTTTCTGATTGACAAGCTCAGTGTCTTAGCCACTGTGCTAAAGTAACAGAATGGATCGATTAATACACCACTGAATCGTCCCACGATGAGCTGACTGTGATAAGTTGGCCACGGCGAATTGTCCTAGAGCCCTTCCCAACCCCCAGTGTATGGGGCTTCCCCATTCTCTGCAGCCAGGATTTTGGGGTGTGCAACCCCACATATTCCCTTGTGCAGCAGGAAACACAGGACTTGAGTCGGAGACAGTAAGAAGGAAGGAGGTGGAGAAGGTACAGGAAAGGGATGGGAGGGAAGGAAGGAAGGACAGAGTTGATCAACAAAGGTAAATTGAGAGGGGAGGGAAAAGTCAGCTGAATATAAATTTGCAAAAAACGGAAAATAAACCAAAATAAAAATAGCAGTCTGAAGGAAACCAAAATAATAGTAATAATAATAATGGTCAAAGTAGTTCAGAGAAAAGTTCCTTTCCTGGATGAATCTAATTGTTTTGTTATCTTTACCCACCAAAGCATTTACTTTGGTTTGTCGCCCGATCCACAAACACTTTCGAGGAGATGACATTACCGAATGGCAGGAACATCTGCATCAGCTCTGCATCCCCAAACTCCTGGGGCAGATGGTAGATAAACAGGTTGCAGCCCTCTGGTCCTAGGGGGAAGGTGGAGGAGGACAGAGAAAGAGGGAGGGAGAGAGGGAGGGAGAGAGAGAGAAAGAGAGAGAGAGAGGGAGGTAAGATGTCAAAAAGTAAGGATGACCCAGTTGGGACAAAACATGGATTCTACCCAGGGGTGGGCTGGTGGGGGCTCGCAGGGGCTCAGGAGAGCTCCTAGCTAAGACTTTGCGGGTCTTGGAGAGCCCCCAATAATCTCAGAAAGACAAGCAGCAAGGGAAAGCTCTTAATAGGCTTAATTGAAGTTCTGGGCATTCAGCCACAAGCATTTCACACCTGGTAAAAGTGTGGCAAGCTAGATAAACAATCCACTCAGCACTTGCAAGGGAGAGCCGTTGAGAAAAATCAGATAGCATAGCCACTAGCCTCCGAGTGGATTAATTCCGAAATAATATGGTAAGAATCACGTAACTCACCAGAAACTCCACTAAGACTCCAAGATCCCTCTCACAGTCACTGCTATTAAGCCTGGTTTCACCCAGACTTTTATTTAAGTATTAAATGCATGAAATAATAAACAACTTTTGGGTATATATCATTTTTTAGGTAATTAGGGCAAAGAAGCAATGTCGAGCTGGCCACACCCACCTAGTCACATGACCACCTAGCCATGCCCACCCAGCCACACTCACCCAGCCAGTCATTAGGGCAGAGAGCCCCTTGCTAAAAAGTTTGAAGCCCACCCCTGGTTCTACCACAATTCACTCACTGTCTTCTGTAACCCAAAGTATCTAAGAAATGAAAATACGAATCATTGTGAGGCATAAAATAAAGAGATAAACTTTCTTCTTGGTCATGTTGTTAAGATGGTCTGAAGGAGATCAGATGGTCTGAAGGAGATCAGCTCAGTTCTGGCACCTAACAGAAGCCAGTGGTTAAAAAACCATGGCGGGAAGGCATAAATATGAATAAAATTATACTTCTCACTTTTTAACCCACAAGAAGGAAATTGGTTAGAAACCGCAGAATTATTGGGTTTCTTTTCTCTCTGTTGAGGGACACAACGAAACCTTAGTGGCTATATTTCCCTCCTGTGAAGAAGCAGAAGTGGAGGAAGAGGAGAAGGAGGAGGAAACAGAAAGAAACAGAAGGAAAAAGGAAAGAAGGAAAAGAGAAAAGGAAGAAGGAAGAAGGAAAAAGGAAGAAGGAAAAGAAGGAAAAAGAAAAGAAGGAAAAAGAAAAGAAGGAAAAAAGAAAAGGAAGGAGGAGGAGAAAAAGAAGGAGGAGAAAAAGAGAAAAGAAAAGGAAGGAAGAAAAAGAAGGAAGAAGAGGAAGAGGAGGAGAATTCTTTAATAATGGGATGAATCCTCTTTTCCAAGGATACCAGAAACAAAAAACAACATCTGCTCTCCATTGCTTTCTTAGAAAGATGTCATGTGGGAATAGTATAATAAAGTTTCAGGAATTTCTACTTCCTGGTTCTTGAAATTTGAGAGGGAAGACACAGAGATATCTGCAGGACAGAGTTATAAATGTGAAGATGGACAATGAAGTATCTGTAACGATTTATGTACAGCCTTGGTAATGCCACACTTGGACTACTGCATCCAATTGTGGTCACCATGATATAAAAAAGATGTTGAGATTTTAGAAAGAGTGCAGAGAACAGCAATAAAGGGGGCTAGAGACTAAAACATATGATGAACGGTTGCTGGAATTGGGTATGTCTACCCAATTTGATGATAAGAAGGACTAGGGTGACAGCAGCCTTCCAATATTTGAGGTGCTGTCACAGAGAAGAAAGAGTTCAACCTCTTCTCCACAGCCCCTGAAGGCAGGACAAGAAGCAACAGATGGAAATTAATCAAGGAGAGAAGCAACTGAGAAGTAAGGAGAAACTTTAAGAGTGAGGACAATTAACTAGCGCAGTGGTAGGGAACCTTGGCTCTTTTATCACTGATGGACTTCAACTCCCAGAATTCCTGAGTGAGCCATAAACGTTTCCCCATCCCTGGCCTAGTGGTTTTTCAATTGTGAGGGAAATCAATTTTTGACTTGAATGGGACTGTTTAATATACAAATGTAGGACATATAAAGAATATTGATCATTCAAGTCAAAAATTAGGACATTTGTATATTGAACAATCCCATTCAAATCAAAAATTGATTTCCCTCACAACTGAAAAACCAGTAGGCCAGGGATAGGGAACTTTTTATAGCTCATTCAGGAATTCTGGGAGTTGAAGTCCATAAGTGATAAAAGAGCCAATGTTCCCTACCACTGAACTAGCGGAACAGAAGTTGCTCTAGAAGTTGTGGGTGCTCCATCAATGGAGGCTTTCAAGAAGAGATTGGACAACCATTTGTCTGGAATGATATAAGGTTTCCTGCTTGTGCAGAAACCTTCCAACTCTGTTATTATGTATTTACGATGTATTTTGATGCGGATAATTAAGAGATGGGTCTTTGATAGCGTGGACATGACTGCATTTTTTGGTGTTCTTTCCCTCTCTCTCTCTCTCTCTCTCTCACACACACACACACCTCCAGTGGAGAGAAGAAGGAACAAGAACGTCGGCCTATCTAGACGAGTCTGTTTTTAATGCTCTCGCTTTTCACGGGGCATAATTATAATGTCATAACACTGCAAATTACAACTTTGCCTTTCCTGTTAGAGCGAGGAATTCACAAAGGGGCTCTCCCCCCCTCCCCACACAATTTTTATGGGCCGTTATTCATTCCTTGGCTGGCAGGTCAGTTCCGCCAAGTCAGGATTCTGACGGATGCCCATTTAAAGCTCATTAAAATCCCCTGGTCTCTGTTGTGATTGAAAGTCCTGTTCTCTCGCTGCGTTTTCGTTTCGGATTAATAGAAAAGGGGAGCCTTGATGAAGACTTGCCTGACGCAAATTTTTTCCAGGGTGCTTGCAAAGCTGAAAGCGTCTGTGGATGTCATGCCCTTGTTGGAGTCTGATTCTGAGGGGGAGATTGAGGAGATGACAGGGAGTGTGGCTCTGGTGGCTGTGGAAGAAATGGAGGAAGGGCACAGTCCAACTGGGCATTCAGAGGAAGACCCAGGGCCACCCCCTCTTCATCCTAGGGCACGCAGGGAGGAACGGAGAAGGGAGCAACATGGCTTATGGGAGAGGAAAGGGCCCTGATCCCATTCATTAGTTGCAGCTGGGAAAACGGGATATAAGAAGAGCGTTTGCACACAGCACCTTGCTGGAAGCAAAGCGTGCTTTATCTTCGTGGAGGATTATCTGGGTTTTGGCATCCCCCCAACTATGTGTACTTCGTTATCTTTTGGAAGTCTGTGATTTATTATCCTGCCCGGTTGTGTTAATTACTTCAGCGTGGTTTGTGTTGGTTTGTGTTGGTTTGTGTTGGCAATCTGGGTGTCCTCCTGGATGTACGGCTGTCTTTGGAAGACCACATTATGGCCATCTCCAGGGGGGCATTTCATCAGGTTCGCCTGATCCGGCAGATGCAGCCCTTTCTGGATCGGGATGCCTTACGCACGGTCACTCATGCCCTGGTCACCTCCCGACTGGACTACTATAACGCCCTCTACATGGGGCTCCCGAATGAGAGCATCCGGAGGCTTCAACTGGTACAGAATGCGGCCGCGCGGGTGGTTATGGGGGCATCAAGGTTCTCTCATGTGACGCCCCTCCTGCGCGAGCTGCATTGGTTGCCAATGGCCTCTCGGGTGCGCTTTAAGATTTTAGTGTTAACTTTTAAAGCGCTCCATGGCATCGGACCAGGATATTTACAAGACCGCATTCTGCCATTTTCCTCCCACCGTCCGGTGCGCTCCCACAGGGAGGGTCTCTTGCGGGTCCCGTCAGCATCTATGTGCCGGCTGGTGACCCCGAGGAATACGGCCTTCTCTGTGGGGGCGTCTGCCCTCTTGAATGGGTTGCCCCCGGAGTTACAGACAGCCACGGACCTGGGGACCTTCAGGCGTGCCTTGAAAACCTGGCTCTTTGACCAGGCCGGCTTGGGCTGATTTTAGATTTGGGTATTTTAATTTTTATATTAAATTTTAGGGTTTTAGGGAGGGGTTTTAATTGTTTTCAGCCAGGACCTTTAGTTTAATTTAGTTTTAACTTTTATATATTTATTGTTTTAATTGTATGGCTGTGCACCGCTCCGAGTCCTTCGGGAGAGGAGTGGTATATAAATAAATATTATCATTATTATCATTATTATTATTATTATTATTATTATTATTATTATTATTATTATTATTATTTTCTAATTTATCTGTACTTTGATTTCAGACTGTATTTCTTCCCTTTGTGGACTGTTTTTGGAAGAGTTTGATCTCCAGCTGAGGATAACTGGACATTGGGGGCCAAGTTGGAGGCATTAAAGGGAATTTATTCTACTTTTGTTATTTTTGTGCCACGCCCCTTTGGGTCTTCACAGTGGATCCTCTGAGGTTGTGGTTGATTACATCCCAAGATGGTCAGACCAGTGGTGGGATACCACATTTTTTTCTACAGTGAGGAATAAGCAGATTATGTGGATAGACAATGAACCAAAAGATCAGATGTAGTATTAAGTTGCGAGTGTTTTTTAAAAGAAAAAAATTAGACATAATCAGTAATCCACAAAGTACTAGGGAAAAATTCAACCAGCAAGTTATCATCTTCTGGTCTACACCTTTGCTGGATATGACTAAACCGATGTCAGTTGGAGAAAATGTAGATAGAAGTAACACAATACATGTGTGTCATTCGGATTATAATAATGGGAGCATTATTCAGCACCGATTTATTTATTGAGCTAGGAATTTGGCTTTTGTGTTTCTCCTGTAATGCAATCTTTGTTGATTCTTCTGAATTATCTATCCCCTTTCTCTTTGCATTCATCTTCTGCTTATAAAGAAAGAATATCAGCATGTTGGCAAAAGGAATAGTTGAAAATGAGTTCATTTGTTTAAAAAATGCTGTAAGTTCTGATGTAAAACAAGGCTAGAAAAGAAATGTGCTAAGAAATTCTCTTTGTACCAAGTTTTCTCATAGAGTTTGTATCTCTTCACAAACTTTAGGGGAATTGTTTAAGAATACTTTGGGGTTTTTTTTTTTTTGGGGGGGGGGAATTAATGCCCAAAAGATACTTGGTGCAAGAATTCAGCATGTTTCTGTTTTCTCTTCTTCTCGGTGAATCCAAAATATTGTTCAGTGCTCGATGCATCCAGAAAAATCAATACTTTTCTTATGAGGCTGTAAAACTCATCAACAGAACTATTTCAGAATTTGTGGTTTTCACCATACACATCCATTTACTCAAGTATTGATTGCAATGGACAATAATAATAATAGAGGATGGGGGAAAAAATCCATCCACATATGTTCCAGTGAGAAGAAAGTGGAAGCTCAAATGACAATAGGTGTCACAGGTTTAAAAAGAGCACATGAACTTATTAACAAAAGCTGACTATATTCAGAATAACAAAGTTGGAAGGGACCTATCCCTCACCATACAAAAGTGATCAATGATATCTTTGGTTGGTTATTGTCTTCTGCAAGGCCTGCCCATTTGGTGAGTTCATCCTCAGGTTGAATATGCAAAATGAAAAGTAAAGTCTTACACTTAGGCAAGAAAAACTAAAAGTACACATATAGATTGGGTGAAATCAGGCGTAATAGCAGTGTGAGAGAGATCTTGGAGTCTTAGTGGACAACCAATTAAATATGAGCCAAGTGTGTGGCAGCAGCCAAAAAAAGCCAATCCTAGATTGCATTAACAGAGGGATAAAATCAAGATCAAGGGAGATACTAATACCACTCTATAAAACCTTAGTAATCCTGCACCTAGAATACTGCATCCAGTTTTGGTCACCACACTATAAAAAAGATGTTGAGAGACAGTGCAGAGAAGAGCAACCAAGATGATTAGGGGACTGGAGGCTAAAATATATGATGAATGGTTGCAGGAACTGGGCATGGCTAATTTAGGGAAGAGAAGGACCAGGGGAGACAGGAGAGCAGTCTTCCAATATTTGAAGGGCTGCCACAGAGAGAAGGGAGTCAACCTGTTTGCCAAAGCATCTGAAGGCCAGACAAGGAATAATGGATGGAAACTGATCAATGAGAGATTCAACCTAGAAATAAGAAGAAATTTTCTGACAGTGAGAAGAATCAACCAATGGAACAGAAGTTGTCTTCGGAAGTTGTGGGAGATCCATCACTGGAAGCTTTGAAGAAGAGACTGGACTGCCATCTGTCAAAAATGGTGTAGGTCCCCTTGGGTGGGAGGTTGGACTAGATGACCTACAAGGTCCCTTCCAACTCCGTTAATCTGTATATGAATCTTCAGTTCCTTCCCAATAGGATATTGCAAGTTCCTCGCCAGGCTTTGAGAATTGCATGTCAAACGTTAGAAGTTGAAGGTATAAGTAAATATTAAGAATTCCTGTGGGTTCCAATCAGAGGTGTTCATGGTGGCTGGAAGGATGGAAGGTTTGAGGGAGGAGAAAGAGAACGTTTGCAGGAGATTAGAGTAGGCAATCAAGTTTATCCTAACGAGATTTTATTCCTTAGAATCCTGGCATTGACATTTATCCAGCTTCAAGAGAACTGGGGATGATCAGATTACATGAGACTCATCCCAAATTTAGTGAAAGGAAATGTGGCAGATATACTGTAGGTAGGTAAGTAGGTAAATAGAGAAATAGATTAAATAGGGTAAATATAGATAGATAATAGAAAGATGATAGTTAAGATAGGATAGATGATAGGTAGATAGATAGATAGATAGATAGATAGATAGATAGATAGATAGATAGATAGAAAGATAGATAATGGATGGGTAAGATGATGTTTGTTTGTTTATTTATTTATTTATTAGATTTATTAAATTTATTTGCCATCCATCTCACCTCGAGATGATTCAGATAGATGGGTGGATGAAATGATTGATAGATGATATAGATGTATGTGTGCGTGTGTATGTAGATATAGATGGATACAGATGGATGGATGGATGGATAGCTAGCTAGCTAGCTAGATGGAGAGATTAAAAAAACAGATTAGATAGCTAGATAGCCGGCTAGCTAGATGGGAGAAAGAGAGGTTAGCTAGATAAGAGATAGATAGATAGATAAATGATAAATAATAGATGATAGAAAGATGATAGATAGATAAGAAGATAAGATAGATAGATAGGTAGGTAGATAGATAGATAGATAGATAGATAGATAGATAGATAGATAGATAGATAGATAGATAGATAGATAGATAGATAGACAGACAGACAGACAGACAGACAGACAGACAGACAGACAGACAGACAGACAGACAATGGATGGGTAAGGTGATGTTTGCTTATTTATTTATTAGATTTATTAAATTTATATGCTACCCATCTCACCTTGAGGTGATTCAGATAGATGGATAGATGAAATGATTGATAGATGATTAGGTGTGTGTTTGTGAATATGTGTGTGTATAGATATAGATGGATATAGATGGATGGATGGATGGATGGATGGATGGATGGATGGATGGATAGATGATAGATATGGATGGATGGATGGAGAGAGAGATGATAGAGGGATAGATAGATGAATTGATAATTGATACAGATGGATGAAAGGATGGAGAGAGAGATGATAAATATATAGATGGATAGATAGATATGACATAGATGGAGATGGATGGACAGATAATCAGATAGACAGACACAGAGATATTAGGAGTGGAGGTATGAAGGAAGATACCTGAAAAAATGCAAGCTTTCATGGATTAGATTAATTTTCTTACTAGGCTTCAAGGAAAATTGAATTACAGTTCAAAGCTGGTTAGCCCAACAGGGGCATCCATAAGTTGAAATAGAAGAGGGGAAAACAAATATTAAAAGGATGATTCCAACCATGGGGTCAAAGCCTCAAGGAAGCCTCAATCCAGTGGCTTCTTCTCAAGGCCCATGTGATCCACTGTGAGAGGGTTGCCAGAGGAGGCAAAGAGCTGTGGGCTCTCTAAATTGGTGTCATAAAAAGTCTCAAGAATAAAGAAGGTTGGTGGAAAAATTCCACCGTAGGGAAAAAAAAGTACACATTTAGATAAAAATGGATCAAATAAGCAGTGGAACTTTTGAACTTCGTTCCCTTCAGCTTGTTGTCCTTGAATTATGCATTAACAACCCTCTTGGAAAATAAGGCCTCCGTCTTTTGAGCATGTCATTGTCTCAATTGTAAGTCAGAAATCCTCCCAAGATGTACATTACATCTATAAATTTCAAGAACAGGAAGATTTAGCCTAACACCCTTCCCCCTTTTCATCTTATCTTAAAGTTCCTGGCTTTTGACACCAGTGGCTGTAAACAGAAGGCAGATAATCCAAGACTTTGGTGAATATCAAGTTGAAAAACATGACAGTTTGTTCTTTTCTCAATTATAGATAGTCCTTGACTTGCAATTGTGACCTGCAGACCTTCCGGTGCGCATTAAAGACCCACCTTTTCCAACAGGCCGGTCTGGCCTAGTATTAATTATTAGGGTTTTAAATTTTGGATATTTTTAACTTTTTTACCCCTTTTTATTCTGCTTTTATAATATTATTCCAGCCACTAGTTTAATTTCTTTTAAATCTCTTTTAAATTTTTTACTATTTATGTTGTTTTATCTTGGCTGTAAACCGCCCCGAGTCCCTTTTTTTGGGAGAGGGGGCGGTATAAAAGTGTAATAAAATAAATAAATAAATAAATAAATTGTTCATTTAGCAACTATTTGAAGCTACAATGGCACTGAAAAAAGTGACTGATGATTTATCTATCTATCTATCTATCTATCTATCTATCTATCTATCTATCTATCTATCTATCTATCTATCTATCTATCTATCTGTCTGTCTGTCTGTCTGTCAATCTATCATCTATCTGTCTGTCTGTCTGTCTGTCTATCTATCTATCTATCTATCTATCTATCTATCTATCTATCTATCTATCTATCTATCTATCTATCTATCTATCTATCTATCTATCCATCCATCCATCCATCCATCCATCATCTATCTAAATAGACTTATATACTGCTTCATACTGCTTTACAGCCCTCCCTAAACAGTTTACAGAGTCAGCCTCTGGTCCCCAACAATCTGGGTCCTCATTTTACCCACCTTGGAAGGATGGAAGGCTGAGTCAACCTTGACTCAGGATCAAACTGCTGGCAGTGGGCAGAGTTAGACTGCAATACTGCATTCTAACCACTGAGCCAACACAACTGTATATCATCTGTCTGTCTTTCTAACTGTTTATCATCTGTCTGTCTATCTATTTATCTACCGTATTTTCCGGCGTATAAGACGACTTTTGAAACGAAAAAAAGTCAACCGAAAATCGGGGGTCGTCTTATACGCCAAGTATATTCCGAAAAACGTTTCGATATGCCGCTAAATGAAAATCGTCTGGATATTGCCACGAAACGAATTTTCCAACTCGATCCTGCACCAATCACTGCAAGGCTGCTCGGACCGCCTCTCTAACTCAGCCAATCCAAGCAGGCTTTTTATGCATGCAAATTATACAATCGTATCAATGTACGGTATGTTACGGTATGTTCATTAAAAATTTAATTAAAAAAGAACTGGTGTTGCCTCGGAAGTGGGGGTTAGTCTTATACAGCGAATATAGGCCTAAACCTATGTTTTAACTATAAAGTTAGGGGGTCGTCTTATACACCCGGTCGTCTTATACGCCGGAAAATACAGTATCTGTCCATCTATCGCAATAGCACTTACATATATACTGCTTCATGGTGCTTTCCAGCCTTCTCTAAGCAGTTTACAGAGTCAATCTCTTGCCCCCAACAATCCGGGTCCTCATGTTATTGACCGCAGAAGGAGGGAAGGCTGAGTCAACCTTGAGTCCATCAGGATCGAACTGCTGCCAGTGAGCAGATTTAGCCTGCAATACTGCATTCTAACCACTGCGATACCAAGGCTCTTATAAACAACTTATCCTCTTCCCTTGATTTACTGCTGATTTGGCTACCTCTAACAAGATGTCTTTTCTGCTCTGAGCCCTGGATACCTACAATATCCTATGGGACAGTTGGTTTAGCCTTGTTTCTGAAGCTAGAGAAAGTCCAAGCAACGGTCATTTCAGCATCTCAAAGTCTCACTGTTGTAGCCCACCACCAGCCAATGAAGCTGGTGGCAGATTCGGACAATGAGGAGGTTGGGGAGGAACATGGGCCAGTCCTGGAGTCTGGGGAAGACTCTGATGAGAGCTCTGCATCAGAGCCAGAGATGGGGTCAGGGCCGTCCAACAGTTATCAGCTGCCTTTGGAATTGGAGATCAATGGGGCAGAAGAACAGCTGGAGCCTGTTCCCAGTGTGCAAATGCACAGAGCTGCCAGAAGAAGGGAACAGCTGAGGAACAAGGTTCGACTCGGAAGTAAAGGCATAGGTGGACGGTGAATGGCCCCTCCCATAGGGACTAAGGAGGAGCAAAAGGGGAGTGGGGTTTGCAGGAGGCAATTAGTTCAATCCATTAGGGTGAAGATCTGTTCCTGACTTCTTGCCAAGTAATTGCTGCTACAGCGTGGCATTAGGAAGCTATCGGCCTGGCAACTCTCCAAGCCTGATAAAGGTCTGTCAATTGTGAAATCTCATGAAAGACTGTTTGCCGGGACTTCATTGGAGAAGAATTCACTTTAAAACTAAATAAAAGGGGTTTTATCGGGACGAGGAGTCGGCTTCATGATCTCGGGAAGCCTGGGTCAGAAAACTCACCTTCTCTCTGTTGCTGTGGTATCATGGGAGGTGGCTGTGGGAAGGCTTGGCCTATCTGACCATAGGCAGCAGGATAAGCAGCTAGAGGGAGAAAGGAAGAAAAGTAGACTTTAAGGTCCTTGCAGAAACAAGAAAGGAAACTTATCTTCTCAAACAAGAATTCAATCTCATGGGTCAGAAACAGCCTTTGGGAAGAACTTCCAAAAATTTAGGAAGCTAAACCTCTTAACATTCAACATCGGAAGGAGGAGATAGAATAGCTCGGAAGAGCTAAAGGAAGTTCAGCTTCCAAAAGGAAACTGCATTTCCTTGGTTTATTTCCTTTGAAAACATCTTGCTCCTCATCCAAGAAGCTTCAATCAGAATAGAGCTGGTGTTATAGTTTGCTGGCAGCAGGTGAGGATGGCTGAGATCTCGGAGAGAGAGGACTCGGATGAGGGGCCTGCTTGGGATGCAGGGATGGGGCCAGGACCATCAGGGAGTGGACTGCTGACTTCGGAGATGGTGGGGGCTGGCAGCAATGAGGAAGAAGCCCCCGAGGAGCCTGTGCCCAGTGCGCGTGTGTGCAGGGATGCTTCAAGGAAAGAGCAGCTGCAGCAGCATGGGCGACTCGGGAGTAAGGCTGCAAGATAATGGCCCCTCCCTTAAGGGATAAAAGCCAGCTGAGAAACCACAGTTCTTTGCAGGAAGCAAAGAAGATTTTGCACTCAAGCCTTGTGGATGTTTGGACTCTCTTAATTTGTGTTTGGAAACTCTTTGTGTTTGAAATAGTCCTTGGCAACTTTATCTAGTGTTCTTGGCAGTCTTGCACCACCTTGGCAAGGTTCATTCTTATCAGAGACAATTAGTTTGAAACAGCCTTTTAACCATGAAGGATTGGAATTCGTAAAGAATCATTAAAAGCTTTTGCTGTTACCTCCATTTTGTGTTTGTTTCCTTGGAACAAGGTTTGGTCAGAACAGCTAGAAGGGACCTTGGAGATCTTCTAGTCCAGCTCCCTACACAAGCAGGAGACCCTATATCATTTCACAAAGGTGGTTGTCCAGTCCCTTCTTAAAGACCTCCAGTGATGGAGCATCCACAACGTCTGTTGGCAAGCTAATGGTTAATTGTCCTCACTGTTAGGAAGTTTCTTCTTAATTCCAGGTTGCTTCTCTCCTTGAATAATTTCCATCTGTTGTTTCTTGTCCTTGCTTTCTGGTGCTTTGGGGAATAATTTGACCCCCTCTTTTTTGTGGCAGCCCCTCAAATATTGGAATATTGCTATCCTGTCCCACCCCTCGTCCTTTTCTCTAGACTGGCAAAGCCCAAATCCTGCAACCGTTCTTCAGATGTTTTAATCTCCCAGCCTTTAATCGTCTTAGCTGCTCTTCTCTGCCCTTTTCCCAAAATCTCAACATTTTTTTGGTAACATGCTGACCACAACTGGATGCAGTATTCCAGGTGTGACCTTACTAAGGTTTTATAAAGCAGTAATCATACTTTATAAAGCATTAAGTAGTTATAAAGTGTTAGTATTCATAAAATACTAAGGATTTTAATAAAGCGGTGCTTCTTCTGGAACTTCAGGAATTGGAGAATAAACAACAGAAGAACAGAGTTGGAAGGGTCCTTGGAGGTCATCTAGTCCAACCCCTCGCTCCAGCAGGAGACCTATACCCCCTTTTAGACAATCTCTTCTTGAGAACCTCCAGCGATGGAGCAGCCATGACTTCTGGAGGCAAGGCGTTCCCCTGATAAATTTGTTCCAATTGTCAGGAAATGTCTTAGTTACTAAAGAAGCAAAATGTTTTCATGGGAGAAACAACAACAACAAGAAGAAGAAAGTCCAGTTGTCTTTTGGAAGAAGCACTTTGGGGACAACCATGAGCTAGATGACTGAGAATCTCCACAGACATTAGATGTTCAGCTTCCATGGTTGCGCAAATCATGTGCCTCAATGGGTCATTTGGAACTGTGAACTTATTACATCGACAGGTTTGACTGGATGGGGAAAAAAATTGAGTGGCCCATGAACGATGAGGAGTCACAACAGCCAATTTCAACAGTTTCAAGACACAGAAGATAGACCAGGACGTACTGAGACATCTCAAGATCCTTTGGAGGAAAGAATTAGCCTCCAATGGTTTAATTCTGAAAAAATACAGAAATAGTCTCTTTTCATCCAAGTTTAATTAAATGGACATTGCCCCTATTGTTCTCTTACAATGATCTTCTTCTAAGACCTCATTTCCTGGTCTAGCCCCAGCTTGGCATTTGCTGATGGTCTCCTACACTCAAAATCGTTCTTGGTCGTCCAATTCAAAATCAACCAAGATTGGCTAGAAGTTGCCATGTTTACGTTGTTGCCAAGGAAACGACATGGAGGTCTCTTGGAGATAAGCTTGATTCCTTACCTTTTGATCCTAAACCTTGCCTGATACCTGTTCCTCAACAGGTTACATCAGCTTAACTTTTTTGCAGAACACATTCTTGTGAAAATGGCAGAGAAATGCAGATGGTACAATTTAAGGCAGCTTCCCCCATATGGCACCCTCTAAATGTACTTGGGCTGCAAACCATGGAATTTTAGTATATGGAGTCGATGATGATGATGATGATGATGATGATGATGGAATTAGCCAATCCTGACTTATTAGGGGCATGTCTTAACTTGATATGGCTTAATGTAGACCTTCTACTGTCAAGCCCGAAATTGACATATCTCTAGCCATTTTAGTTAGGCTTAGTATATATTCTTTTTAAATGGATTTCATCACTTGGAAACCTGACATCTACCTTACCAAAATAAGAAGACAACCAATATCGAATAAGAGAGTTGGGAGGGACTTTGGAGGTCTTCTAGTCCAACCTTCTGCTTAAGCAGGAATCATACACCACTTCAGACAAATGGTTATCCAATCTCTTCTTAAAAACTTCCAGTGTTGGAAAATTCATAATTACTGGAAACAAGTTGTTCCACTGATTAATTGTTCTAACAGTCAGGAAATTTCTCTTTAGTTCTAAATTGCTTCTTTCCTTGATTAGTTTCTACTCATTGGTTTTTGTCCAACCTACTATATGTAGGGCATAACATAGTATGTAGGGTTAGACTTTTCCAAGTTGGTGCTCTGCAGACATGATGCTCAATTTTCTCATTTCCAAACAAGGTGGTTACAACTCTCATCACTCAGAATAACAACAGAATAACAGAGTTGGAAGGGACCTTAGAGGTCTTCTAGTCCAACCCCCTGCTCAGGCAGGAAACCCTATAACAGTTCAGACAAAGGGTTGTCCAATGTATTCTTCAAAACTTCCAGTGTTGGACCATTCACAACTTCTCAGCTCCCACCGCTCTCCCACAAATTGCTGAAATTCCGTGGCCTACAGGAACAGACCTAAGAGAAATATTTTCCTCCCCTTTTCAGAGTATTACCTTTCAACTATAAGGCAACTCTTAACAATTAGAGATTCCATAGGGAGTGTAGCAGAATAACAGAGTTGGAAAGGACCTTGAAGATCTTCTAGTCTACCCCACTTGCTCAAGCAGGAAACCCTATACCATTTCAGTCAAGTGGTTGTCCAATCTCTTCTTAAAAACCAACAGTATTGGAGCACCCATAACTTCTAGAGGCAAGTTGTTCCACTTATTAATTGTTCTGTCAGGAAATTTCTCCTTATTTCCAGGTTGAATCTCTCACTGTTCAGTTTCCATCCATTATTCCTTGTCTGGCCTTCAAAGGTGCTTTAGAAAATAGCTTGACCCCTTCCTCCCTGCGGCAGCCCTTCAAATATTGGAAGGCTGCTATCCTGTCTCCCCTGGTCCTTCTCTTCACTAGACTAGCCAGGCCCAGTTCCTGCAACCGTTCTTCATATTTTTAGCCTCCGGTCCCCTCATCATCTTCATTGCTCTTCTCTACACTCTTGTTAGAGTCTCAACCAATTGGAACCCAGCCAATAAATCTGGATCGCACTAAGGTGTACAATTAAATCTCAATACCTCAAGTGATCTGGATAACAGAGGCCTCAGTACGGCCAACAGCAAGTGGAAAGGCTCCTTCCATCTCAAACGGAATCCAAAATAATGAACCCCTGGGGTCTCAGCAGGAAAGCAAGCAAGTGTCCATTTGCATACTTGGACTTTAATTAAGAGAAGCAGCCCTTAGAATCGAACATCTCAACATGACCTGTCTGTCAAGCCGGACACACAATTAACAGAGGGAATGAAATGCCAACCAATGAAAATTTTTGAAATTTACATCTCTGGATCCCACCCCAAAAAACACCCCCTGCACAGCAAGGACTAATGAGTATCCTTTGCACCATAGGAAGCAAACTAATTGGTTGAAGCAACAAGCTGGATTTGATACCGAGGCGTCTGTTCTGAATATTTTCTACAATATCCTGCTGAAATTGCGGCATGTCCTAAACTGCATGAGCGAACCCTGAGTTGAACTAATCTCTCGGTTCCCAAATCTGTGCACAATTTCTTAACACAAGCATGGAACATATTTATCTAAGAAAATTTATATGTCCGCCAAGCAGGGGTAACAACCTGTGTAACAACCGGTTCGGTGAGCATTTGCAACTCACCTTCTGCTGCAAGAACTGTGGGTAAAACAGCTGACCGGTGGCAATCTGCTGTACTGCATAAATCAGCTGAGCTGGAAAATCCAGAAATAAAGCACAGACTAGAACTGGGGTGGGCAGATGGGCCCAGTAGCTGATCGTCGGAGCAAACCAGTTTGCTCCCAGCTGATCTTCAGAGTAACCGGTTCACTCGAACTGGTTTGAACTGGTAGAATCCCACTCCTGCAGCCAAGTCACTCACAGTGACTGAACAATAATTCTACATTTCTTCTGCTGACAACACTCAAATGATTGCTTGTTGTACTCTATGACTATTATTAAGTGTTGTACCTGATGATTCTTGATTCTTGACGAATGGATCTTTTCTTTTATGTATACTGAGAGCATTTGCATCAAGATAAATTCCTTGTGTGTCCAATCACTCTTGGCCAATAAAGAATTATATTCTTTCTTTCTTTCTTTCTTTCTTTCTTTCTTTCTTTCTTTCTTTCTTTCTTTCTTTCTTTCTTTCTTTCTTTCTTTCTTTCTTTCTTTCTTTCTTTCTTTCTTTCTTTCTTTCTTTCTTCCTTCCTTCCTTCCTTCCTATCTATCTATCTATCTATCTATCTATCTATCTATCTATCTATCTATCTATCTATCTATCCATCTAACTGATTTGATTGCTTATTGTACCCTATGACTATTATTAAGTGTTGTACCTGATGATTCTTGACTCTTGATGAATATACCTTTTCTTTTATGTATACTGAGAGCATTTGCACCAAGATTAATTCCTTGTGTGTCCAATCACACTTGGCCAATAAAGTATTCTACTCTACTCTACTCTACTCTACTCTACTCTACTCTACTCTACTCTACTCTACTCTACTCTACTCTACTCTACTCTACTCTACTCTACTCTACTCTACTCTACTCCACTCCACTCCATTCCATTATCTACTCTACTTTGTTCTATTCTATTCTATTCTATTCTATTCTATTCTATTCTATTCTATTCTATTCTATTCTATTCTATTCTATTCTATTCTATTCTATTCTATTCTATTCTATTCTATTCTATTCTATTCTATTCTATTCTTCATCCAATACCTATTCTATCCTATCCCATTGCATCCTCCCATTCCATATATTCTGTTCTGATTCTATTCTATTCTATTCTATTCTATTCTATTCTATTCTATTCTATTCTATTCTATTCTATTCTATTCTATGATAAGAAGTATCCTATTGCAGCGGCTGGTGGGGTTGGGAGTGGGAGGCACAGTTATGCGGTGGTTCTCCTCCTTCCTCTCTGACCGCTCGCAATTTGTGTTGGCAGGGGGGCAGAGATCGGCCCCGAGGCCCCTGGTTTGTGGGGTGCCTCAGGGGTCGGTGCTCTCGCCCCTTCTGTTCAACATCTATATGAAGCCGCTAGGTGAGATCATCCATGGGTGTGGGGTAGAATTCCATCAGTACGCTGATGATACTCAGCTGTACATTTCTACCCCGGGCCACCCCGATGAAGCCGTCGAAGTGATGACCCGGTGCCTGGAGGCTGTGCGGTGTTGGATGGGGCGGAACAGGCTTCAGCTCAACCCATCTAAGACTGAGTGGCTGTGCTTCCCAGCACCCCGATACAGCCAGCTGGTTCCATCGCTGGCTGTGGGGGGGGGGAAATTCTTGCCCCCACAGAGAGGGCCCACAATCTGGGTGTCCTCCTGGATGTATGGCTGTCATTGGAAGACCATGTGGCGGCCGTCGCCAGGGGGGCTTTTGGACAGGTCCGTAGGATCTACCAGTTGCGGCCCTTTCTGGATCGGGATGCGCTTCGCACGGTCACTTCCGCCCTGGTGATCTCCCGCCTAGACTATGCCAACGCTCTCTACATGGGGCTGCCTTTGAAGAGCATCCGGAGGCTCCAGTTGGTGCAGAATGCAGCTACGAGGGTGGTAATGGGAGCTCCGAGGGGCTCCCATGTTACGCCACTTCTGCGCGCGCTGCATTGGCTCCCGGTGGCCCTCCGGGTGCGCTTCAAAGTCTTGGTCACTATCTTTAAAGCGCTCCATGGCTCGGGACCAGGATATTTGCGAGACCACCTCCTGCCACCATCGGCTTCCCACCGACCGGTACGCTCCCATAGAGTTGGTCTCCTCGGGGTGCCGCCGGCTGGATGGCTGGCGACCCCGAAGGCGCGGGCCTTCTCATTGGGAGCACCCCCTCTCTGGAATGAATTACCCCCGGAGGTAAGGGCCGCCCCTGATCTCATGGCCTTCCGTCGGTTACTCAAAACGCACCTATTTTGGCAGGCCGGACTGGCCTAGGGGTTTTTTAAATTTTAACCGGGTTTTAATCTCTTTTAATACTTGTTTACATTTTAATTAGAGCCATATTATATTCAGTTTTAAAATTTTAATATTATTATGTTGTGTCTTGTATCTGTGCTTTGTATATGTGTTTTTATTGGCTGTTCACCTCCCCGAGTCCCTTTGGGGAGAGGGGGGCGGTATATAAATCGAATTAATAAATAAATAAATAAATAAAAGAATAAGGATAAGGATTAAAAATGGTCCTGGAAGGGACCTTGGAGGTCTTCTAGTCCAGCCCCCTGCTCAAGCAGGAGATCCTATTCTATTTCAGACAAGTGGTAGTCCATTAACTTCAGTCTCCTTCCTCCTCCTCCTCCTCCTCTTCTTCCCATCTCCCCCCTCTTCCTCTCCACAAACCCCACTCCCTTCTACCACTGATGATATTACCTAGTTGGGTCATTAAATGTCTGCAAGAAAACAACCAAGGTTGGTGAGCATCAAGGACGCACAGTCCCTCCTCCTCCTCCTCCTCCTCATCTCCCCTTCTCCTCATCTTCACAAACCCCACTCCCTTCTAGCACTGATGATGTTATCTAGTTGGGTCATGAAACGTCTGCAAGGAAACAACCAAGCTTGGTGAGCAGCAAGCACCTTTCATTTCAGCCCTGAGCTACAAATCTCCTTTATTGGTAAACCTAAGTAATAAACAGATGTTGCCCCTCGCCCTGCTGAGGTACAATGGACGTGCGGATGAGATGAACCGTGAATGTGACTTTTCTTAGCACCCCCCCCCGCTCCCCTCCCCCCCCCCGGAAGTGAAAGTGAAAGGGTTATTGGGGGAAAGTGTTAATACTAACGACCTGCGTATTGCTGTACTCCAGCGTATGCTTGTTGCAAAGGATCAGCCGTGGTGGGGCTTTGTGCTGCGAAAGACACAAGAGAGAGAAGAAAGGAGAGGTTGAAAAGCATGTCAATATCTCTGGGAAAGACAACATAACACACCTGGTGATATCGGTATAAGAGAATGACAAGAGATGGAAGGGACCTTGGAGGTCTTCTAGTCCAATCCCCTTCTCAGGCAGGAATCCCTACATCATTTCAGTCATCCTCTTCTTAAGAAACCTCCAGTGTTGGAGCATTTACAACTTCTGGAGAAAGTTGTTCTACTGATTAATGGTTCTAACTGTCAGTAAATTTCTCCTTAGTTCTAGGTTGCTTCTCTCCTTGGTTAGTTTCCATCCGTTGTTTCTTGTCCTGCTTTCGGGTGCTTTGGAGACTAGCTTGACCCCTTCCTTCTCTCTGTGGTAGCCCCTCAAATATTGTAAGACAGCTCTCCTGTCTCCCCTGGTCCTTCTCTTCACTAGACTAGCCATGTTCAGTTCCTGCAACCATTCATCGTATGTTTTAGCCTCCAGTCCCCTCATCATCCTGGTTGCTCTTCTCTGCACTCTTCCTAGAGTCTCAACATCTTTGTTTTATAACGCAGTGACCAAAACTGGTTGCAGTACTCCAAGTCTGATCTTACTAAGGCTTTGTGTAAAGCGATAGTAGAACTTCTCCCTGATCTTGATTCTATCCCTCTGTTAATGCAGCCTAGGATTGCCTTGGCCTTTTTGAAGGCTGCAGCACACGGCTGGCTCATACAGGGAGCCTTCAACTGACCATAATCAAGCCCAACATTTACGGTTGTTCAGTGAACCGTTTGTTAAGTGAATCCATCCCCTTGTACACCTTTTCTTGCCACCTTTATTAAGGGAATCACGGCTTGTTGTTAAAATCAGGGACACAGTCGTTCAGTGAATCTGAGTTTTCCACAGACTTCGCTTGTCTGAAGGTGGCAAAATGACTCCCGGACATTGCAACCGTCATAAATGCGAGTCAGTGGTTCAAGCATCCGAATATAAATCAGGTGACCACTGACTGGGATGCTGCCATGGTCGTAGGTGTGAAAAATAGTTGTAAGTCACTATTTTCAGTGCCATTGTGACTTCGAACTAGCGTGTTTCCCCCAAAATAAGACCCTGTCTTATATATGTTTTTGCCACCAAAAAAAGGCACCAGGTCTTATTTTTGGGGGGTGTTATCCACTGACTAACCTCACTTGCATTTGTTGCCCCAGGCCTCCTTTTCACTGTCAGAGGCCTTCAGGAATTTCTTCTGCAGCTGACAAGGCTTCCCTGAAGGCCTCTGCAGTCGGTAACAGAGCTCTGGATCGATCCTGAGCTTTGTTATCAGCCTCAGAGGCCTTCAGGAAAGCCTTGTTGGCTGCAGAAGAAAGGGACCAGCAAGGCAGATGTCGGGGTGTGTGAGGTCTGGCTGCAACTGTCCAAAGGTAAATAGTAGGGCAGCTCTACCCCCCTCATCCCCACCCTAGCTTAATTTTTACTCGTCCATTCTGGAGTGGGTAGGATCTTAATTAGGGCTTATTTTTTGGGGGGGTAGGGATTATATTGGGCACACATGTAAAAATCAAGCTAGGACTTACATTCAGGGTAGGTTGTATTTTCGGGGAAACAGGTTATCTGTATTTAGTGACTTTCTCCTAGAACTTTTCACATTTATTGTGAAAATACTTTACTTTTCACATTTTACGAAAGCTGGCTGTGAGTTTTATTTATTAGATTTGTGGGCTGCCCATCTTGCCTGAAGTTGACTCTAGTGACGGTGCATAAATATCATCGGAAAAAGAGACAAGAAAAAGTCGAGGGGAAAAAGCAAGTTATTAACAAAGAGCATAAAGGGTTTTCAGGCGCTGTAAGTTTGACAAGAAATAATTTCCGAAATGACATTGATATAAATCTACATATTAAAATATCGCACATCAGTCTGAAAGTTTAAAAAAAATATGTTGAAATAAATCAGCATTAAAATAAGATTATTGCACGGTAATTGGCAATTTTAAGCAGCATGATTTGAATGACAAATTATACATTACAATAAGTTCTCTCTGGTTTGACAAATCTTACACGTTATAATCTTATGCTAGGAGAAACCCAGACTTAGGATATGGCATGCAAAAAATGGTAATCATAAAAAAAAAAATGTCCACATCAAGTTAAAATCTTCCATCGCATTTTAAAATACACAGCTCATTTTGACGTTGATACATAAGCTCCTAACTTAATTTGCCCTTCTTTCATGAAAGAAATTATTTGTGTTTTTCGGTAAAAAGATAGACAATGCTGGCAGCTGTTATCCTGTTTGAAGTCAGCTTGGTACATTTTATAAAAAATACTAGCTTGATACCTGTGCTTTGTTACAAAACTATGTGGTTGGGTTTAGTTTTTGGGGAGGAAAATAAGGGGAAAAAATTGTGTCTCTGCCTACCAGCATCCATCGGTATTCATCTGGCTAGCGTCCTTTTAGTGTGTGAGAGAGTTTAGGGCTGTTTGGAAACTGAAACAGTATTTGCTGTGTGAGCAAGAGGGAGACAGCAAGGAGCCTGATCGTGGCTTAGCTCAACTGTTCTGTACTAAAGCTGCTTGGTGCTGCTGTGAAACTGAAACTCCTCTCCTCTGCTTGTGTTTTGCATTTGGAAGAGATTTCTTTCCAGGTGGGGAAGAGGAGTTGAACTCCGTAGCATCAGAGCGTGTTAATATTAATAATAATATAGGAAATACTCTAAATGCTCTGGTGGTCATTTCGATAAAACTTTTCTTAGTGAGCCCCTAGAAGCCAAGAGGAACATATGTGCCAAATTTCCAAGTTTGTAGGCTTTACGGTTCTGGAGATTTTGTGATGATGCGTGAGTGGTCTTTCGCCTTTTATACATGTAGATAAAGTTTAATAATATTCATTTTAAACAAAATAATGGCCTGCTGAAAAAATTCTACCTTTAAAATCTGTTTTATTAATCTAATAGAATAAAACAGATTTTAAAGGTAGAATTGAAAAGGAAGGAAAGGAGAGGAAATTGGTGTTTTGTTGATGTATATGAGATTAATATACCATTGATGAAACACCTATTTTCTCTCAGTGTAATATTAATTGTAAATTTGATGTTTCTCTTCCATCGATAATTTCCCTCACCGCCAATCAATTGCACAGGCAGGCCTTGACTTATGACCACAGTTGAGTGCGAAATTTCGGTTGCTAAGTGAGGCATTGGTTCAGTGAGTCCCCCCCCCCCATTTTACGACCTCTCTTGCCACAGTTGTTCAGTGAATCACTGCCATTGTTAAACGAATTCGTTGAATTTGCTTGGGGATGCTGTAACAATCGTTAAGTGTCAAAAATGGTCATAAGTCACTTTTTTCTGTTTTGTTGTTATTTTGAATGGTTATTTAGCGAACTGTCGTGTGTTGCATTGTTCAAATTCTGAATCCACTTGGTCATAACTATGCTTAACTGGCTGAGTTTCTAAATCGTACTTCAGTAAGTTTTAAATAAATCTTGCCAAATGATTAAAACAAAATGGTTTAATTCGGTTGAATCTGACATTGTTCCAATTTACGGAGTATGGAATATCAGAGGGACCTTGGAGGTCTTCTAGTCTAACCCCTATTCTATTCTATTCTGTTCTGTTCTGTTCTGTTCTGTTCTGTTCTGTTCTGTTCTGTTCTGTTCTGTTCCGTTCCGTTCCATTCCATTCCATTCCACTCTTCATTCCAATATTCTATTCTATTCATTCCCTTTGAATGAAAGAGGGAATGAATTCCCTCTTTCCTTCCCTTCCATATTTTTTGTTCTATCGTGTTCTATCCTATCCTATCCTATCCTATCCTATCCTATCCTATTCATTCCCTTCCTTTCCATTATTTTCTATCCCATTCCATTCCATTCTATTCTTGTCGACTTCAGGTCCCACTTCAATTTTCTTTTATGAGTTCTCCTCAGTCCAAAGTCTCCAGATTTTTCAGTCTTAGCAATGGAACTCATCTCAAGTGGAACCCAGCATTTACTTATAATTTGCAAAACTTCCTTTTCTATATATATTGTTTTTTTATTTTATTCAGAGCAAAGTTAATGTACAAAACTAAATAAAAATCCAAGAAGTCATCAAACTTATTTCAGCCCTTCCTAGAATCTCTCTACTGCACTACTTCGCACACTCTTTAAACTTCTATTTTTCTGGCCATGATCCCAACAAATCCACTGAATGAGAATGCAGGGTTCCCAGCCTCAGCTGTTGGGGTTGGACTAGAAGACCTCCAAGGTCCCTTCCAACTCCGTTATTCTGTTCCGTTCTGTTTAGCACTACAATTTTGGGAGAGGCCACAACAACTGGGGTGGGGTGGGGTGGAGACCATTGTTTTAAGAATAGGCTTTGCAAGGTCAGGATTAAAACAAATAAATATAGAACGGAGAGCTCCCCTCGTCAATTTCTTCCCAAATCCAATTTAAATCATTCTCCCCAAGCCTAATCTATATCCATAATTATATCATTTGGTACAAGAAGCTTGTGAGCGGTTTCCCACAATTTATGTAGATTAAAATTCATGGGTGCCATACTACCGATTCTGTATTATGAAGATTGATTAAGACAGCTGATGCAGTGATTAAAAGAGTGTGCATTTACTGTTGCAATTAATTAGGCATTCAGACACAACAATAACCACAATAACCACAAGAATGCGCTGAGCCGGCATTCTTGGCTTATGGGCGGAGGGTTCTTAGCTGCTTTGACAAGGATTTTGACTTGGGCGTTGGAAGGGACCTCAGAGGTCTTCTAGTCCAGCCCCCTTATTCGAGCAGGACATCTTTGCCATTTCAGACAAATGGGTGTCCAATCTTTCTTTGAAGACCTCTAATGATGGAGCATCCCCAACTTCTGAAGGCAAGTCGATCCATTGGTTAATTAACAGAAGAATGGAAAAATAGAGTTGGAAGGTCATCTGATCCAACTCCCTGCTTGAGCAGGAGACCCGAGACAGAATAACAAAATAGCAGAGTTGGAAGGGACTTTGGAGGTCATCTAGTCCAGCAGTCGCCAACCGGTGGGCCGCAAGAAAATTTTGGTGGGCCGCAGAGAAATCTCACCCCCAGAGCCCCCCCCAAGCAATTAATCCAGGCTGCACAGAAACACAAGGCTGCGCTGTCACATGGCTCATGGGAACCCTCCCCGCCCACTCACTCCTTACCTGGCAAACTTGCCTGCTAAATTGCTATTTTTCCTTTTTCCGACCATCATCTGTTCTGTTGTTCTGGGAGATTTAGATTAGCTAGGAAGCAGGAAATGGTTGGATTTCTTGCTTTCTAGCTAGTCTTTAGATCTTTGGCTCTGCTTTTAAGCACAGCCGAACCTTCCTTAGGCCTGAAGGTTCAGTTATTCAGTGCAGTCTCACAGCAAGCAAATTTTATGCGACGGACTCAGGTAGACGATGGCAGATAGATAGATCACTGATTGATTCTGTGAGCAACTCAATCTGCCTGTCCGCTTTGCCTGATTTTGGGTAAAAGTTCCTCTTTTTTAAATAAAAAATTCAATATTTACATGCATGGTGTGATGTGAGTTAATTTTGTGAGTTTGCTTGCTAGCAAATTTTATGTGACAGACTGAGCTAGCTGATGGCAGATAGATAGATCTCTCAATGAATCTGTGATTCTGTGAACAATTCAATCTGCCTGCCTGCTTTGCCTGATTTTGGGTAAAAGTTGCTCTTTTTTTAATAAAAAAAATTCAATATTTATATAAATATTTATAATATTTACATTCAAGCCAGGCCCAGCCAGTCACATGACCACCAAACCACACCCACAAATTAGGCCACACCCTCAGAACCGGTTAGTGGTCCCTGTGATTTAAAATTATGAGTTTAATTTGAGATTATGAGTGGTCCATTTTGGTTTGAGGTCCAAAAGATTGGTGACCTTTTGGTCAAGCAGGACACCCGAAACAGAATAACAAAATAACAGAGTTCGAAGGGACCTTGGAGGTCATCAGGTCGTGAGTGCAATTTACAACCTGCTCAGCTGCCTGGACAGTGTGCAGTGGTTGGAAAAGCCCCTTTTTCCTGCTTTTCAACCGTAGCTGTGTCGCGCAAAGCAGCTACGGTTGAAAAATGCAGGAAATAAAGGTCAGGTAAGAGCCCGGGTGGGTGGGTGGACCAAAAGAGCAGCAGACACAGAACCGGCTCTATGTTTGCTCTTTGTTTGCTGCTCTTCAGAGCAACCTGCTCTACAGAAGTGGACAGAACCGGTAGAATCCCACCCCTGCTTACATGTTTAAAATTTTAAAATAATTTCAAATGATTGAAACCATAAAAACATCCACATAATAAATCCATGTCAATATAAACAAGAGCTGTGATTATTAATCTGCTAATAATGAAGCCAAGTAATGAGCAGCATGGTGGCCTAATGGTGAAGGCACTTGCTTCCCACTCAGAAGGTTGAGAGTTCAATCCTAGGTAGCAGCAAATGTTTCTCTCTTTGAAAAAGGAAGCATCTGCTGTGAACTCTGGGTAGGCGTCAGGAAGGGTATCTGGCCAGTAAATGCTCAGCTCTGTCTAGTCGCCCTGACTCCACCCTGGGTTAAGGGATTCCAGGGCCATGAAAGCAGCAAACATTTCTCTCTTAGGGCATAAAAAGAAAGCATCTCCTCGGAGCTCCCATGTTACACCGCTCTTGCGCGTGCTGCATTGGCTTCCTGTGGCCTTCCGGATCCGATTCAAGGTGGTAGTGATCATCTTTAAAGCACTCCATGGCTCGGGACCTGGATACTTATGGGACCGCCTGCTGCCACCATCGGCCTCCTGCCGCCCAGTGCGCTCCCACAGGGTCAGCCTCCAGGGTTCTGCCAGCTGGGCGATGCCGGTTGGTGGCCCCGAGGGTGTGGGCCTTCTCTGCGGGGGCTCCCTCCATTTGGAATGACTTGTCCCCGGAGATATGGGCCATCACCGACATTCAGACCTTCTGGCGCGCAGTAAAGACCCTCTTTTTTCAACAGGCCAGCCTGGCCCAGTAATAATCGTGGGGTTTTAAATTTGGTATTTTAAACTTTTATCTGTTTTTATACATTTTGATAATTTTATAATTCGGCCATTAATTTAATCATTTTAAATTGCTTTTAATTTTATAACTTTATATCCTGTTCCTATTTTTATCTGGCTGTACACCGCCCCGAGTCCCTTTTTTTGGGAGAGGCGGCGGTATAAAAATCTAATAATAAATAATAAATAAAATCTGCTGTGAACTTCAGATAGACAACAGGAAAGGCACCCGGCCAGTAAATGCTCCGCTCCATCTAGCTTCCACTGCAGTGTTTCTCCACTTTGCCTCTTCGGAGATGCGTGGACTTCAACTCCCAGAATTCCCCAGCCAGTGAACGTATCGGGTCAGAGGTTCCAAGGCCGAAATGTTGTCCTACCTGGGTAAGGATGGATGCCGTTGGCAAAGACGGCTTCTGCTGCAGGTTGCCCATTGGCCTGTGGCGGGAGACCAGTGAAACCATTCACCCCAATGGGCGACGGGATGCTAGGCACGGCTGGTGCAGTGATGCCTGGAGGCGTGCTGCCACCTGGAGGGCAGGAGAGGAAAGGCAGAGCATCAAATCAATTGCATCCCTTGGTTTGAGCGCATACAGGAAGTCCTCGACTTACGGCCATGATTGAGCCCCCCCAAATTCCGCCACTAAGCAGGACAAGTTGTTAAGTGAGCTTCGCCCTCCCCCCCAACTGTAAGTAAATCGCCGCTGTTAAATGTGTAACACGGTCGTTCAGCAAATCTGGCTTCCCTGCCAAACGATGTCGTGACCGTCGTTAAGGGTGAAAAAACCCATCCTAAGTGAGGGTTGTTTCTCCCCCCACCCAGTAGCGGTGAAACTTTGGTCACTAAATGACCCGTTGTAAGTCGAGGACGACCCCTGTGGCCATGGCTCGCTTGGCTGCGTCAGTGCTGCCCCCGCTTTGCCCCCCCCCGGGCGCTTACCTGAGGTGGGTGTCATGGGGGTGGCCGCCAGCCCGTTTATGTTGAGGGCAGCCATCTGCTGCATCTGGGCTGCTGCGAAGGCCGCCATGGGGTTTAGGTAGCCACCTTGCGCCACGGAGGCCATGATGGCGGCCTGTTGCTGCATCAGCTGGAACGAAGAGAGCAGGGCAAAAACATCACGCAGTCGCGGGCAGGGCAGCCGGGCGAGAGGGAAGGGGAGGAGGAAGAGGAGGGCACCTGGGTGGGGGGAGGGGTGTTTCGCTAAGCCTCTCCCCAGAACCACAGTAGGGGTGCAAAACTCTTGCTTTGAAGCTGGCCTCAAAGGAGGAGGAGGGGGAGGAAGAGGAGGAGGAAGAAGAAGAAGAGGAAGAGGAGAAGGAGGAAGAGGAGGAGGAGGAGAAGGAGGAAGAAGAAGAGGAGGAAGAAGAAGAGGAAAAGGGGGAAGAGGAAGAAGAGGAGGAAGAAGAAAAGAAAAAGAGAAAAGGAAGAGGAGGAGAAGGAAGAGAAGGAAAGGGAGAAAAAGGAGGAGGAAGAGGAGGAGGAAGAGAAAGAAGAGGAGAAGGTGAAAAAGAAGAGAAAGGAGAAGGATGATAAGCACATGAAGGAGGAAGTAAAGGAGAAAGAGAGGAAGCAGTAGTGAAGAAGAAGGAAGAGGAGGAGGAGGAGAGTAAGCAGAAGGCAAAAGAAAAGGAGAAAGAAGAAGCAGTAATGGAGGAGAGGAAGAAGAGAAGTAGGAGGAGAAGGGAGGAAGTGGAAGAGGAAGAAAGGGAGAAAGAGAGGAAGTAGTAGTGGAGGAGGAAGAGGAAGAGAAACAGGAGGAGAAGAAAGAGGAGGAGGAAGAGGAAGAAAAGGAGAGAGGAAGCAGTAATGGAGGAGGAGGAAGAAGAGAAGCAAGAGGAGAAGGAGGAGGAGGAGAAGGAAGTAGAAGAGAAAGAAAAGGAGAAAGAGAGGAAGTAGTAGCAGAGGAGGAAGAGGAAGAGGAGCAGGAGGAGAAGGAAGAGGAGGAGGAAGAGGAAGAGGAAGAAAAGGAGAGAGGAAGCAGTAGTGGAGGAGGAGGAAGAAGAGAAGCAGGAGGAGAAGGAAGAGGAGGAGGAAGAAAGGGAGAAAGAGAGGAAGTAGTAGTGGAGGAGGAAGAGAAGTAGGAGGAGAAGGGAGGAAGTGGAAGAGGAAGAAAGGGAGAAAGAGAGGAAGTAGTAGTGGAGGAGGAAGAGGAAGAGAAACAGGAGGAGAAGGAAGAGGAGGAGGAAGAGGAAGAAAAGAAGAGAGGAAGCAGTAATGGAGGAGGAGGAAGAAGAGAAGCAAGAGGAGAAGGAGGAGGAGGAGGAGGAGAAGGAAGTAGAAGAGAAAGAAAAGGAGAAAGAGAGGAAGTAGTAGCAGAGGAGGAAGAGGAAGAGGAGCAGGAGGAGAAGGAAGAGGAGGAGGAAGAGGAAGAGGAAGAAAAGGAGAGAGGAAGTAGTAGTGGAGGAGGAGGAAGAAGAGAAGCAGGAGGAGAAGGAAGAGGAGGAAGAGAAGGAAACGGAAGAGGAAGAAAAGGAGAAGGAGAAGGAAGTGGAAGAAAAGGAGAAGGAGAAGGAAGCGGGAGAGGAAGAAAAGGAGGAGGAGAGGAAACAGTAGCAGAGGAGGAGGAAGAGGAAACCAGTTGAGGTGTAAAGAAGCCACTAGTTTGTAAAGAGAGAGCAAAGCCTGCCTTTGAGGTAAGCAGATGCATCCATCGATGTTCTATAAATTCTTCATCACACACTGATCCCTTTGCCAAAAGTGGGTTTCTATCCCGGCTTTAAAGTTCTGCAGGTTTATTCCTGTGTCTTGAAGGCAGTTAAACGAGATCCTGACCTTGCCTGGTCCTTCTCACAATCCTTGCAGGCAAACCTCTCCGTTTCCCGACTTCTGGCCGGAGAGAAGCAGCCGGACTCAAGTTTGCCAGGATAAATACCGCATTCCTCGTGGTGGCGCCCCCTTGTGGCCCATCCTGGCATTTCCTGACTCTGGTGCTCCCCTCCATTTCTACCCTAGGGGACAGCAAAGCCCATGGGCCTAGGCTGGTTGTGGGCAGGGGTCTGTGGGGATCCTGGGTCTTCCTTGGAGGCGTGGGACTCACTGGCTCGCATTCTCTTTGATTTGGGTTTTATTTAAATGGAGGTCTTATTTAAATTAAATTCAAGTCTTTCTTTCTCCTTCGGTCCTTCTCTCTCTCTCTCTCCTCTTCCTCCCTCTCCTCCTTTCCCATCCTCCCCATCACCTTTGTTTCCTTCCTTTCACCTGTCTTCCCTCATTCCCCTCTCCTCCTCCTTCCTTCCTTCCTTCCTCCCTCCTTCCTTCCTCCTCCCTCTTCTCTCTCTTTCTCTCTTTTTCCTTCCTTCCTTCCTCCTTCCTTCCTTCCATCTACCCATCCTCCCCATCACCTTGTTCCTTCCTTCCTTTCACCTGTCTTCCTTCTCCTCATTCCCCTCTCCTTCCTTCCTTCCTTGCTTCCTTCCCTCCCTCCTTCCTTCCTTCCCTCCCTCTTCTCTCTCTTTCCTCTCTTTTTCCTTCCTTCCTTCCTCCTTCCTTCCTTCCATCTAACCATCCTCCCCATCACCTTTGTTCCTTCCTTCCTTTCACCTGTCTTCCTTCTCCTCATTCCCCTCTCCTTCCTTTCCTTCCTTCCTTCCTTCCTTCCTCCCTCCTTCCTTCCCTCCCTCCCTCTTCTCTCTCTTTCTCTCTTTTTCCTTCCTTCCTTCCTCCTTCCTTCCTTCCATCTACCCATCCTCCCCATCACCTTTGTTCCTTCCTTCCTTTCACCTGTCTTCCTTCTCCTCATTCCCCTCTCCTTCCTTCCTTCCTTCCTTGCTTCCTTCCCTCCCTCCTTCCTTCCTTCCCTCCCTCTTCTCTCTCTTTCTCTCTTTTTCCTTCCTTCCTCCCTCTTTCCTTCCTTCCAGCTACCCATCCTCCCCATCACCTTTGTTCCTTCCTTCCTTTCATCTGTCTTCCTTCTCCTCATTCCCCCTTCCTTCCTTCCTTCCTTTCTTCCTTCCTTCCTTCCTCCTTCCTTCCTTCTCTTCATTCCCATCTCCTTCCTTCCTTCCCTCCCTCCCTCTGTTTCTATCAGGAATTAAGGTCTCCATCTCAGTGTTCCAATATTTGAGGAGCTGCCACAGAGAGGAGGAAGGGGTCAAGCTATTTTCTAAAGCACCCGAAGGCCAAACAAGGAACAATGGATGAAAACAGAACAAGGCGAGATTCAACCTGGAAATAAGGAGAATTTTTTCTGATATTGAGAACAATCTACCAGGGGAACAGAAGTTGCCTTTGGAAGTTGTGGGAGCTTCATCACTGGAGGCTTTCAAGAAGTGGCTGGACTGCCATCTGTCAGAAATGGGGTAGGATCTCCAGCTTGGGTGACGGGTTGGACTAGATGACCTACAAGGTCCCTTCCAAGTCTGTTAATCTGAAATGAGATCCTGAGGCTTGCCAGGAAAGAGGAAGGCAGGCAGGGGAGTCATCACTCCCCTGGCTGTTGCTGAAGATAGTGACTTCTCTGCCTAACCTAATCTTGATCTCACCTTTGTCCTCCCAACAGGTAGCAGAAATCCAAGGTTGCCTCTTTTAACGGGGATGGCAGCCCTGCCCGGATATACATTTTCTGAGTTGACTGTTTTTTGCCCTTTCGGAATTATGATTTTGTCCTCATCTGCAAATGTATGCAGACTTCATGTGCTCATTAATAACGTATTTGCCCAAAATGCATGCAATTAACTAAGATTTCTTTGGTGAATGACAATTTGAAAGGAAGAGGGAGAGAGGGAGGGAGGGAGAGGGAGGAGAGATAAAGAAAGAAATAGGAAGAGGAGAGAGAAAGAGAGAAAGAAGGAGGGGAGAAGAGAGAGAAAGAGAGGAAAGAGAGAGAAAGAGAGAGGAAAGAGAGAGGAAAGAAAGGAAGAAAGAAAGAGGGAGTGGAGAGGAGAGGAGAGAGAAAGAGAGGGAGGGAGGGAGGGAGGGAGGGAGAGAGAGATGGCCTCAGGTAAAGGAAGGAGGCTTTCTGAGGAAGCTTTGAATGGCATCCTGGCACTTGACCCTGAGGTTGACTGATCATTTCATGGCATGGGAGAGGCAGGGAATGGGGAGGAGGTCTGGAGCTTGTCCTTCCTTCCTTCCTTCCTTCCTTCCTTCCTTCCTTCCTTCCTTCCTTCCTTCCTTCCTTCCTTCCTTCCTTCCTTCCTTCCTTCCTTCCTTCCTTCCTTCCTTCCTTCCTTCCACCTTCCTTCCTTCTCTTCATTACACTAAATTTCCTTAGTGGAAACTAATCAAGGAGAGAAAGTTGGACTAGAAGACCTCCAAGGCCCCTTCCAACTCTATTATTCTATTCTATTCTATTCTATTCTATTCTATTCTATTCTATTCTATTCTATTCTATTCTATTCTATTCTATTCTTCTGTTTCTTCTTTCCCATCTCCTTCCCTCCCTCCTTCTTTCCTTCCTTCCTTCCTTCCTTCCTTGCTTGCTTGCTTGAGAGCTCCTTACATGTGTTTGAAATGCAAGTTGGAAAGATGGAATAAATTTAACCTTCCAGGATCTCTGGTGTAAAGGTGGCAGCTTCCTGTTATTTTTCTATTCTATCTAAGGTCTCCTGCTTGAGCAAGGGGTTGGACTAGAAGATCTCCAAGCTCCCTCTAACTCTAATATTCTGCTATTCCGTCATTCTGCTATTCTACTATTCTGCTATTCTCTTATTCTGTTTTGGGTCTTTTTGCTTGAGCAGTAGGTTAGACTAGAAGACCTCCAAGGTCCCTCCAACTCTGTTATTCTGCTATTCTGTTATTTCATGATTCTGAAATCTATTATGTTTGGTTGACACCATTTCTGTAGGCAATTTCACAAGCTAGACCTAAACTTGCAACCTAGAGGGAGGATTTGCAACCCTTTGGGGTTGGTGGGTTTATCTGGATTTGTTTTTAAATAGGTCCTGGTCATTCTCACCACATAGAATACCCTCCTTCTCTCTGCAAACCCATTCCCTTTTAATACTGGTGATACTACCTAGTTGGGTAGAAAGAAAAAGGAGTGGAATTTGCAAAGAGGAGGAGGAGGAAGAGGAGGAGGAGGAAGAGGAGGAGGAGGAAAGAGAAGATTGTAGGGTCCTTGGTGCTCTCTGAGCTTGGTGGTTTTCCTGCAGACATTTTAATACCCAACTAGGGAACATCATCCATGCTAGGAAGGAGCGGGCTTTGCCAAAAGAAGGAGAAGGAAGAGATGGAGAAGGAGAATGAAACAGAGAAGGAGAAGAAGGAGGAGGAGAAGGAAAAGAAAGAGGAGATGGAGAAGGAGGAGAAAAAGGAAAAGGACGAGGAGAAGGAGGAGGAGAAGGAGAAGGAAAGGGAAGAGGAGGAGAAGGAGGAAAAGGAGAAGGAAACAGAGAAGGAGAAGGAGGACAAGGAGGAGAGGGAGGAGAAGGAGGAGGAGAAGAAGGAAGAGGAGGGGAAGGAGAAGGAAATGGAGAAGGAAGAGAAGGAGAAGGAAACAGAGAAGTTGAAGGAGGAGAAGGAGAAGGAGGAGAAGGAGGAAAAGGAGGAAAAGGAGAAGGAAATGGAGAAGGAGGAGAATGACAAGGAGGAGAGGAAGGAGAAGGAGGAGGAGGGGAAGGAGAAGGAAACGGAGAAGGAGAATAGGGAGAAGGAGGAGAAGGAGAAGGAAAAGGAGGAGGAGGAAAAGGAGAAGGAAATGGAGAAGGAGAAGGAGGAGAAGAAGGAGGAGGGGAAGGAGAAGGAAACAGAGAAGGAGGACAAGGAGGAGAAGGAGGAGGAGGGGAAGAAGGAAATGGAGAAGGATACGGAGGAGGAGAAGGAGGAGGAGGGGAAGAAGGAAACGGAGAAGGAGAAGGTCTTTGGGCTCCTTGATGCTTTCTGAGACATTTTCCTGCAGACCTTTCATTGCCCAAACCAGGTAACAACATCAGTGGTAACCTAGTTTAGGTTATGGAAGGACTGTAGGAAAACCACCAAGCTTAGAGAGCACCAAGGACCCCTAAGTTGTCCCACCTTCATTGATGGAATAAATGTGCCGTTTTATGTTCCTGAAAGAATTTGCAATTTACGAAGGCACTTGCCATCTCCCCTTGTGGTTTTGGGATGGCGCCTGGTGACCCTTGTTGAGTTTGCAAGAGGGTTTTCGGGGAAAGGGCGGCCCTGCCACGTCCCCGATACAGGTAGTCCTCGACTTACGACGGCTCGTTGAGGGGCCGTTCAAAGTTGCAACGGCACGGAACAAAACGACGTACGACCCTTTTCCACACAACTGTTGCCGTAACTCCATGGCCACAAGATTTACATTCCAGTGCTTGACAACTGACTCACGTTTATGACGGTGGCAGACGAGATCCCCCTTTTGTGACCTTCTGACAAGCAAAGCCAATGGGGGGGGAGAGGGGAGAGCCAGATTCACTTAATGACGGTGTGACTAATTTAACAACTGCAGCCATTCGCTCCCCAAATGTGGCAAGGAAGGTCGTGAAAATGGGACAGAACTCACTTCGCCAATGTCTCACTGAGTGATGTAAATTTTGGGTCGTACGTCGAGGACCACCTGTAGCGTCAGGATCTTCAACTGTGGGGCAAAGCCCACCCCTCCAGAACCCCCTGGTTGTGTTGACACTCACTGCCTGTGCGTAAGCGCCGTAGGCTCCAAACTGTATGGCCATGGGGTTGAACATGCCCATCTGTCCCGCCATTTGCTGCATCCGACGCATGGTGCGCTCCTTATCTGTGTCAGCAAACTTGACCACCAGGCTGGACGATGCTCCCTGCCGGAAGGAAAAAGAAAAGAAAAGGAAATGAGTCCAGGTAGGAAGCAGAAGGAGAAGGAGAAGGGGAAGAGGAAGAGGAAGAAGGAGGAGGAGGAGGAGAAGGAGGAAGAAGAAGAAGAGGAGGAAGAAGAAGTAGAGGAAGAAAAAGAGGAAGAAGAGGAGGAGGAGGAAGAGGAAGAGGAGGAGGAAGAGGAATAATAAGAGGAAGAGGGAGAAGGGAAAAAGAAGGAAGAAGAGGAGGAAGAGGAAGAGGAAGAAAAAGAAGAAGAGGAAGAAGAAGAGGAAGAAGAAGAAGAAGAGAAAAAAGAAGAAGGGGAAGAGAAGGAAGAAGGGGAAGAGGAGGAGGAAGAGGAAGAAGAAGGAGAAGAGGAGGAAGAAATAGAAGAAGAAGAAGAGGAAGAAGAAGGGGAAGAAGAAGAAGGGGAAGAGAAGGAAGAAGGGGAAGAGGAGGAGGAGGAAGGAAGGAAGGAAGAGGAGGAAGAGGAGGAGGAGGAAGAAGGAAGAAGAAAGAAGAGAAGAAGAAGAAGAAGAAGAAGAAGAAGAAGAAGAAGAAGAAGAAGAAGAAGAAGAAGAGAAGAAGAAGAAGAGAAGAAGAAGAAGAAGCCCTCCCAGATATGCCACCTTTGAAAAGGTCATCTGTGGATTTGATCAGAATAGAGCTGGAAGGGACCTTGGAGGTCTTCAAGTCCAACCCCTTGCACAAGCAGGAGACACTATACCATTTGAGACAAGTGGATGTCCAGTCTCTTCTTAAAAGCCTCCAATGATGGAGCACCCATACACTTCTGGAGGCAAGATCAGTTAGGGTTAGGATTTAATTGTTCTGTCAGGAAACGTTTCCTTAGTTCTAGCTTGCTTCTGAAACAGCCACTTCGTACGGGTGGCACAACAGAGGAGAACAAACCCATCAGGATTTAGATTCAGCAGTCTGTCTGCATTTAAAAGACAAAGGCCATTCCTTTGAAGATAGCAAACTCTACATTTTGGACAGAGAGGACCTCTGGTTTGAAAAACGGGTCAAAGAGGTCACCTGTGTCCAAATTGAACAGCCCTCCCTCAACAGAGGGGGAGGGATACAATATAATCTATCTTTAATGTACAACACAGTCCTTCAACAGCAGTTCCAATAAGGTTCCACACCCATTTGCACCACTCAGTGACCCTGAGGACACAGATAAACCTCCAAGTGGCCTCAATGACCCTCTAAAAGGATGCAAATGACCAGCTGTCTGCAAGGAGTAAAAATCCTTCCCTTCCCCACCATCCAGTCAGAGCTAAAGAAACTTCTCGGATGAGAAGTGAAATGTCTTCAAAGAAAAACCAGAAAGTCTAGTTGCCTCTTGACAAAAGCACCTTTGGGACCTCGCTTCTTGCCTTTCCCTTAGGGGCTTTGAAGAACAGCTTGGCCCCTGACAGCCCCTCAGATATTGGAAGAAGCTATCAAGTCGTCTTTCTCTTTGTTAGATCCAATTCCTGCAACCGTTCTTCCTATGTTTTAACTTCCAGCCCTCTAATCATTTTTGTTGATCTTCTCTGCATTCTTCTTAGTTCTCAATATCTGTCATGCCCCTGTCAGAATCTAATTGGGGGGGTGAGGCTGAGCAGCTGACAGGGAGTGGGAGTGTGGCTCCATTGGCTGTGGAAGAAACTGGGGAAGGGCAAAGTCCAGCTGGGCAGAGCAGGGGAGAGGTAGAGCAGGGGAGAGGGAGTTCAGAGGAAGACCTAGGCCCACCTCCTCTTCATCCTAGGGCACGCAGGGATGAACGGAGAAGGAAGCAACGTAGGTTGGGTGGCTTACGGGGGAGGAAAGGGCCCTGATTCCCTTCATTAGCTGCAGCTGGGAACACAGGATTTAAAAAGGAAAGCTGCACACAGCAAAGTTGTTGGGAGCACATTGTGAATTATCTAGTATCGTTGAGGCTTATCTGGATTCCTGGCATCTTCTCAACTGTGGGTGTTTTGCTGGCTTTTCAAGTCTGCAATTCCTTCTCCTGCCCTGTCCAGTTAATTGCTGCAGCAAGTGGTTTGTGTGGATTTTTATTTACAGTTTGTATGTACTTTGTTTTCTGACTGAATTTCCTCCACTTAAAGACTGTTCCTGGGAGAGTTTTTCCCCAGCCGAAGGTCACCTGGACATTAGGGGGCAAAGTTGGACCTATTAAAGGGACTTATTTACTTATTTAATTTAATAATTTAATTAATTTTTACATTTATATGCCGCCCTTCTCCGGAGACTCAGGGCGGCTTACAGTCTATGGAGCACCATGCTAAGTGCTCGGCAATAGCCTTCATTCCATTGTATATGCCTGCTTATTATTACTAGGGCTTTTGCCCCCCCCCCCCCCCCCCCAGTGGCATTTTTTTACAAAGTCAGCTTATTGCCCCCAACAATCTTGGGTCCTCAATTTACCTACCCCGAGAGGATGGAAGGCTGAGTCAACCTTGAGCCTGGTGGGATTCAAACCTGCACTAATTGCAGGCAGCTTGCACTAAGTGCTAGATGATTAACAGCCTGCACCACCAAGGCCCCTTATATATTTAATCATTTATTTATTTATTTATTTATTTATTTATTTGATTGCTTATTTGATTGCTTATTTGATTGTGTTGCCTTTGTGCCACGCCCCGGGTCATCACAATATCTTTCTTTCTTTCTTTCTTTCTTTCTTTCTTTCTTTCTTTCTTTCTTTCTTTCTTTCTTTCTTTCTTCTTTCTTTCTTCTCTTCCTTCCTTCCTTCCTTCCTTCCTTCCTTCCTTCCTTCCTTCCTTCCTTCCTTCCTTCCTTCCTTCTTTCTTTCTTTCTTTCTTTCTTTCTTTCTTTCTTTCTTTCTTTCTTTCTTTCTTTCTTTCTTTCTTTCTTTCTTTCTTTCTTTTTATATCATGGTGACCAAAACTGGATGCAGTAGTCCAAGCGTGGCCTCAATATTAATTTTAATAATATTCATAATAGTCCTTGAAGCTCGATAGGTGGATAAAAAATGCCAGATCCGGTCTAAAAATCTGACTCATGGAGTGACAGTAATTGTGATGGTGATTTAGGACACGAGAAAAGAAAAAAATGGCGACATGAGCCAATTTTTTTCTCTCCAACCTTGTACTGTTGCACAATCCTTTTCTCGCCTCCCTACTGCCTTACAGCAAGTTAGACGCCTTCCTGCTAAATCTTATTTTCATTAAGTCCTGAAGCGGGAAGAATTCTCCGGAGGACCACAAGTCCTTCTTCCAAGGAAAAGCAGAAATTCTGCTAAGGTCTCATTTTGTCTGAGGGATATTGGTTCCTAGCTCCAGCGACGGGCATCTTTAACTATGGCTGTAAGGGATCTTCCTTCCTCAATGAGGTCTAGAATTCTGCTGGGGCTGCCAGTGAAGGATTTTGGAAGGGGGTAACCTCGCAAAGTTGCCTTCTGGATATTTGGTTTGATTTCATTCAGTGCTTACAGAAGTGGAATTTCCAACAACTCTTATTCATCGCGTTCCGCTGGGGCCCATTTGTGTAACCTACTCAATTTTTCACTCCGTTCCCAAATCTTCTCTCTCTTCTCTGCTCCTGCCTGAAAGTTTTAACCTTCATTAGAGATTTAGTGGCTTGGTTCAACATCCAAAACTTAAATCCAAGTTAACAAAACATCCTGCTCGAAGGAAGGTACTACGTTATGGCTCAAAGGGTTGGCCTTGTTTAGGAAAAGTGTTAAAATAATGGATACTTACAACACTCCGATGCATAAACTTTAGAAGAGAATTATCCGTAGCTCAGGGTTGAACTGTGGGGTCCTTAATGCTCTCTGAGCTTGGTAGGGTTTGGGGGTTTTTTTTGCAGTTGTTTCATGACCCAACTAGGTAACATCATCAGAGCTAGGAGGGAATGGGGTTTATGGAGAGGAAGAGGAGGAGGAGAGGGATTCCGGAGTCCTTGGTGGTCCCTGAGCTTGGTTGTTTTCTTGCAGACATTTCATGATCCAACTAGGTAACCTCATCAGTGCTAGAAGAGAATGGAGTTTGTGGAGAGGAGGAGGAGGAGGTCTGTGCGGTTCTTGGTACTCTCTAAACTTTGTTGTTTACTTGCAGATGTTTTATGACCCAACTAGGTAACATCATCAGTGCTAGAAGGGAGAAGGTTTGCTCTGTGTTCTTGGGTGGTTACTATCTTAGTAAAGAATAGCCCAATCAAGGAATTACCAAAAACCTTCACACTAAAACTGACAGAGCAAGCCACTAATATATGAATAGAAAGCAAACCCCACATCCAAGTTCTAGCACTGATGATGTTACCTAGATGGGTCATGAAATGTCTTCAAGAAAACAACCAAGCTCAGAGAGTACCAAAGAACTCACACGATCCCCCTCTTCCTCCTCCCCCTTCCTCCCCCCTCTCTTTCCTCTCTCCACAAACCCCACTGCCTTTTAGCACTGATGATGTTATCTAGTTGGGTCATGAAACATCTGCAAGAAAACAACGAAGTTTAGAGAGAACCAAGGACCTACAGTTTGCTAAGGTTGCTTATCAGTCAAGGCTTTAAAGAAGATATTCGAAAGCCATTTGTCCAGACTAATGGCTGACCTACTAGGTTCTCTTGCTGGAGCAAGGGGTTGGACTAGAAGACCTCCAAGGTCCCTTCCAACTCTGCTATTTTCTTATTTAATCGTGGAACAGCTTGCCTTCAGAAGTTGTGGCTGCTCCATCGCTGAAGGCTTTTAACAAGAGATGGGGTAGCCATTTGTTTTAACAAGAGATTGGACAGCCAGAATGGACTAGGGTCTCCTGCTGGAGAAAGGGGTTGGACTAGAAGACCTCCAAGGTCCCTTCCAAGTATGTTATTCTGTTACTCATCAGGCAATCTACTCTGAGTGAAACAAGAGTTGTCTCAACGATGCTCAAAACCTCTGAAGAAGCGAAGCCATCAAAATCCTCTACCTGTGACCTCCACTTGTGAGCTCCCTCTGAGCATTCCTGGTCCTTTAAATATCCGTGGGCTTTAATATTTAATTATTAACTAAATTAATTTTTATTAATTAAATATTTAATATTTGGGCTTTAAATATTCATGGTACAAAGAAGACTGAAACATATGAAGAACGGTTGCAAGAACTGGGCCTGGCTAGTCTAGGGAAGAGAAGGACCAGGGGAGACAGGAGAGCAGCCTTCCAATATTTGAGGGGCTGCCACAGAGAGGAGGAAGGGGGTCAAGCTATTTCCCAAGGCATCCAAAGGCCAGAAAAGGAATCATGGATGAAAACTGAGCAAGGAGAGATTCAACCTGGAAATAAGGAGGAATTTTCTGACAGGGAGAACAATCAACCCATGGAACAGAAGTTGCCCTCAGAAGTTGTGGGAGCACCATCACTTGAAACTTTCAAGAAGAGACTGGACGGCCACCTGTCAAAAAATGGTGTAGGGTCTGCTTGGATGGGAGGGGTGGTTGGACTAGATGACCTACAAGGTCCCTTCCAACCAGGGGTGGGATCCGACAGGGTTAACTACCAGTTTGGTGATTTATGAGGTTCGGTGATTTACGATGTGCTTTCCTGCATGCTACCCGCACGCACCTGTAAATTGTCATCAGCAAGCTGTGTGCAGAGAAGCAGCCTTTGAAACAGCACTATATCCTGCTTTTTTAACTGCAGCTGTGCCTCGTGCGGCAGCTGAAGTTGAAAACGCAGGAAATAAAGGTCAGGTAAGAGCCCGGGTGGGCGGGTGGACAAAAATATCAGCAGATATAGAACCGTTCTATGTCTGCTGCTCTTCAGAACTATCGGTAGTACAGAGGTGGAGAGAACTGGTAGAAACCCACTCCTGCTTCCAACTGTTGTTAAAGAGACATTTCCTAACAATTGGAACAAATTTATCAGGGGAATGCCTTGCCTCTAAAAGTCGTGGCTGCTCCATTGCTGGAGGTTCTCAAGAAGAGATTTTCTGAAAGGGGGTATAGGGTTTCCTGCTTGAGCAGATCTGTGATGGCGAACCTATGACACGCATACCATGCAGAGCCATTTGTGCCAGCATGCGAGTTGCAGGCAAACTTACCTCACTACGCATGTGCACGCCTCACAGCTGATTTTCAGCTGGTTTGAGGCCTTTTTCGGCCTCCCAAAGGCTTGAGGAAGGGTTCTGCAGGCTTCTGCAGGCTTTGCAGGCCGAAAACCAGGCCCGTTTCGTCACTTCCGGTATTTTCGAAAAAACAGGAAGTGATGAAACGGGCCTAGTTTTCGGCCTGCCAAGCCTGCAGAAGCCTTCCTCAAGCTTCTGGAAGGCCGAAAAAGGCCTCAAACTGGCCGAACATCAGCTGTAAGGTGCAGTGCAGGTAACAGGGCGACAGGGGAGGGTAGGTATTGCATGTGCATGTGTAGGGGGCATGGGGGCATGCACATTGCCTTCTGGGTACTGTCATGCGAGAATGAGAGTGCAAGCGCAGGCACAATTTTTGGCACAGGAGCCCCAAAAGGTTACTGTATTTTCCGGCGTATAAGATGACTTTTGAAACAAAAAAAAGTCAACCGAAAATCGGGGGTCATCTTATACACCGAGTATATTCCGAAAAACGTTTCGATATGCCGCTAAATGAAAATCGTCTGGATATTGCCACGAAACGAATTTTCCAACTCGATCCTGCACCAATCACTGCAAGGCTGCTCGGACCGCCTCTCTAACTCAGCCAATCCAAGCAGGCTTTTTATGCATGCAAATTATACAATCGTATCAATGTACGGTATGTTACGGTATGTTCATTAAAAATTTAATTAAAAAAGAACTGGTGTTGCCTCGGAAGTGGGGGGGTAGTCTTATACAGCGAATATAGGCCTAAACCTATGTTTTAACTATAAAATTAGGGGGTCGTCTTATACGCTGGAAAATACGGTAGCCATCACTGGACTAGATGACCTCCAAGGTCCCTTCCAACTTTGTTCTTCTGTTCTTTAATATTTGAGGCATATAACTGCCTTTTGTGTCGACGCTGAAGCCAACCGTCCGTCTCTAAGGCCCGCCGTGGGACGGTGTGTCTGTGTGTGGAAACCTGTAAGCCGCAGCCAATCTCCCGCATTATATGCGGAGAACATCGCTTTCCAACTCCCAGTCGCCCCGCTTGAGAAGGTGAGGGATTATTAACATGCCCAGGAAGTGAGTTTCCAAGCAGCTTCACAAAGAGAACCACGTCTCCTGGATTAACAATTAAACATTGTTCTGGGAGGAAGTGGCTGCTCACCAACGACAATCTCTCCCTGCCTCCTCGTTTTGACCTGTCACTCTTTCCCTCTCCAATAAATCCGTAAACCTCTTGAACGAGGCCAGGAGGAACAAGAGGCGAAACAAAAGGAAGGAAGGAGGAACGAATGCAACGAATGAATCTTCCGGAAGACTCAGCACCAGGCGGGAGTTGTTAGGACCGCCAAGCTCAGGGGGGAGAAAATTCTGATTTCTAATCTCTCTCTATCAAGGACTTTGATTCATCCAGGGAAGTCGCCTCCCTGCCATCTCTCTCTCCTTTTCTCTCTCTTTCTCGTTCTCTCAATTTCTCCCTCTCTCTTCCTCTCTCATTCTCTCTCTCTCCCTTTCTCTCCTTTTCTTTCTTTCCTTCTCTCTTCTGTTTTTGCTTTCTTTCTTTCTTTCTTTCTTTCTTTCTTTCTTTCTTTCTTTCTTTCTTTCTTTCTTTCTTTCTTTCTTTCTTTCTCTCTCTCTCTCTCTCTCTCTCTCTCTTTCTTTCCTTCCTTCCTTCCTTCCTTCCTTCCTTCCTTCCTTTTTCTCTCCTTTTCTTGTTCTCTCTCTTTCTCATTCTCTCATTTGTCTCTCTTTTGTTCTCTCTGTCTCTCCTTTTCTTCTTTCTCCTTTTCTCAATTTCTATATATCATTCTCATTCTTTTTCTCTTTCTCTTTCCTCTTTCTCTCCATTTCTTTCTCTCTTTCTTGTTCTCTTTCTCTTTTGTTCTCTCTCTTTCCTGTTCTCTCTTTTGTGTTCTTTTGCTCTCTCATTTTCTCTCTTTATCTCCTTTTCTTGTTCTCTCTTTTGTTCTTTCTCTTTCTCGTTCTTTCTCTCTCTCTCCCTTTCTTTCCCTTTCCTCCCATTCTCTTATTCTCTCCCCCTCTTTCTCATTCTCTCTCTTTCTTGTTCTCTGTCCTCTCCACTCCCTCCCGCCCCCCTCTCCTGTTGTACATGGCCCAATCATTGATCCTTCACCAAACAGTGTTCTTAATTACACTTCATTGACAAATGAACATTTCTAAGGCATACATTTCCTAGCAATTATCGCTAGACCAGCCCTTAATTACGGTAGATCTCGAGATCCAGTTAATTAATCCTGGGCTGAGACTTCATTTGATAATGGGGATCCAAAACTCGGAACGATTTGCAAGCCCAAGCCATCTGCTGCGCCTCAGAAAGATGGAAAGGAAGGGGAGGGTCATATAGTTAATAATAAAATGCAATTCCTTAAGATGGTGGGAGGCAGAATACATATATATAGGTGCAGAAAACAGCTCGGCTTATGGAGTGCCCAACTTGATGGCAAGGAACAAAATGCCACCTGGAGATCTGAAATAAGCCATTTGCAAGGAGGTAGGATAAAAGCATCAGGGAGAGGAATCAAGTGTTTCCCTTAGAGGTAAAAGGCACTCTGTTTCCCTGTTCTTCTCCTGATGTACACCTGGAGACAGGTATCAAAGGGAGGGGGAGGAGGACTGTGGGGTTGTTGTTGGTCTCTGAGTTTGGCTGTTTTCTCACAGACATTTCATGCCCCAAACAACTAACATCATCAGTGCAAGAAGGGAAATAGGGTTTGTTCTCTGTTTATATGTGGCTTGCGTTTTGTTAGTGGGGATGTTGTTTTATTCCTGTGGTTTACAAGGGCAAACTATTTGTATATAAACAGGAAAAAGGACTCCACTTCCTTCTGAAGATATTACCCAGTTGGGTAATGAAATGTCTGTAAGAAAATAAAGCTTAGAGAGCACCAAAGACACCATAGTCACCTTCCTCCTCCTCCTCCTCCTCCTCCTCCTCCTCTCCACAAGCCTTTCTTTCTTCCTTCCTTCCTTCCCTTCCTTTCTTTCTTTCTTTCTTTCTTTCTTTCTTTCTTTCTTTCTTTCTTTCTTTCTTTCTTTCTTTCTTTCTTTCTTTCTTTCTTTCTTTCTTTCTTTCTTTCTTCCTTCCTTCCTTCCTTCCTTCCTTCCTTCCTTCCTTCCTTTCCTTTCTTCTTTCTTTCTTTCTTTCTTTCTTTCTTTCTTTCTTTCTTTCTTTCTTTCTTTCTTTCTTTCTTTCTTTCTTTCTTTCTTTCTTTCATTTATTTATTTGTGTTATTTATATACCGCCCTTCTCCCGAAGGACTCAGGGCGGTGCACAGCCAATCACAAATCCCATTACAATATACAAAAGTTAAAAATAGATTAAATAATTTAGGCTGTCTAAAAATTATACCCTCCCCCAATAAATTAATTAAAACCCAAATATTAAAAACCCAATTAAAACGCAAATACTAAATTAAAAATCCCATTTCAGCCTAGGCCGGCCTGCTCAAAGAGCCAAGTTTTTAACGCCCGTCTGAAGGCTCTCAGGTCCGTGCTGGTGCGTATTTCCGGAGGCAGACCATTCCAGAGGGCGGGGGCCACCACAGAGAAGGCCCTACTCCTGGGGGCTGCCAGACAACACATAGAAGCCGACAGCACCCGGAGAAGGCCCTCCCTGTGGGAACGCACAGGTCTGTTGGAGATTACCGGCAGAACGCGGTCCTGAAAATAACCTGGCCCAATGCCATGGATCGCTTTAAAGGTCAGAACCAGAACCTTAAAGTGAACCCGGAAAACCACCGGCAACCAATGCAGCTCGCGCAGGAGAGGCATCACATGGGAGCTTCGTGACGCTCCCATAATCACCCGCGCAGCCGCATTTTGTACCAGTTGAAGTCTCCGGGTGCTCCCCACAGGGAGCCCCACGTAGAGAGCGTTACAGTAGTCCAGGCGAGAGGTGACAAGGGCATGAGTGACCGTACGCAAGGCATCCCGATCCAGAAAGAGCCGCAATTTTAGCCCTGATGATATTACCCAGTTGGATAATGAGATGTCTGTAAGAAAACAAGAGAGCACCAGGGATTCCACAGTCCTCCTCTTTCCTCCTCTTTATAAACTTCACCCCCTTTTAGCACTGATGAGGTTACTTAGTTGGGTCACGAAATGTCTGCAAGAAAATAACCAACTCAGAGAACACCAAAGACCCAACCCTCTTCCTCCTCTTCATAAATCCCACTCCTTCTACCACTGATGATGTTACCTAGTTGGGTAATGAGACATCTTCAAGGTAACAACCAAGGTCCAAAAATCCACTGTCCAAACTTGAGCTACATACAGTATATATGCGCTTTTATCGGTACACTCACCACGAGCTCTTTAAACCCACTAAAAGGGGAGAAGGTAAGAAGAAAATTACATCTAATTTATTTATTTATTTATTTATTAATTACATTTATATACCGCCCTTCTCCCTAGGGACTCAGGGCGGTGAACAGCTCGTCTAAAAACCCCACAAATACAAAAGTTAAAAAGTAATTAAATATTTGAATCAGCTGCAGACTAAAATTAGGAAACCCCCCCCCCACCCTTAAAACCCAATTTAAAGTTAAAAATGGAGATCAAATTTAAAATCATTATCTCAGCCCAGGCCGGCCTGCTCAAAGAGCCAAGTCTTTAACGCGCGCCTGAAGGCCCTCAGGTCCGTGCCGGTACGAAGTTCCGGTGGCAGAGTATTCCAGAGGGCGGGGGCACCCACAGAGAAGGCCCTACCCCTTGGCGCCGCCAGACGACACATAGCGGCCGACGGCACCCGGAGCAGACCCTCCCTGTGGGAACGCACCGGCCTGTTGGAGAACGTTGGCAGAATGCGGTCCAATGAATTGAGGATCGTGCAAACATGCCTGGATTTTGGTTTCTCTAACTGTATAACTTCAGTTACAACAAGCAGAGAAATCAGGCATCAAACCCAACAGATTAAGTCTCTTGAATTGCAATGAAGGGGCTGCTTTAACAGAATAAGTCAAGGTGGACTCAGCCTTCCCTCTTTCTGAGGTGGGTAAAATGAGGAGCCAGATTGTTGGGGGCAAGAGGCTGACTCTGTAAATTGTTTAGAGAGCGCTGTGAAGCGGTATATAAGTCTAAGTGTCATTGAAGTGCTATTGCTATAATAGAATAGGAAAGGACCTTGGAGGTCTTCTAGGAGATCCTACGCCATTCCAGACAAATGACTGTCCAATGTCTTCTTAAAAGCCTCCAGTTTTGGAACAGCCACAACTTCTGGATTCAAGCTGTTCCACAGAGTAATTGTTCTCACTGTCAGGAAATTTCTCTTTAGTTCCAGATTGCTTCTCTCCTGGATTAGTTTCCATCCATTGTTTCTTTTCCTGGTGCTTTGAAAACCTTCTGTCTTCTCTATGACAGCTCCTTAAACATTGGAAGACTGCTATCACATCACCCCTAGTCCTTCTTTTCATTAAACTAGTAGACATTCTCAGTTCCATCAGCAGGAATAGTGAACACCCAAGAAGACAGGCTCAAGATCCAGATGGATCTCGACAAACTTGAACACTGGGCCATATTTAACAAAATGAAATTCAGTGTAGAGAAAAGTCAAGTCCTACCCAGGCAAGAAAAACCAAAAGTACACATATAGACTGGGTGAAACCAGGCTCAATAGCAGTAACTGGGAGAGGGCTCTTTTTTAAAAAAAATTATTTGCATTTATATGCCGCCCTTCTCCGGAGACTCAGGGCGGCTTACAGTCTATGGAGCACCATGCTAAGTGCTCGGCAATAGCCTTCATTCCATTGTATATGCCTGCTTATTACTAGGGCTTTTGGCCCCCCAAGCGGCATTTTTACAGCTTATTGCCCCCAACAATCTTGGGTCCTCAATTTACCTACCCCGAGAGGATGGAAGGCTGAGTCAACCTGGAGCCTGGTGGGATTCGAGCCTGCACTAATTGCAGGCAGCTTGCACTAAGTGCTAGATGATTAACAGCCTGCACCACCAATCTTGGAGTCTTAGTGGACAACCAGCTAAATATGAGCCAGCAGTGTGCAGCAGCAACCAAAAAAGCCAATGCAATCCTAAATTGCATTAACAAAGGGATGCAATCGAGATGAAGTGAGGTATTAATACCACTCTATAAAGCCTTAGTAAGACCACACCTAGAGTACTGTATCCAATTTTGGTCACCACACTATAAAAATGATGTTGAGACTCTAGAAAGGGGGCAGAGAAGAGCAACCAGGATGATTAGGAGACTAAAGACACTAAACATATGAAGAACAGTTACAGGAACTGGGCATGGTTACAGGATAACAGCCTTTCAATATTTGAAGGGCTACCACTGAGAGGAGGAGGTCAAGTTGTTTTTAAAGCACCTGTAAGCCAGATAAAGAATAATGGATGGAAACTGAACAAGGAGAGATTTAACTTGGAAATAAGGGGAAACTTCCTGACAGTGAGAACAATCAACCAATGGAACAGCTTTCCCTCGGAAGTTGTGGGAGTGCCATCACCTGAGACTTTCAAGAAGAGATTGGACTCCCATCTGTCAGAAATGGTGTAGGGTGTCCTGCTTGGGCAGGGGGTTGGACTAGATGACCTACAAGGTCCCTTCCAACTCTGATTATCCCTTTAGTCCCTAATCATCTTGGTTGCTCTTCTCTGCACTCTTTCCAGAGTCTCAACATCTTTTTTTAATATATCTTGGGGATCAAAACAAGATGCAGTATTCAAAGTGTGGCCTCACCAAGGCCTTATAAAGCTGAATTAATACTTTATGTGATCTTGATTCAATCCCTCTGTTAATGCATTGGCTTTCAGTTGACTTTGTAACTGACCAATGATGACATTATCCACCCCCAATGGCTCCCAAGTTGGCAGAGTTGACTAACACAACCTGCTTTTCTGCCGCCGGTAATATATTCTTCCCCTTTGTCAATGGACCGTGACACGCTCGAATCGACTACGGAAGGGGGAGGATTAAAAATGGAGGGAAAATTGAGCTCTCCACTCTGTTCACTTTGTAATTCCTAATGAGAGACCTCGGTGGGGGAAGAAGGGGGAAAAAAACTAATTTCCCAGCCTGTCTTGATGTGTGAAATAAAGTTCCTCTTGAAAATGAGAGCTTGACAGGCTAGTGGCAAAATTTGATATTCATAGCAAAATAAAATATCCATCCATTGATATTTCATTAACAGCCAGGAAAACAAATCTCTCTCTCTCTCCCTCTCCATTTCCAGCAGAGCTGGATGGGGCTCGATTCAGTCCTGGGGTTGCAAACAAAGATTCATGCTTGCATCCTGAAAAAGATGGGCCAAGAGGCTAGAGGTCCATCTTGATCCCTTTCAGACAATGTCTCTCAATCTTGACAAGTTGAAGATGGGTAGGCTTCAACTGACAGAATTGCCATGGCTGGCTGGAGAATTCTGGGAATTGAAGTCCATGTGTCTTCATTCTGGGAGCTGAACCAACGTATTGTCCTGGCCGAGGTGGTATTCAGCCGGTTCTGACCAGTTCTGGAGAACCGGTAGCGGAAATTTTGAGTAGTTTGGAGAACCGGCAAATCCCACCTCTGACTGGCCCCACCAACCCCATCTATTCTCCACCTCCCATTGAATCCCAGCTGATCGGCTGGGTCTCCTTTGGTTGCCTTGCACAGGAGAACGGAACTGCAAAGCAGGTTAGTGAGGTGGAGAGGGAATGGAAATTTTGCAGTATCCTTCCCTTGCCACCTCACCAAGCCACACCACACCCACCAAGCCACGCCCACAGAACTGGTATTAAAAAAAATTGAATCCCACCACTGTGTCCTGGTATTTCTCAAGTTCCATAGACTTTGGTTCTTACAGAAGAACCAAAATCTGTGGACCTCGAGAAATATTTGTAGCTCAGGTTTGAACTGTGGGGTTATTGGAGCTGTCTGAGCTGGGTGGTTTTCTTGCAGATGTTTCCTCACCAAACAAGGTAACATCATCAGTGTTAGAAGGGTTTGTGGAGAAGAGGAGGAGGAGGAGGACAGTGGGAACCATGTTGCTCTCTGAGCTGGGTAGTTTTCTTGCAGATGTTTCATGACCCAACTAGGTAGCCTGGTCAGTGCTAGAAGCTCTCTGAGCTTGGTGGTTTTCTTGCAAATGTTTCATCGCCAAACAAAGTAACAGCATCAGTGTTAGAAGGGTTGGCAGGGAAGAAGGAGCAGGAGGAGGAGAAGAATGATGTGGTCCTTGGTGCTCTCTGAGCTGGGTGATTTTCTTGCAGATGTTTTCTTGCAGATGTTTCATGACTGAATGAGGTGGCCTGCTCAGCGCTAGAAGCTCTCTGAGGTTGGCTCTTTTCTTGCAGATGTTTCATCACCAAATAAGGAAAAATTAGAAGGGAGTAGTGTTTGCAGGAAGGAGGAGGACTGTGGGGTCCTTGATGCTCTCTGAGCTGCTTGGTTTTCTTACATTTCATTACCAACTTAGGTAACATCTTCAGTGTTAGAAGGAAGTGAGGTTTTTCTTCCTCTTTTATATATAAGTAGCTTGCCCTTGTAATCAATCCAAAGAACCCAAACACTCTCACTAACACAGAGCAAGCCAGTTAGATATAAACAGAGAATAATCAAAGATAGAAGAAACTTAGAACTAAGGAGGAATTTCCTGACAGTGAGAAGAATTAACCAGTGGAACAGCTGGACTCCAGAAGTTGTGGGTGCTCCATCACTGGAGGTTTTTTAAGAAGAGATCAAATAACCATTTGTCTGGAACAGTATGGGCCTGAGTGGGATTTTATTGGTTTGGACCGGTTCGGGTGAACCGGTTGTTCTGGTGACCATTTGGCCCCGCCCACCCACATCTACTCTTTCCTGTGCTTGATTTCCTTGTCTTGGAGCACAGCCGATTCGCACGGCGGAGCGGTTTTGCTGAGCCTCAGCTGTTTTACTCACCGGGGCTTGCAGTAGAAGGTAAATCTTAGATCTGAAAAAGGGATTTTTAAAATGGGGTGTGCATGCGTACATTTGGCACACGCACCGGCGAAGCGCGCATGCATGCATGATCACCTGAACCAGTTGAATCGCACCACTGGGTATATAGGTTTTCCTGCTTGAGTTGGGGGGTGGGTGGGTTAGACTTCCCTTCAAACTCTGTTATGCTGAATGAAGGCGATACAAGAGCTAAACCAGCTAATACAGGAGCTGGGTTAAAGGCTTTTGTCATGCAGTCACTCTGGCTGAAAATTCACTCCCGGTGTGGAGATCTAAGCCAGGTGAGTGAGCGTCGCTTCCATTTCACTTGTTCTGAGTTTTGTGTGTGTGTGTGTGTGTGTGTGTTTTCCAAACCGACGGAAGGCAGACATAACATTGATGTGCTGCAGATGGGTTGGGAACCACAACGCCCCTTCAGGTCTCTGCATGTTCGACAAACTGTAACCAGGTGTATGCCTACAATGAAACAGCTGTCCCCAACCTGCTGGGGTCCAGATGTGGTGGGACAACAATTCTCCAAAAGCTAGAAGTGCTGGGAGTTGGCAGATCAACACACCTGGCTAGCATTCATCTGGGGGGGGGGGGGGGGGAGACAGATCTTACCAGGGTTGGCAGAATTAATTTTGCAAACTGTAATGAGCGCAGTGCCAGATGTTCAAGCTTTTTCCAAGCTTCTGTAAAGGCCTGCCAGATGCTTAATTTTTAATTTTTTTTTACCGTTCTATAGTGAGGCCAAATCCTGCAAAATATTAGCCCCTCGTTTGAAGAAAGCAGATCTGGGTGGAATGCTGGTTATATTCGCTCTAATATCTTTCTGTTGGAAACTGTTCTAACTAATAATCAGGATCGAATGAAGTGGAAGCTAAAACAGACGATGAACGGTTGCAGGAACTGGGCCTGGTTAGTCTAATGAAAAGAAGGACCAGGGGAGACAGGAGAGCAGCCTTCCAAGATTTGAGGGGCTGCTCCAGAGAGGAGGGGGGGGTCAAGCTATTTACTAAAGCAACCTGAAGTCCAGACAAGGAATAATCAGGGGTGGGTTTCTACCGGTTCTGTCCACCTCTGTAGAACCATTAGCTCTGAAGAGCAGCAGACATAGAACCGGTTCTATGTCTGCTGATGTTTTTGCCTACATGCCCACCCGGGCTCTTACCTGACCTTTATTTCCTGATATTTTTCAACTTCAGCTGCCATGCGAGGCACAGCTGCAGTTAAAAAAGCAGGAAAAAAGGGCTTTTTGAAAGGCTGCTTCTCTGCAGGCAGCCTGCTGATGACGATTTAGAGGCTCACGCCGGCAGCGTGCAGGGAAGCACATCATAAATCACCAAACCTCGTAAATCAACCAAACTGGTAGTTAACCCTGTCGGATCCCACCCCTGGGAATAATGGATGGAAACTGATCAAGGAGAGATTCAGCCTAGAAATAAGGAGACATTTTCTGACAGTGAGAACAATCAATGGAACAAAAGTTGCCTTCAGAAGTTATGGGAGCTTCATCACTGGAAGCTTTCAAGAAAAGACTGGACTGCCATCTGTCAAAATTGATGTAGGGGCTGCTTGGGTGGGAGAGGGGGTTGGACTAGAAGACCTCCAAGATCCCTTCCAACTCTGTTATTCTGTTAATAAAGGAGAATTTTTGTAGTTCAAGGTTGAAACAAGGTTGGTACTCTGAGCTTGGTGATTTTCTTGAAGACCCAGATAGGTTGTTTCATGACCCAGCTAATCAAGATCACATGAAGTATTAGTACCACTTTAGAAAGATTTAGTATGGCCACACTTGGCAAACTGCTTCCAGTTTTGGTCACCATGATATAAAAAAGATGCTGAGACTCTAGAAAGAGTGCAGAGAAGAGCAACAAGGATGATTAGAAGCGGGGTGGGATTCAAATTTTTAACAACCAGTTCTGTGGGCATGGTTTAGGTGCTGGGCATGGCTTGGTAGTCATGTTATTGTGGCCAACTCAATATCACTCACATCGGGGCACACATCTTCTCGCCTGGCCTCTCATGACTGTGGGGATGCTGCAACAGTCATAAGTGTGAAAATCGGTCATAAGTCACTTTTTTCAGTGCCATTGTAACTTTGAATGGTTACTCCACACAAGCAAAGTACCAGCAAAGGAGGGGAAAAAAACTCCAGAGACGTTCCTGAGACAGGAAGTCTAGTCCTGCCGAAAATGTAATAAGGGTTAACGGAGAGGCAGTTTCTGTAAGCAACACCAGAATGTTTCCTTCCTGCCTTCCTTACAGGATTAGGCCAGTAATTTCTTCTAACAACTGCTTCTCCGAACTGCTTTGAATGTTAACAACCGGTTCTAGCGAATAGGTGCGAACCAGTAGAATCCCACCCCGATTAGAAGGCTGGAGGAAGAATGGTTGCAAGAATTGAGTATAGTGAAAAGAAGGGGTGACATGATAGCAGTCTTCCAGGATTTGAGGGGCTGCCATAAAGATGAGGGGGGTTAATCTATTTTCCAAAGCATCTGAAGGCAGGACAAAAAGCAGTGGATGGAAACTAATCAAAGGGAGAAGCAACCTAAAACTAAGGAGAATTTTCCTGACAGTGAGAACAATGAACTCTTGTCTTGTCTTAAGAAGTTGTGGATGCTCCATCGCTGAAGATTTTCAAGAAGAGACTAGATAACCATTTGTCTGACATTGTATCGGTCCCAAAGGTGCCTTTTTCTAGAGGCAGCTGGACTTCCTTGGTTTTCTTTGTCACATTTCACTTCTCATCCAAGAAGCTTCTTCAGCTTTGATTGGATGGGGAATGGAAGGATTTATACTCCTTACAGACAGCTGGTCATTTGCATCTTTTTTAGAGAGTCATTGAGGCTACTTGGAGCTTTGTTAAACCTTTCCATCCTCCACCATTCAGGCAGAGCTGAAGAAACTTTGTGGATGAGAAACGAAACATCTTCAAAGAAAAACCAGAAAGTCCAAAGCACCTTTGGGACAACCATGACCTGGATGGCTGAAATGTTAACCTGGATGGCGTGAGCAGGGGGTTGGACTAGAAGACCTCCAAGGCCCCTTCCAACTCTCGTATTCTTGTATTCTGTTTAATAAAGGAGAATATTTCTAGCTCAGGATTGAAATGAGGGATCTTGGTGCAATCTGAGTTGGCTGTTTTCTTGCAGACATTTCATGACCCAAACTAAGTAACATCATCAATGCTGCAGATGGCTTGACTCACATGAGCAGCCTCTTAGTAGCTTGAATGCTACTAAGCATTCAGGACACCCCAAAATGAAGAAACACCGTTTTCTCCCAAACAATGTCCTACTCTGGAGCTCCCTCTTCATTCTGCCTGGCCAATTTCCATCTTTAACTCTTCAATTCAAAAGCGCCAACTTTGTTTCTGGTCACACTACAGGGCTGTGTTGTTTTTCTAGCCCTGAGTATGTTTGAAGAAGCTGAATGTGACCAATTCTGAGAGGAAATGATCTAATCTTCCCCTCCAGGGTGAATGGAAGATCCGTGCATAATAATTCACCGAGTTTTTGCCCACCTCAGCTGTTACGGTGCCGATTTCAGCTCAAGAAACTGAAATAATGTTAAAGCTGTGAGTTTTGAGAGGACATTAATCTATATCTCCCTGTCTGTTTATCTCTCCACCCTCTCTTTCTTTGATTACATCTATCATCTCTCTCTTTCATCTATCATCTCTCTTTTGCTCTCTCTCATCTCTCATCTTTCTCATTCTCATCTATCTATCTCTATCTCTGTCTCTGTCTCTGTCTCTGTCTCTATCTATCTATCTATCTATCTATCTATCTATCTATCTATCTATCTATCTACCTACCAACCTACTACCTATCTATTATCTTTATCTCTTTCTCTCTCATCTGTCTGTCTATATCTACAGTATCTATCTATCTATCTATCTATCTATCTATCTATCTATCTATCTATCTATCTATCCATCTATCATCTATCTATCTATCTATCTATCTATCTATCTATCTATCTATCTATCTATCCATCTATCATCTATCTATCATCTAAAATTCATTTCATAGACCCATCCAGCTGCTTTTATGCCTAAGATGGGACTAGAACTCCTGGTGATTAGCCCAAGGCTACTCATACAGCTTTTATGCCACTTTCTAACCATGGAGCCTTAACCACTAGACCAGTGGCTAACCTTTTCGGGGTCCTGTGCCAAAAATTGTGTGTGTGCTTGCCAGCACCCAGAAGGCAATGTGTGCCTCCCCACATGCGTGCACAATCCCACCCCTCCCCCATCCCCTGCAGCCCCCTTACCTGCACTGCACCTCTCAGCTGATTTGAGGCTGATTTGAGGCCTTTTTTGGCTTCCCAAAGACTTGAGGAAGGCTTCTGCAGGCTTCTACAAGCTTTGCAGGCTGAAATTTAGCCCCATTTTGTCACTTCCTGTTTTTTCCGAAAATACCGGAAGTGACGAAACAGGGTTAGATTTCGGTCTACAAAGCTTGTAGAAGCCTGCAGAAGCCTTCCCCATGCCTCCGGGTGGCCGAAAAAGGCCTCAAACTGTCCGAAAATCAGCTGAGAGGCACGGACATGCACAGTGAGATACGTTTACCTGCAGCTCACGTGCCGGCACAAATGGCTCTGCGTACCACCTGTGGGACGCATGCCACAGGTTTGCCATCATGGCACTAGACCAAATGGGCTCTGTGAAGTAATTGCAACCCTACCCCCCCCTCCCCTTAGGAGAATTGCACCAAGGTGTCATGTTCTGTTGAAAGAAGTATCCAAAACCAATTCTCGTCTAGCAAACAGAATGAGGACTAGTGGAAAAATGAGATCGATGTTTTGTGGGCCATAAATGTCTATTTAAGTCACAGGAATAATCTCCAAATTTGACTTTGCCTGTCTACCTGTCTGCTTGTCTGTCTATCATCTCCCTCTTTCTACTTCCCTCCTTTCAATCCTCTGTACAACGTTCACGCAAATCTTGCTTCCATGCATTTCATCCTAGCTCCCTCGCCACCTTCTCAGCTCTGTTTTTCTCACTGGGAATTTCCGATTTAGCTTTCATTTCCTTGTTCTTTCTAACATTCCATGATAGCTTTGTTCCAATGTTTGAAGGGCTGCCCCGAAGAAGAGGGGCTCAACTTATTTTCCAAAGCACCAGAAGGCAAGAGAAGAAGCAACAGAGGGAAACTCATCAAGGAGAGAAGCAACGTGGAATTAAGGAGAAACTTCCTAACAGTAGGACAATCAACCAGTGGAACAGCTTGCTTTCAGAAGTTGTGGGCGCTCCAACACGGAAGTTTTCAAGAAGAGACTGGACAGCCATTTGTCTGGAAATGGTATAGAGCAGGGATGTCAAACTTGTAATGATGTGTTATTCAGGGGTGGGATTCAAATTTTTTAATAACCAGTTCTGTGGGTGTGGCTTAGTTGATGGGCATGGCTTGGTGGTCATGTGACTGGCTGGGCGTGGCCAACTCAACATCACTCACATCGTGTCACACATCTCCTCGCTTGGCCTCTCATGATTGTGGGGATGCTGCAACAGTTGTAAGTGTGAAAAATGGTCATAAGTCACTTTTTTCAATGGTCACTCCACACAAACAAAGTACCAGCAAAGGAGGGGAAAAAACTCCAGAGACGTTCCTGAGACAGGAAGTCTAGTCCTGCCAAGAATGTAATAAGGGTTAACGGAGAGGCAGTTTTTGTAAGCAACGCCAGAATGTTTCCTTCCTGCCTTCTGTACAGGATTAGGCCAGTAATTTCTTCTAACAACCGGTTCTCTGAACTGCTTAGAATGTTAACAACCGGTTCTAGCAAATAGGTGCGAACTGGTAGAATCCCACCCCTGGTGTTATCGTCACATGATGTATTGCAACTTTTTTCCTCTTTGCTAAACCAGGGGTGGGCATGGCTAGTGTGTGATGCATCCGGCCCACAGGCCATGAGTTTGATATCCCTGGTATAGAGTCTCCTGCTTGAGCAAGGGGTTGGACTGGATAATTTCCAAGGTTCCTTCTAGCTCTATTCTGATTGATTGATTGCTCAAGAACCATCCCTTGAAAGAGGCGGTGGTGAGGCCCCTCCTCAAGAAACCGTCCCTGGACCCAACATTATTATCTAACTATTGTCCGGTCTCCAACCTTCGCTTTGTGGCGAAGGCTGTTGAGAGTGTGGTGACACGACAGCTCCCTCGGCACCTGGATGAAGCTGTCTATCTAGATCCACACCAATCAGGTTTCAGGCCCGGGCACAGCACGGAGACGGCGTTGGTCACATTGGTGGATGATCACTGGAGGGCCCGTGACTGGGGTTGTTCCTCTGTCCTGATCCTGTTAGATCTCTCAGTGGCTTTTGATACTGTCGACCACAGTATCTTATTGCGGCGGTTGGGGGGGTTGGGAGTGGGAGGCACCGTGTTACAGTGGTTCTCCTTCTTCCTCTATGACCGTTCGCAATTTGTGTTGGCAGGGGGGCAGAGGTCGGCCCCAAGGCCCCTGACTTGCGGGGTACCTCAGGAGTCTGTATTCTTGCTCCTGCTGTTCAACATTTATGTGAAGCCGCTGGGTGAGATCATCTGTGGCTTTGGGGTAGAGTTCCACCAGTACGCTGATGACACTCAGCTGTACATCTCTACCCCAGGCCACCCTGACGAAGCCGTTGAAGTGATGACCCGGTGCCTGGAAGCTGTGCGGGGTTGGATGGGGTGAAACAGGCTTCGACTCAACGCGACCAAAACTGAGTGGCTGTGTTTTCTGGCACCCAGATACAACCAGCTAACTCCGTACTGGCTGTGGGGGGGAGAAATTCTTGCTCCCACGGAGAGGGCATGCAATCTGGGTGTCCTCCTGGATGTACGGCTGTTGTTAGAAGATCATATAGCAGCCATCGCAAGGGGGGCTTTTTGTCAGGTCCGTCGGATCTACCAGTTGCGGCCCTTTCTGGATCGGGATGCACTTCGCACAGTCACATCTGCCCTCGTCATCTCCCGCCCAGACTATTGCAATGTTCTCTACATGGGGCTCCCCTTGAAGAGCATCTGGAGGCTCCAGCTGGTGCAGAATGCAGCCGCACGGGTGGTTTCTAGGAGCTCCCATGTCACACCGCTCTTGCGTGAGCTGCATTGGCTTCCGGTGGCCTTCCAGGTGCGCTTCAAGGTGTTGGTGGTCAACTTTAAAGCGCTCCATGGCTTGGGACCTGGGTATTTATGGGACCGCTTACTGCCACCATCGGCTCCCCGTCGGCCAGTGCGCTCCCACAGGGCGGGCCTCCTCGGGGTGCCGCCGGCTGGGCAATGCTGGCTGGCGGCCCAGAGGGTGCAGGCCTTCTCTGTGGGAGCACCCTCCCTCTGGAACAAATTACCCCCAGCAATGAAGACTATCCCTGACCTACAAACCTTCCGGCGCGCGCTGAAGACCACCTTTTCCATCTAGCTGGTCTGGCCTAGAGTTACTTGTACGGCTTTTAATTGATTTTAATGGTTTTAGCTTTTTAAATTCTCCTGATTAGTTTTTATCTTTATTCAGCCATCAATTTAATCCTTTTTCATTCTATTTTAAAAATTGTAGTTATAACTGTGCTTTTTTACTTGGCTGTACACCGCCCCAAGTCCTGTCGGGAGAGGGAGTGGTATATTAAAGAAAGAAAGAAAGAAAGAAAGAAAGAAAGAAAGAAAGAAAGAAAGAAAGAAAGAAAGAAAGAAAGAAAGAAAGAAAGAAAGAAAGAAAGAAAGAAAGAAAGAAAGAAAGAAAGAAACTTGTGGGTGCTCCATCACTGGAGGTTTTTAAGAAGAATAAGGACCATTTGTCTGAAATGGCTTAGGGTCTCCTGCTTGAGCAGGGGTTGGACTAGAAGACCTCCAAGCTCCCTTCCAACTCTACTACTCCGTTATTCTATCTGGGCCATTAAAAGAGCACGAGCAGCTCCTTTTATCTGTGCTGAAGCGGTGAACTCTGCTGCTAGTGGTCTCCCACTTATCCCATTTGGAGGAAAATGGATTTTGTGATGGCAGAGGACATGGAAGAAAACCAGCAAGGAGAGGTATGAAATAAGAAAAGAGAGAGAGAGAGGGAGGGAGAGAAGGGGAGAACAAAATGCCTCCAATGTCCCTGTGGGCCTCTTAGCTTGTCCTACCAGATGCCTGCTGGATTCCTGGGATGTGACTACAGAGACCAAATAGTTCCAATGAGGTCTCTATGCACCCCCCAAAGGCCACCTCCGAAGTTGGGGATGATTCATAGGCCTTGTCAAGCGCCTGGCCTGCCGAGTTTTCTATTCTGGAGCCCCGGGAACATCTGATTTATTAGTTCATTTATGGAACAATAAGGAGAGGGGAGAGGAAGAAGAGAGGAAGTTGTGCTGTGGATTAGCAAATGCACACAAATACACATGCACGCCCCCATTCACAGAGAACAGGAGTTAAAAATGTCTTGGATGATACAGGATAATTAGTCTTTTGGCCAACAGGAATGCAAGGAAGAGCTGCTGAGGGGGGGAGGGGGTTAAAAAAATAGGAAGGAGGGAAGAGAGGGAGGGAGGAAAGAAGGGGGAGAAGAAGGGAGGGAGGGAGGAAGGAAGGAAGAGGGAGGGAGAGAAAGGAATGGACAGAGGGAGGGAGGGAGAAAGGAAGGAAGGAAGGAAGGAAAAGGAAGGATGGGAGGGAGGGAGGAAAGAAGGGGGAAAAGAAGGGAGGGAGGAAGGAAGGAAGAGGGAGGGAGAGAAAGGAAGGGACAGAGGGAGGGAGGGAGGGAGGAAGGAAGGAAAAGGAAGGATGGGAAGGGGGAGGGAGGAAAGAATGGAGGAAGGAAGAGGAAAGGAGGGAGGAAGGGGAGAGAGAAGGAGAAAAGGGAAGGGAAAGAAAAGAGGAAAGGGAAAAGTTATGAAAGAGAAAGCAAGAAGGAAGGAGGGAAGGAGGAAAGAAGGGAGGGAGGAAGGGAGGGGAGAGAGAAGGAGAAAAGGGAAAAGCAAAGCAGAAAAGGATAAAAAGAAAGAGGGAGAGAAGTGGAAAGAGAAAGGTTATGAAAGAAGAAGCAGAGGAAGGAAGGAAGGAAGGAAGGAAGGAAGGAAGGAAGGAAGGAAGGAAGGAAGGAAGGAAGGAAGGAAAAACTTTCCTCTAAATAGTTTGTTTATGGAACTTGGGTCCTTTGAAGCATTTAACATAATGATAGATTTGGGAAAGTTTAAAGCAGACTTCTCTAACTGAATACGTTTGACGTGTCCTCCAAGTCTCATTGTTCCCTGATAGAGGCTGGCTAGGAAATGCTTCTGTAATCTGCACGATACTCCCTTCGGTGCTATTTTAATAATGGTTGTCTCCAGAAGGACTTTTGTCTCAGATAGGTGTGGAAATGAGAGAAAGTGGAAAAGAACCTCTAGGTTTCCTCTGGATCCCATAATACATGAGTTTTGATCTCCCTGATCTTCTTCCAGACTTTCAGAAGCTTAAAAAATAGCTATATTTTACTGTAACCTAAAGAGAGAGAAAATATTCTATTTAAAGTGCCCAAATCTTCTCCACCTCTCCTCCTTTGGTTAAGGGAAAGGATTTAAAGGCAAAAAGGCTGCCTAAATTTGAACTGTTGTTGAAATAATGTCAGTTTTACACTAACCTCACTTAGGCACTGACTAGGTTTCTACCCAACTAGGTTAAGCATCTCAAGGGTGTGATCCATCTTGCATTCTTGCAAAGAGGGCCACTGGTTATGTGACAGATTCTGATGTTCATGAAGGGGAGAAGGCATTTTAATTAGATAAAATGGCCTTTTTGGAAACTCTTAGGTGCCATATGTTGTGTGAATTGAAACCACAGAGGAACCATAATTCTGATAGCTGGAGAGAGGGACAGGAGGCTTGTTATAGAAGCAAATGGCTGCTTCTGTCCTGACCAGAATTTTGATGGATGCAGGAGAAAACCTTGGCAGAAGAGTGGTGAATTGACCCAGCGAAGGGGACAACTTAATCCCTGGCATAACAAAAGGACAACAGTGGATCAGGAAGTGAGAAGATCAAGAGATTATGCTCATCCCGGTAGAATGAATGTCCGTATAACTGGACAGGACTAAAACAATCCCACAATTCAGTGTTTCACATAATTTGTAGGTCAGAGGGACATCTTGGTGGCCTTTTAAAAAAAGACTAGGTCAGGGGTCTTCAAACTTGACAGCTTTAAGACTTGTGGACTTCAACTCCCAGAATTTCTCCGCCAATCATGTTAGTTCAGGAATTCTGGGGGTTGACGTCCACAAGTCTTAACTTGCCAAGTTTGAAGACCCTTGGACTAGATATTAGAACCAGGGGTGGGATTCAAATTTTTTAACAACTGGTTCTGTGGGCATGGCTAAGTTGGTGGGCGTGGCTTGGTGGTCATGTTATTGCCTGGGTGTGGCCAACTCAATATCACTCACATCGAGGCACACATCTTCTCGCCTGGCCTCTCGTGACTGTGGGGATGCAACAGTCATAAGTGTGAAAAATGGCCAAGTCACTTTTTTCAGTGCCATTGTAAGTTTGAATGGTCACTCCACACAAGTAAAGTACCAGCAAAGGAGGGGAAAAAAACTCCAGAAAAATTCCAGAGATAGGAAGTCTAGTCCTGCCAAGAATGTAATAAGGGTTAACGGAGAGGCAGTTTCTATAAGCAACACCAGAATGTTTCCTTCCTGTCTTCCTTACAGGATTAGGCCAGTAATTTCTTCTAACAACCAGTTCTCCGAACTGCTTAGAATGGTAACAACTGGTTCTAGTGAATAAGTGTGAATTGGTAGAATCCCACCCCTGATTAGAACTTATAGAACATAGAATAATAGGGTTGGAAGGCACCTTGGAGGTTTCTAGTCCAACCCCCTGTGCCATCTCAGACAAGTGGTTGTCCAATCTCTTCTTAAAAACCTCCAGTGTTGGAGCACCCACAACTTCTGGAGGAAAACTGTTTCACTGATTAATTGTTCTAACTGTCAGGAAATTTCTTCTTAATTCTATATTGGGTCTCTCTTTGATTAGCTTCTACCCGTTGCTTCTTGTCCTGCCTTCAGATGCTTTGGAGAATAGATTGACAGATAGATTTTAGGTTAATAGAATAGAAAAGGTTAACAAAGGGTAACCAGAGGTTCAGAAATTAAGGCCTACAATGAGAAATAGAAAGATCTCAGCATATTTAACCAAAAGATGGTATTCAAAGAAATACACCGAAGATGAAGATCTGCAAGGACCAGGGTTGGGATTCTACCTGTTTGGTGTGATTCGGCCGAACCAGTAGCTCCAAAGATCATCTGGGAGAGAACTGGTTCTCTCTGAGGATCTGCTGTTGGACCCACCTGCATGCAAAGTGTGTGTGTGCACGCAAAGCATGCCCACCAAGCCACGTCCACCGAATTGGTGGTAAACTACTTTGAATCCTACCACTGGCAAGGACCAGTGGTCATCCATCCTTCTGTAGGCTAGAGTTTTCAGAGAGGGCACTTCGATGTACTGTATGTTTTGTCTGTGGGAGTCAACTTTCCTGGGTAAAGGCAGGAAACACAACTAAGTGAGCTATATCTACTTTATTATGGGGCTGCTTTAAGTCAGTCTTGCAAGTCTGAAGGTACAGACACCCTTGAAACCTGCTTTCTGCTCTGCATGGTGGTTTGCGGTTTGTGTGCAAATCTGCAAGTTTTCAAAGACCGGCAGAGAGAAATGATTGATGCATCAGAGTGAGTCTTTCCTAAGTTTTTTCTTCAGACCATTAAGCCAATCAAGGTTCCTTCCTCTTTTCTTTGATTGTCTATGAAGATTCTCATTCATCCACATCATGGTTCAGAGGTGGTATTCAGCAGGTTCCGACCGATTCTGGAAAACCAGTAGTGGAAATTTTGAGTAGTTGGGAGAACCAGCAAATACCGCCTCTGACTTGCCCTGTCCCATCTATTCTCTGCCTCCCGAGTCCCAGCTGAGTGGCTGGGTCTTCTTTGGTTGCCCTGCACAGGAGAACAGAGCTGGAAAGCAGGTTAGTGGGGTGGGGAGGGAAGGGGGATTTTGCAGTAACCTTTTCCCCAGAAGTAGGGAGGGAATGGAGATTTTACAGTATCCTTCCCCTTGAGTGGGGTGGAAAAAAGGGATTTCCCCAGTGTATAGATCTGCATGTATCTCATTCGTTTTGCATTCTTTCATTCCCCACAAGTTAGAACTGAAGAAGCTTCTTAGATGAGAAGTGAAACATTTTCAAAGGAGAAAAAAAATCCAGGAAAGTCCAGTTGCCTTTTGGGAAAAAAAGCACTTTGGGGACTTTGCTTTGATTGTTTCCTAGGTGGCCTCTCTTCCCCTGCATTTCATTACAATGGATAGTTTCTGCAAATATCTGTTTGGCTTTGCGGTGGAATGTAGTCTGGATTCCCAGATGGGAGGGGCTGCTTCCCAGAGGGCAAAGAGGAGCAGAACTTGGTAACTTTAATAGGTAGGAACAGTGGTGGGATTCAAATCCTTTTTACTACTGGTTCTCTGGGCATGGCTAGGTGGGCATGGCAAGGTGGGTGTGCCATGTGACTGGGTGGACGTGGCTTCTTTTGCAGCATCCCTCATTTTTTGGGCCTTCTGGGCCTCAGGGAAGCCTCCTGGGTGAAGCAGTAAGACAGCGAGGGGAATCCTGGCACAGCTGATCATAGGAACAGATGATTGTTGGGATGGGAAAAAGAAAAGAAATACCTTAAAGAGTGATTGGGCAGGGAAGAATGCAGACAGTGATGTCGGGCATGTGCGCGATGTTGCGCATGCGCGATAAAGACTGAGTGGATGGGGAGGGCCAACTGCCTCAGGGAGGTAGCCAGCCAGAAGTTACTACTGGTTTGGTGAACACACCAAATTCTTGCTACCAGTTCGTGTGAACCGGTGTGAACCAGCTGAATAGCACCACTGGGTAGTAAGAAGATTAAGGTAGCAACTCCCTAGAAGCTCACAGAGTATATCTATTATTTTTTATTATTATTTATTTAACTTTTATACTGCCCTCTCTCCCAAATAGGGACTTGGGGCGGTGAACAGCCGTAGTAAAACAACACAGCCCATAAAATTTTAAATAGAATTAAAATTATTAAATTAATGGCTGAATTTAAAAATAAACCAATAAAACCCGATAAAAGTTTAAAATTTAGAAATTAAAACCCTTCTAATGGCACTAGGCCAGACTGGCCTGCTGAAAAAGGTGGGTCTTTAGCGCGCGCCGGAAGGCCCGTAGGTCAGTGATGGTTCGTATCTCCATAGGTAGCTCATTCCAGAGGGAGGGTGCCCCCGCAGAGAAGGCCCACACCCTTGGAGCTGCCAGTCGGCATCACCCAGCTGGTGGCACCCCAAGGAGGCCCACCCTGTGGGAGCGCACTGGCCGGTGGGAGGCCGATGGTGGCAGCAGGCGATCCCATAAGTACCCGGGTCCCAAGCCATGGAGTGCTTTAAAGGTGATCACAAACACCTTGAATCGCACCCAGAAGTCCACCGGAAGGCAATGCAGCTCACGCAGGAGCGGTGTAACATGGGAGCTCCGAGAAGCCCCCAAGATCACCCGCGCAGCCGCATTCTATACAGGTAGTTCTCAACTTACAGCAGTTCATTTAGTGACCCCTCAAAGTTACAAATGGCACTGACAAAAGTGACTGATGACCATTTTTCACACTGATGACTTTTGCAGCCTCCCCACAATCACATGATCAAAATTCAGACGCTTGGCAACTGGTTCATATTTATGACTATTGCTGTGTCCCAGGGTCACTTGATCCTCTTTTGCGACCTTCCAATAAGCAAAGGCCATGGGGAAGTCACATTCACTTAACAACCGGGTTACTAACTTAACAACTGCAGTGATTCACTTAACAACTGAGGCCAGAAAGGTCTCATAGGAGGTAAAACCCACTTAACAAATGTCTCACTTGACAACAGAAATTTGGGGCTCTGTTGTGCTTGTAAGTCAAGGAATGCCTGTAGTTGTGCAGATAGTTGATTTAGTCTAGCAAGATTCTGTCTATAGGCAAACAGCAATCAAGAAACTACTCAGAAGTAACTCCACGTGTTGTTCTTGCTTCTTGGGGCCTGACAGTCAACCCCTATTTGTCGTGCCCAAATGACCAGGGGTGGGCTTCAAAAATTTTAGCAATTGGTTCTCTGCCTGGTTGCTGGGGGTGTGACCATGGTGGGTGTGGCCTAGTTGGTTCCAGCACCACAGCGGAGGGGGGCATTTTTGCCCTCCCTGAGCCTGTGCATGGGCCCTCTACTTACCTGGCATCCAAAATGGACCACCTAGGGACTCCTGGGAGGGGTGGGGTGGGAGGGGTGGGGCCAGCCAGTGGTCGAATATTCCGGTTTGCCGAACCAGTCATTAAAAATGATAAAATTAGAACCTAATCTGGATAGAAAACACCAATATTTGATGCTCCATATCATAACAGTGGCCAGAATCTTTTACGCCCAAAATTGGAAGCAGCTTATACGACCTCCCTAGAAGCCGCAATTATTAATAAGATATATGAATGTGCAGAAATGGATAGACTAAGTTATTGAAGGATAAAGAAAAAGGAGAATTTTATAAAATGTGGGACGTTCGGTACGAATGGATAAGAATAAGATGCAAAGGCGTCAAATGACTTATGTAATACTATAAAACCATAAAGCAACAAGGTTTTTGTGTAAAGAAATGTAAATAAAAATGTATATATGTATAAAATGCCTAGAATGACAAAGAAACAAATACAGAGATGCATAGCATGTTAATAGAAAATATTTATAATGTAAACCAGTGGTGGGGTTCAAAAACTTTTACTACTGGTTCTGTGGGCATGGCTTGGTGGGTGCGGCCATGTGACTGGGTGGGCATGGCTTTTTTTGCAGCCCCCACCCATTTTGGGGAGCTTCCTCGCCACGGAAGAGCTTCTTGGGGGCGTTTTTGCTCCCCTAAGGCTCCTCTGGGGCTCTGGAAAATGGAGGGGGGGGGGTCTGAAATCCTCCCTCCATTTTTTGCCTTCCTGGGCTTCAGCAAGGGGAATCCCGGCACAGCTGATTTGATCTACAGCTGGTTGTCGGGAGGGAATAAAAGAAAGAAATACCTTAGGCGAATGTCAGGCAGGCGGGCGGGGTGAGCGAGCATTGGGTGAGCATTGGGTGAGTATCGGGCAGGAGGACGACCGGGTGGGGGACGTGGCCAGCCAGAACTTACTACTGGTTCGGTAATCCATGCCAAATTCTTGCTACCGGTTCGCCCAATCTGGTGCGAACCGACTGAATACCACCCCTGATATAAACACTGCTATAGTAAAGTTGTAAACAGTGGAAATTTGTTTTTAAATATTAAAACATTGAATAAATAAATTTATTTTTTAAAAATGATAAAATTAGCTACCGGTTCACCTGAACTGGGGTGAACCGGTAGCAGCTCACCCCTGCAAATGACCAAGCCATAATGAAATACTCACCGGCATTGTCTGGCTTCCGTGTAAAGCGTTTATGGCCGCCTGGGCTTCTGCGTGCGAGGAGTATTTCACAAAAGCACACCCTGGGAAGACAAGAGGAAGGAACAAGTTCTAAGAATAAGGATGAAGTTGAATGGGGAAGGGAAGTGCAAAGACTTTTCCATTTGCTCCTCAGACATTTGACACGACTTTGTTTCTCTGTCTTTCACTTTCAACTGGTCACAGGGGATTAACAAATCAGATGGTTTTAGATTCTTCTAGTTTCTCATTTTCACCTTTTTAATGCTTGAACAGTTTCCCTTTTAATGAAGAATATTTGTGGCTCAAGGTTGAAATCATGGGTCCTCGGTGCTACCTGAGCTTACATGTTTCCTTGCAGATGTTTTATTACCTGAACTAAGAACCTCTAAAACCAGCTCCACCAACACTCACAGGGCAAGCCACTAGAATATGAAACTGAGAGCAAATCCCACTCCTTACTAGCACTGATGACATTAGCTATTTGGGTATTGAACTGTCTGCAAGAAAACCAACTATTCAGAGAGCACCAAGGCCCCCACAGGTCCTTTTTCTATAGCATCCTGCAAATATATATGTTGTTAATATATAGTGGACAGCCTGTGACCCACTGGGTCAAATTTTCAGAGATATTTTCTTACCTAAACAGAGAAACAAAGTCAATGGTGTTTTTTTGCAAGGGGTGGGGCTAAACAAAACAAAGCAAAAGAGAAAATAATAGGAGCAGGCATGAATTCTCACCATTAACATATGAATATGTGCAACCGTTCCCAATTTGCATCTAAGCACTGTGAAAAAGGGTCAAAATTTTACTGTGCTCTTCTGGATTCAGAAGGGTAGAAGGGAGGTCATGGAGAACCAGAGTATGTTGTGGTTGATGTCAGTGGTGGGATTCAAATAATTTAACAACCAGTTCTCTGCCCCAATGATTTCTTCCAACAACGAGTTTACCAAACTGCTCAGAAACATAACAACCGGTTCTCCCGAAGTGGTGCGAACTGGCTGAATCCTACCACTGCACAAAAATCTTCTCAACGAAGGGTTGACACATGCTGGGAGTTAGATAATGGTCCATGGAATTCAAGGGAGGTTTGATTGAGCTTGCTTGTGACTACGTAGGGATTCTAGGCTGATGTCTCTTTTGACTCCAACCCCAGTTTCTGCCCCTTGTTCTCCTACATATCAGGGGTTGCCAACCTTTTGGACCTCAGGGACCACCAAATTCATAATTTTAAATCCCGCGGACCAGAGACCCTGCGAAAATACCCAAAAAAGTCTGCAGGAAAATCCCCCACCCCATTTTCCTACCGATCAATCATTCTTTGTTTGGGGTTGTAGGATACTGTCTCCAGCTCTGTTCTTAGGGGGTGGGGAGAGAGAGAGACTTTTGACTTCATGCAAGGAAAGCAGCAGAAGTCTTTCTTTCTCTCCCCCAAACTCCACCAGAAATGAGTCTTTGTGAGACTTGTTGTGCCAGTGCAGCCTCTTAGAGCAGGAGGCCTTGCAGGGTCCCAAAGACTCATTTCTGGCAGAGTTTGGAGGAGAGAAAGAAAGATTTTTGCTGCTTTCCTTGTGTGCAGCCAAAACCAGAAGAAGAAAGAAGCGGAGAGAAGCAGCCCAGTGGCCAGGCCAGGCACATGGGTTGAGTTCCTCCCTCCACCCTTTCCCCCCTCCCCTCACTACCTCGTGTTGTTCACAATGCAAGTGACACAAGCCTTTTGGTTTCCACGAGCCATGTGGGTGGCACAGCCTTGTGTTCCCGCGCAGCCTGGATTAATTGCTTTGGGGATGACATTTCTCTGCAGACCATCAAAATTTTCTTGTGGACCACCAGTGGTCCCCGGCCCACTGGTTGGTGACCACTGCTACATATGGTGCAAGAGGGGATGTTTTTCATGCAACAACAACTCATTACTTAGGCCAAAAGAAGAAAAGAACATATATAAACAGCTGCAGGGAAACATTGTCCAATGGATTTATTTACTTTTTTATTCAACTTATTATTAAATTTCTATACCATGCATCTCAAAGATCAAAATTACAGCAGGGGTGGGATTCTCCCAGTTCGGGCCAGGGTTGGGTGAACCGGTAGTTATTACGGTGATGATTTGGCCTCGCCCACTTGCCCCTGCCCTGTCCTTTATTTCCAGGGTTTTCATCTCAGCTGTTTGGCACAGCACAATGGATTGCAACGCCTCAGCTGATTTACCCACTGGGACTGCAGCAGAAGGTAAGTTTTAGAACTGAAAAAGCAGCATTTTTAAAATGCTGCGCGCGTTCAAAATGCACGCTCCCCGAATTGGTGGTTACACCAGTTGAATCGCACCCCTGGATGACCGTATGATTAAAATATTTTTTTTAAAAATCCACAGGTAGTTCTCTGCTTACAACAGCTCATTTAGTGACCATACAAAGTTACAACGGCACATTTTTTCCACCATGACAACCTTAGTAGTGTCCCCATGTGATCAAAATTCAGATGCTTGGCAACTGGTTCATATTTATGACCGTTGCTGTGCCCCAGAGTCACATGATCCCCTTTTGCAACGCTTTCACTAACAAAGTCAGTTGGGAAGCCCAATTCACTTAGTGTCATATGTGGGGGCCTTGGTGCTCTGACAGTGGTTATTTTCTTGGAGACATTTTATGACCCAACTGGGTAACATTATCAGTGCTAAAAGGGAGTGGGATTTGTGAGGAGGAGGAGGAGAAGAAGAAGAGTAGGAGAAGGAGGAAGGAGAAGGAGAAGAAGAAGAGGAGGAAGAGGAATTAGAAGAAGAAGAGGAGGAGGAAGAGGAAGAAGAGGAGGAGGAGGAAAGAGGAGGAGAAGGAGAAGAAGAAGAGGAGGAGGAAGAGGAAGAAGAAGAGGAGTAGGAAGAGGAAGACAAGGAGGAGGAAGAAGAGGAGGAGGAGGAGAAAGATAATTCTGGGATCCTTGGCTCTTTCTTGCGGACATTTTATAATCTAACTAGATAATACCATCATTACTAGAAGGGAGTGGGGTTTGCTCTCAGTTTATATACACCTTCCCCATCAGTGTATTATTTATTGCTTGTGCTGTTACGACCACATGGCATCAGTGTAGCACACAAACCAACTAAAGCTCTCCAAAACATTTTAAGTAAACCAAAAAACACAACAGCCCCAGAAGAAAAACAATATTTTTTTTGTTTAGTACAGTATAAGAATGTACATTGAAGATGGAATTTAATTGCATTGTACGAAGTGCAATAACAATAAACTCAACTCAGCTCAACTCAACTCAACTCAACTCAACTCAACTCAACTCAACTCAACTGAATTAAAAGGACTGAAACTGCAAACCCCCATTCGTTTCTAATGTGAAACGTTGGTCATGAAGCATTTGCAAAAAAACCTACCAAGCTCAGAGAGCACCAAGGACCCCCACAGTCCAACCTGAGCTAGAAATCTTCTCTTCTATTGGATGTATTTGTTATTGTTCATTGGATTTGTCAATTTGTGTATTGTTTCATGTTCTATTTTGATTGTGGCCTTGGTATTATCTATCTATCTATCTATCTATCTATCTATCTATCTATCTATCTATCTATCTATCTATCTATCTAATCTATCCATCCATCTATTAACCCAAGCTACAATATTATCTATTATCTATCTATCTATCTATCTATCTATCTATCTATCTATCTATCTATCTAATCTATCCATCCATCTATTAACCCAAGCTACAAATATTATCTATCTATCTATCTATCTATCTATCTATCTATCTATCTATCTATCTATCTATCTATCTAATCTATCCATCCATCTATTAACCCAAGCTACAAATATTATCTATCTATCTATCTATCTATCTATCTATCTATCTATCTATCTATCTAATCTATCCATCCATCTATTAACCCAAGCTACAAATATTATCTATCTATCTATCTATCTATCTATCTATCTATCTATCTATCTATCTATCTAATCTATCCATCCATCCATCTATTAACCCAAGCTACAAATATTATCTATCTATCTATCTATCTATCTATCTATCTATCTATCTATCTATCTATCTATCTATCTATCTAATCTATCCATCCATCTATTAACCCAAGCTACAAATATTATCTATCTATCTATCTATCTATCTATCTATCTATCTATCTATCTATCTATCTATCTAATCTATCCATCCATCTATTAACCCAAGCTACAAATATTATCTATCTATCTATCTATCTATCTATCTATCTATCTATCTATCTATCTATCTATCTATCTATCTATCTATCTATCTATCTATCTATCTATCTATCTATCTATCTATCTATCTATCTATCTATCTAATCTATCCATCCATCTATTAACCCAAGCTACAAATATCTATCTATCTATCTATCTATCTATCTATCTATCTATCTATCTATCTATCTATCTATCTCGTAGCCCCAAATAGATCAATTATATAACTCACAAAATGGTTTTGGACTTATGTACACACACTGCATTTATACTCTTTCTCACATGCACACATACACATATTTACAATAACCTGAGGCCCCCATGCACACAACCCACTCTCAGTCACACACATATCAACAATAAATGTCCGGCTCTTCAGAACTTCCCTTAAGTCCAACAGAAGTTGCTTTGAAGTCTCATTCTAGTAGACATGCCCTGAAATTTGTCATCACTGGTCCTCTCTCCACCCCAAAAGCTACCAGGTTAGGGTCTCCATTTTTCTCAGTAGAAGTCAGTGGAATGGGGTCCTTTTGTCAGAGAGAAACTTAACCAACCTTTCCTACTGATCCCATTGTTAATACAATCCTTGTTTCATCAAGACTAGGCCAAAGACTGTGGCCAGAATTTTGAAGGGAAAGGTAGTGTAGAAAGTTAGCACCCACCCTCTCCTAGAAGAATAAAATATTTTGAGAAATATTAAAAAGACAGAATATTGTATTTCCCTGGATGAGAAACGGAGAAACATGCTCTTGGAAAGCAGCCCCCATCTTTCTTAATAGCCCCCAGCAGATGTTAGCACTTAAGAGGTAAAGAGATAGCTAGCTCTATTCATAGGCAAAAAATTCCCTGCAGCAAGGTCTGAACAAAGCCACAATAGGAATTGCCCAACAAAACCCTTCACTGCATCAGCCCAAACTTTAACCAAGCTTAGCTCAGACAAAATCCTAGGATTTGTGCATGCCACCATGGGAGCCTGACAACAGCCAATACAATACATGTTCTTGCACAGGAACAGGAAGCTCAAGTGCAAAGCCCAAGAGAAGGAATAAATTCCCCCCACTCTCAACTCCATGTGGTCAGCTGCCCAGAATCACCCATGTGCTTCTGCTTCATCATTAAACCATCTTTCCAGTCAGCCTCTACGTTTCCAGTGTCTTTCTCCCATCTTGGATCTGAATCAGATGGGTACTTCCAACAATAGTCTGCTTCCAAATGTCATCCACCATGCAAGAAGGTTTCAAAACTTCTTGAGGTGATGGTGGGAGCCATCTTCTCAAGCCCTGGCTGTCCAGAACTCCCAAAGGAGCGTGAAGAACTGACCTTCCCGATCTCCTTAGCTGGAAGATCTCCCCTGTCTTGGCTAATCAGTTAAGGTCACCTATTTTACCTTTGCTGTTGCCGTCCGGTCCTCGGAGTATCGTGCATTCCTCAATGTTCCCGAACGCTTCAAATAACCGACGGACGTCATCTTCTGACTGTTGTTTGTTGAGCATGCCCACAAAAAGTTTTCTGTCTTCTGGAACAAAATTAAGAGATGCTTACCATATTTCAGAAGGAAGGAGAAAGCAGGTGAGAAATGAAATAAGGTTAGCCAAGAGAACCTACAGATGGTTCTTGGAGTACAGCAGTTTGTTTAGTTGAACGTTCAAAGTTACAACGGCACTGGAAAACGTGACTTATGACCTTTTTTCATAGTTATGACCTTTGCAGCATCTCCATGATCATCACCATCCTCTTTTAACAACCCCATCATCCCTTGCAGAGTGGAGTCTGGGCAAGTGAATGAAGCTCAGTATTTACTGGCCAGACACCCTTCCTGTTGCCAATGAGGAGTTTTTTTTCCAGCAGATCTGTTCTCAGCGTGCCCAAAGAGAAAAATATCTGCCTTTACCCAGGATCGAACTCACAGCCTCCTGATTGATAGGCAAGAGCTCCACCTCTAGGCCACTGCACCACTCCAGCATCTCCATGATCACATCATCAAAATTAGGACGCTCGGCAACCGGTTCGTAGTTATGACCGTAGCCATGTCCCGTGGTTGTGCAATCCCTTTTTGCAACCTTCTGACCAGCAAAGTCATTGGGAAAGCCGGATTCAATTAATGACTGTGTTATTAAGAACCGCCAGTGATTCACTTAACAATTATGGCCAGAAAGATCACAAAATGGGGGGGGGGGGGTGGAATTCACTTATTTATTATAAAATTGTGAAATTTGTTTGCTGCCCTTCTTGTTTCAAAGCAACACCTAACAACTCGTTCACTTAGTGATAGAAATTTCAGGCTCAATTGTGGTCGAGGAGTACCAGCAAGGTTGACTCAGCCTTCCATCTTTCCGAGGGGGGTAAAATGAATACCCAGATTTTTGGGGGCCAGAGGCTGGCTCTGTAAACTAATTAGAGGAGTTTATAAAGCTCCGTAGCGCAGTATATAAGTCTAAGTGCTATTGCTATTCCTTCCTTCCTTCCTTCCTTCCTTCCTTCCTTCCTTCCTTCCTTCCTTCCTTCCTTCCTTCCTTCCTTCCTTCCTTCCTTCCTTCCTGCCTGCCTGCCTGCCTGCCTGCCTGCCTTCCTTCCTTCCTTCCTTCCTTCCTTCCTTCCTTCCTTCCTTCCTTCCTTCCTTCCTTCCTCAGGTCGTTATGGTGCAGTGGTTAGAATGCGCAGTATTGCAGGCTAATTCTGCCAACTGCCAGCAGTTCAACTTTCATTGGCTCAAGGTTGACTCAACCTTCCATCCTTCTGAGGTGGGTAAAATGAGATTGCTGAGGGCCAGAGGCTGACTCTGTAAACCACTTAGAGACGGCTGGAAATCACTGCGAAGTGGTATATAAATCTAAGTGCTATTACTATTCTTTTCTTCCTTCCTTCCACTTTCCCTCCCTCCTTTCATGTTTTCTTCCTTCAATACATATTTTCCTTCCTTCCTTCCTTCCTTCCTTCCTTCCTTCCTTCCTTCCTTCCTTCCTTCCTTCCTTCCTTCCTTCCCCCCTTTCATGTTCTTTCCTTCCATCCATATTTCTCCTTTCCTTTCCTTTCCTTTCCTTTCCTTTCCTTTCCTTTCCTTTCCTTTCCTTTCCTTTCCTTTCCTTTCCTTTCCTTTCCTTTCCTTTCCTTTCCTTTCCTTTCCTTTCCTTTCCTTCCCTTCCCTTCCCTTCCCTTCCCTTCCCTTTCCTCCCTTGAGCCATGATGGTGCAGTGGTTAGAGTGCAGTACTGCAGGCTACTTCTGCTGACTGCTGGTTGCTCAGAAGTTTGGCAGTTCTATTCTCACTGGCTCAAGGTTGACTCAGCCTTCCATCCTTCCAAGGTGGGTAAAATGAGGACCCAGATTGTTGGGGGTAAGAGGCTGACTCTGTAAAACCACTTAGAGGGGGCTGGAAAGCACAGTGAAGCTCTATATAAATTTAAGTGCTGTTTCTATCTTGATGATCTGTAGGACTCCAAATGTATTCCATAACTAAAGGTGACATCTAGGTGGGCTCAGATTATGTGGTCAATCTTAGGCCCTCTGACAATAGAAATCTCTTATCGCTAAATGGCATCCATTTTATTCTTGTCTCCTGCAGCACATAAATTGTGAGTTGTAAGGCAAAATGTATACAGGTAGCCCTTGGCTTATGACTACAATAGAGCCCAATATTTCAGTTGTTAAATGAGACAGTTGTGAAGTGAGTTTTGCCCCTTTTTACAACTTTTCTTGCAACGGTTGTTAAGCGAACTGTTGCCGTTGGTAAGTTAGTAACATCGTTACTAGCTTTCCTATGGATTTTGTTCATCAGAAGGCCACAGAAAGAGATCAACTTTCAAGAAGAGATTGGATTGCCATTTGTCAGAAATGGTGTAGGGCAGTGGTGGCTAACCTTTTTGGGCTCCTGTGCCAAAAATTGTGCATGTGCTTGCATGATCGTGCTCATGTGCCAGCACCCAGAAAGCAATGTGTGACCCCCCCACGGCCCCTACGCATGTGTGTGCAATCCCCACCACCCCCTTACCTGTACTGTGCCTCACAACTGATTTTCAGCTGGTTTGAGGCCTTTTTCGGCCTCCCAGAGGCTCAAGGAAGGCTTCTGCAGGCTTTCCAGGCCGAAAACTAGGCCTGTTTTGTCACTTCTGGTATTTCCGGAAAAACAGGAACTGACAAAACAGGCCTAGTTTTCATCCTGAAAAGCCTGCAGAAGCCTTCCTGAAGCCTCTGGGAGGCCAAAAAAGGCCTCAAACCAGCCAAAAATCAGCTGTAAGGCATGTGCATGTGCAGCGAGGTAAGTTTGTTTGCAGCTCGCATGCCGGCACAAATGGCTCTGCATGCCACCTGTGGCATACGTGCCATAGGTTTGCCATCACGGGTGTAGGGTCTCCTGCTTGGGCAGGGGGTTGGACTAGATGATCTACAAGGTCCCTTCCAACTCTGATTATCTGTTATCTGTTATCACATGACCTCGGAGCACAGCAATGGTCATAAGTATGAGTCAGTGGCCGAGCGCCTGAATTTTGTGCCTGTGACCACAGGGATGCTACCAAGGTGGTAAGCATGAAAAACGTTTGTAAGTCAAATTTTTTCTCCAAGGGCCGAGCTTTTGCTAAATGAACCATTGTAAAAGTCGAGGACTATCTGGCACAGATCCTACATCAGCGAAAACGGGGACCCTCAGATACAGGAAGCTCGACGTTCACTTTGAATTAGTTCTAGGATGTGCATCGCGATGGTAGACACTTAAAAAAGATAAATAATCCTTCATGATGCGTATAAGCATTAAAAAAAAAACCCTAATGCATAAATTGCTTTATTTAGAGTTCATTAAACACTCTGACAATGTTCACGAGCAGCTCTTCCCTCCTCTTCTCCCCACCTCCCGCCCCCTGAGATATTTAGAGAACAGATGCAACCAATTTGAATAAATCCCTATCAATAAATAAACAGATTCCGTTGGCTTCCTCTGAAAGGAAGCCGTCCAAAAGGAACGCAACCTGCTCGAGAGGTGACTTAATCTAACTTAAAACTTTCTGTGCAAAGGCAGGTGGTGGGGGTCCCCCAGGCTGCAACAGTGCGTATGGCAAGGGTGCAGAATCCAATGTTTGGGCAGGATGTGGGTGAATATGGAAGACTCTCGCTGCTCTCTGAGCTGGGTGATTTTCTTGCAGATGTTTCATGACCCAACTTGGTAGCCTCCTCAGTGCTAGAAGGGAGTGGGGTTTGTGAGAAGGAGGAGAAAAAGAAGAGGAGGAGGAAGTAGAAGAAGAAGAGGAGGAAGAAGAGAAGGAGGAGGAAGAGGAAGAAGAAGAGGAGGAGAAGGAAGACAAGGAGGAGGAGAAGGAAGAAGAGGAGGAGGAGGAGGAGGAAGAGGAGGAGGAAGTAGAAGAAGAAGAGGAGGAAGAAGAGGAGGAGGAGGAAGGAGGAGGAATAGGAAGAAGAAGAGGAGGAGGAGAAAGAAGAAGAGGAGGAGGAAGAGGAAGAGGAGGAAAAAGAAGAAGAGGAGGAGGAAAAGAAGGAAGACAAAAAAGAAGAAGAGGAGGAGGAGGAAGAGGAGGTGGAGGAGAGGAGGAGGTGGAGGAGGAGGAGAAGAAGAAGTGGAAACCCTATTCAGCCTATTGTATATCATATAATTCAATTTACTAAAACAGTGAGAGAAGACCCCCTCTCCTAGAAGAATGAAACATTTTGAGAAATATTAAAAAGGCAGAATATTAAATTTTCCTGAAGGTTGAATGGAGAAACATACTCTTGGAGACAGAAAGAGACAGCCCCCACCTTTCTTAATAGCCCCCAGCAGATAGTTTTTGCCCATTAAGAAAGACTGGGCCATCCTATCTACAAAACAAAAGACCTTCAGCTCCAGGATTAAGACATGACCCTCCAGGACATAATAGGAGTATCCTACTAGCAGGAATCCTTACTACATTGCACAATCTCCTAAGGACATTGCATCAGAGTCTAAACTTCAACCAAATCTGAGAGCTCAGACAACCTACAAAGTTAGCTATGACCCTTACAGCAGCCAATAGAATACATGTTCTTGCACAGGAACAGGAAGCTCAAGTGCAAAGCCCAAGAGAAGGTATAAAAATCCACCCACTCTCAACTCCATTTTGTCAGCTGCCCAGAATCACATGTGGTTCTGCTTCATCAATTAAAAAGCATCTTTCCAATCAGCCTCCATTTTGTTTCCAATGTCTTTCTCCCAGCTTGGAACTGAACCAGACGGACATTTGTTCCAACAACAGTCAGGGTAATAAAAGTGAAATATGACTTACAACGGAATCAATGACTAAGCCTAGAGTCTTAATCTAAAGGAGGAGGAGAGGGAAGAAGAAGAGGAAGAGGAAAAAGAAGAGAAGGAGAAGGAGAAGGAGCAGAAGCAGAAGAAGAAGAAGAAGAAGAAGAAGAAGAAGAAGAAGAAGAAGAAGAAGAAGAAGAAGAAGAAGAAGAAGAAGAAGAAGAAGAAGAAGAAGAAGAAGAAGAAGAAGAAGAAGAAGAAGAAGAAGAAGAAGAAGAAGAAGAAGAATGATGTGGGGTCCTGAATGATCTCTGAGCTTGATAGTTTTCCTGCAGAGGGCAGACCTTTCATTACCTAATTAGGTAGCCTCATCAGTGCTAGAAGGGAAGAGGAGGAGGAATATGAAGAGGAGGAAGAAGGTGGGATCCTAAATGATCTCTGAGCTTGGTGGTTTTCCTGCAGACGCTTCATTACCCAACCAGGTAGCCTCAATAGCGCTAGAATGGAGTGGCCATTGTGTTATATCTATATCTCTTCCCATCTCCATCTATATCTCCATCTCCATCCCCACTGTCTCCATCTCCATATTTGTCTCATACTTCGTCTTTTTCCATCTCCCTCAGCTCCTTTTCGACCCAGGTAAGGCCAGCTTCCTACCTGAGTGTTCAATACTAGAGTGAGAAACTCCGATCCCTGCTTTTGAGCTAAGACTTTTGACTCTGCACCAGCTGAGAAGCAATTCTGGTGTGCTCCTATGCACCTCCTCGCTGTACAGGCCCTGTTGCTATGTTGTGGTTGTTTTTTCCTTAAGGCTTGTCAGTTGAAATATGCAGTGTTTTTAAGCCTCGCTCCTGGTGTTTATAGGAAGTCCCAACACTTTGCCTGGTGCAAACAGGGGTTAAATTATTCCTTGTTCTATTTATATTTAAATGATCTGTTTTTACCAGAACTTGCGAGAGGCTGGAGTGTCAGACAGGCTGGGAGAACAAGGCAGCACATTATAAAGGGAAGAAGGTGTCGCTGGCTGAGAGGTGAGAATTGTCAATTAACAAGGCCTGGGGTGAAGAAGAGGAGGACCTGGCTGTCCAGCTGGACAGGGGGAGGAGCCATAAGGACTGGCCAGAAGTGAGAGTGGAGGAAGAATTTCCTATTCGCTTGGCATTATCATATAAATGAATGTCAGCTTTCCCGATAGGTAGGCATTGGATACAAAAACAAGGGGAAGAATTCGGAGGAAAATGAAATATTTCTAGAGTAATTAAATGGGAGGGAGGGAGGGATGCAGAAAGAGGGAGAGGGAAAAGGAGGGAGCGAGGGAGGAAGGAAGGAAAAGGAGAGAGAGAATGAAGGGAGGAACAGAGGAAGGGAGGGGGGAGAAAGAAAAAGAAAGGAGAGAATGAAGGGAGGAAGGGGGAAGAAGGAAGGAAAGAAAGAAGGAAGAGGATGCAGAAAGAGAGAGGGAAAAGGAGGGGTGAGGGAGGAAGGAAGGAAAAGGAGAGAGAGAATGAAGGGAGGAACAGAGGAAGGGAGGGGGGAGAAAGGAAAAGAAAGGAGAGAATGAAGGGAGGAAGGGGGAGGAAAGAAGGAAGGAAGAGGATGCAGAAAGAGGGAGAGGGAAAAGGGGGGAGGGAGCGAGGGAGGAAGGAAGGAAAAGGAGAGAGAGAATGAAGGGAGAAAAAAGCAAGGGAGGGGGGAAGGAAGGAAAAGAAAGGAGAGAATGAAGGGAGGAAGGGGGGGAAGGAAGGAAAAAAGGGCATGCAGAAAGTGGGAGAGGGAAAAGGAAGGAGGGAAGAAGAAAGGAAAAGGAGGGAGAGAATGAAGGGAGGGAGGGAGGAGGAGAAGGGAGGAGAGGAAGAAGCAAGCAAGCAAAAGAATGGGGAGAAGGAAGGAAGAAAGAGGATGCAGAAAGAGGGAGAAGGAAAAGGAGGAAGGGAGGGAAGAAGGAAGAAAAGAGGAAGGAGAAAGGAAGGAAGGAAGGGAGTGAGGAACGAGAGAGGGAAGGGAGAAAGTGAGAAAGGAGAGAAAAAAGGAAGGAGAGAAAGAAAGATGATGGAGGGAGAGAGAGAAAAGATAATCATGAATAAAGGCCAAAGGAAAGTTTTACTTCTTTTTAGGAAACATCAGATTCTAATTTAATCATGATTTATCCATCTTCGTTTGCCTATTTTGCCAGTCTGGTCTGCATTTCTGAACAAAGTAAAAATCCAACCAAGACGTAGCAAACCCCCTAAAAATAGAAATAAAAATGACTCTCCAGATCAGATCCCCAAACCGAAGAACAGCTGATGGCGAGAAAATGCTACGTACAAAGGTTTCACAATGCCCAACGCAAGTACTCCTTGACTTATGACTACAATGGAGCCCAAAATGTATATCACTAAGCAAGACAGTTATTAAGTGAGTTTTGCCCCCTTTTACGATCTTTTTTGTCACTGTTGTTAAGTGAACCTCTGCAATTGTTAAGTTAGTATGTATATATGTATGTATATGATAGATATAGATAGATAGATGATAGAAATATAGATGATAGATAGATGATAGAGATATAGATATAGATAGATGTATGATAGATATATATATATATATAGATAAATGATATATGATAGATATAGATAGATAGATGATAGATAGATGATAGATAGATAAATGAGGGATAAATGATAGACACACAGACATAGAGAGAGAGAGATACAGATGTAGATAGATATAAAGATATATGATATCTTTATGAAGTTTCAACTAGAAACATTAAAATACAACTTAACACAAAGGGAATGATGCATGTAAATCCACACACAGCACACTGATACTGCTCTGAAGTTCAGATTTGGCCAAGTTTTGGCCCAATTAAATGCTGGTCTTTGTTGAGACCAAATCTCCAGCGATGCTGGACATTTCCCTATGGGGTCGTTGGCGACCCAGGAGGGACATCAAGGAAATACATTTGAGCATCTCGACTCCTTTCTATGGGTGACCTCCAGGCACTTGGGGAAAGAGAAAAAGGAAAAATCTCATCCAGAAACCTAAAAAGAAAAAAGGGCTATGGCATTAATATACTGCTAGAGATCTCTTGGGACTCCGAGAAACAGGTCTGGAGAGGAAGCGAGATTAAAAGGAAAAGAAGAAGAGGAAGAAAGTCTGGTTTTGTTTTGGTTTTTCTAATGTCACTGACTCTTGGGACAAGAGTTCGGATCAAATTCAAGTTTGATGTTGTGGCCTCTTAGCCACCGGCCCCTTCCAGCAGCTGAATCAATATCAGGGCAACTTGGGAGCTTTGAGTGGAAAGAGGGAATGGAGCTGAGAGAGAGAGGGAGGGAGAGAGAGAGGGAGGGAGAGAGAGAGGGAGGGAGGGAGGGAGGGAGGGAGGGAGGGAGGGAGGGAGCCTGGGCCATATGTCAGCCCTCAAATGGATAGTCAATAACCCCCAAGTCTGGAGGTAGCTGATGAGGAAGAGGAAGAACAGCCAGGTCCAGTGCCTGACGCACGGACACACAGAAGGCAGAGGAGAGGAGAGCAGTGGAAATCTATGGACCGGTCCTTGGGACAGAAGAGCTACTGCTACTTACAAAGCCCCACCCTAGTTCTAGAGATAAAAGGCAGGAGGCTGGAGATGAATAGATGTGGCAGACAACTATTTATCTTCCGGATGGATGGACTTGTTAACCTGTGGTGAGAGAGAAACTTTTTGCTGGGGCTGTTGAGGCTCCTAATAAAGCAGCCTTTGAGTTCACTTCAAGGGCTTGTAGTGTTTGGGTCAGAACATTCGGTTTGCAAAGCTTTCGGTGGAGGTAATTGAAACACTTCCTGGAAGTTGTCGGCGACGTGGGCCTGGTTGGCTTTGACTTCTCTATCGGAGTCGGCCCAGCTCAGTCCAGAGCCTTCTTCATATTAAAGGCGGTGATTAAATGGGATTTGCCGAAAGACAAAAGGGCTGAAAAAGCTGCCGATTGTTAATCCCCTCCTTTGACGCGCTTAGAAAAATTCCATTTCCTTCCTTTGAAGAAAAGTGGATGGGAACGACAGGCCCGGCCCTGATTTAAATTCTGGCATTGCAAGGGCTTGTACTCCTGACGTCTGAATGTATTCCTTTATTACCATTATTACAGCTTTCTGATTGCATTAAAATTCATCCGCCTGTTTTCCCCTCCCCTCATATTTCTGCGTTTCTTTTCTCAGCCAATTTTTTTTCTTCCCTCTTCCCTTTTTCCTTCTTTCTTTCCTTCCTTCTCTCCCTCCCTCCCTTTCTCTCTCTCTTACTTTCTTTTTTTTCTTTGATTCCTTTTTTCCTTCTTTCGTTCATCAATCCTCCACTTCCTCCCTCTTTGTCTCCCTCCTTCCCTCCCTCCCTCCCTCTCTTTCTTTCTTTCTCTCTCTTACTTCCTTTCTCTTTTATTTGTTTCCTTTTTTCTTCTTTCCTTCATCAACCTCTCCCTCCTTCCCTTCCTCCCTCCTTGCCTGCTTGCTTCCCTCTTTTCTTCCTTCCTTCCTTCTTTCCTTCCTTCCTTCTTTCTTTCTTTCCTTCCTTTCTTTTTCTTCCTTCTTTCTTTCCTTCCCTCCCTCCCTTTCTTTCTTTCTCTCTCTCTCTCTCTCTTATTTTCTTTCTCTTTCCTTTGTTTCCTTTTTCCTTTTTTTTATCAACTCTCTCCCTCCTTCTCCTCCTCCCTCTTTGCCTGCCTGCTTCCCTGCTTCCTTCCTTCCTTCCTTCCTTCCTTCCTTCCTTCCTTCCTTCCTTCCTTCCTGAATTTTCCGGAATCACCTATTCAGAAAAAAGCTCTCCCTTCAATTCACAACCCAAAACAAATGAAAGGAAAGCCCTTTTCCAGAATTCTTTTTAACTTTTCATCAATAACATTTGGCATTTTCTTGGGGTCTGTCCATAAAAATACTGGAGTCTTTTAAGAAGAATAGAATACTTCATTGGCCAAGTGTGATTGGACACACAAGGAATTTGTCTTGGTGTAAAGAGTCTGGACAGTCTGGAATGGTATAGGGTCTCCTGTTTGAAGAGGAGGTTGGACTAGACTAGAAGACCTCCAAGGACTCTTCCAATTCTGTTATTCTGTTAACATTATGAGAAGTCATTCTTAATAAACCAAGGTTTTCCCAATAAACCAAGGTTCTCTTCTCTGAGAACTTCTCTTTCCTCACTGAGAACATGCTTCCAATATTTGAGGGGCTGCCAACAACCTATTTTCCAAAGCATCTGAGGGCAGCATAAGAAGCAAAGGATAAAAACTAATCAAGGGGAGACCCAACCTGGAACTAAGGAGGAATTTCCTGACAGTGAGAACAATTGACCAGTGGAACAACTTGCCTGCAGAGGTTGAGGATGCTCCAACACTGGAGATTTTTAAGAAGAGATTGGACAAACAGTAGAGGGTTTCCTGTCTGGGCAGGGGGTTGGACTAGAAGACCTCCATAGTCCCTTGCAACATCTGTTGTTCCTATTCAGAAATGTCTCCCTTAAATTCAACCATCTTCCCAGTCAAGTTGGAAATCTCTGCTATCATTTAGGACAAGGCAGAGATAGTTTGAAGTTTCATTTCTCATCCTTAGTCAATTGCCAAGCAATGTGCCACAGAGTGCAAAAATAAAAAAGCCAGAGGGAGAGCATGAAGATCATGAGAAGTGTTACACCAAACCAGTGAGACCTCCCTTGGAATACTGTCTCAATTCTGGTTGCCACAACACACATACACACCCAAAGATGTTGAGACTCTAGAAAAAGTGCAGAGAAGAGCATCAAAGATGATCAGGGCACTGGAGGCTAAAACATATGACAAATGGTTATGTCTGGCTTAACGAAGAGAAGGCTCAGGGAAGACATGAGAGCATCTTCCAATGCTTGAAGGACTGAGACAGAAGGTTGACTTTTACTCCAAAGCATTCAAGGACAAGAAAAGAAGCAATTGATGGAAGCTTGTCAGAAGGAGATCCATCCTGGAATTAAAGGAGAAATTTCCTGACAGGGAGAAGGATGAATCAATTGAACAGCTTGTCTCCTGGAATCGTGGGTACATCATTGCTGGAAGGTTTCAAAAAAAAAGATTGGACAACCATTTGGCCAGGATGGTAGCTGGTCTTGTCATGCGCCAGCATATAATTTTTATATACTGTTGTTTCTCTCTAGCCCCATCTAGTGGCAGGAGGGACAAATATTAATTATATTGTTTTAAAGCTAACCCAACTTCTTTGTTAGGTTTCTTTAAGAAACTTAACTATATTGGTTTATCATATATGGCTACAAGTCAGAAATGACTCAGCACTATCTTGTAGCCACGATGCTGATTGACTACAGGAAGCAAGAGTGCTATATAGTAAGAAGCCCAAGAGCACATGGCTAGTGTCTGTGTTAGTGCTGTGGGTTGTTGCTACAGGAATGCTGCTACTGGTTTGCTAGGCTTTTACTATGCTACTCTACTACTTCAACACTGTAACTATATTTCTCCATTGATGCATGGATGTATTGAAGATGATGTATTGCTGTTATATCTACTGAACAAGAATGGCTAGTAAGCTAATCTACTGATGGATGAACTGTGTATGATATTGGACTGAAACTTGGACTGTGCTTATACTCACTGTATATAAAGACTTTGCACTTCAACTGCTGTGCTTGTGTGCTTCTATACTCACTGCTACAATCTGAACACTACTTCCGTCTGCTGTATTACTCCTTGATACCAAGGATACTCTGCTAAATATCTAACACTCTTTACTCATCAGTCTGCACTCTCAAAATAAGTGCACACTGGGAAGCAAAGACTCCATTTTCCTTTGGCATTTGGAGGAGACAGAAGCACAAAGAAAAATCCATCTTAATCTGTGGCATATGGTCATCCAAGGACAAACCCACATCCCACATACAGAGCATGGCTGGTGACATTTAGATTGCTTGTATCTATGAATTGTAATGTTCGCCAGTAACCCAATACTGCCTATTTTGTATTTGGTTCTCATTGCATATATATCCCTATTTTCCCCAGTTTCACCATATCCTGTTCTTTCAATAAAGAATCCAGATCTATGCACATGGTCTGTTTTATTGGAGGATAGGTGGGTTTAGCTGCATGTTGAGCTGCACACAGACTAACGTGTAGTAGGGACAGAACAGGTCTCCTGTTTTTGAGCAGGGGGTTGGACTAGAAGACCTCTGAAGTACCTCCTCAGCCCTATGATTCTATATTCTATGTCCCTTGGATTATAATTCATATGGAGGTCTATCCAGAGGGCATTCTATAGCTTCGAGTGTTTCACCTTCCCAATATCCCTTTAAAGCTCACCCCACAAAAAACATAGTCATTAAAAAAAACTAGTATAAACTCTGTAGCATGAAAAATGCTCAAGGCATTAAAAAAAAAAGCCCTCCGTTCTTTCTCAAGAAATGCAGAGTTCGGCAACTGCCATAAATAGTGCAAAATAAGCTGCCACATGTTGAATACTTTTCTGTTAACTGAATCTTTTATCCTGTTAGTTTAATTAGGATTAAAAGAAAAGTCTGCACATTTTATTGTGTTTCTGCAGAAGACAAATGTCCTTCCAATCCTCAAGGGAAGGCAAGGAAGTTCATGATAATCTAAAACCAAGTTTTGCCTCCTTCCTGTTCTTTCTCGGCTCCATGAATTGGCTGTTTCATCTGCTAAAGGTAGTCCTCGACTTGTGACCGCAATGGAGACAGGTGTTAAGTGCATTTTGTCCCACTTTGCAACTTTTCTTGCCCCGGTTGTTAAATGAATCACTGCATTGGTTAAATGGATGGATGGATGGAAATTAGTCACTGAACGAAACAACCTAGAACTAAGGAGAAATTTCCTGACAGTGAGAACAATTAACCAGTGGAATGACTTGCCACCAGAAGTTGTGAATGCTCCAACACTGGAAGTTGTTAAGAAGATGTTGGATGAATGGTATAGGGTAGTGCTGGTTCATTCATTCATTCATTCATTCATTCATTCATTCATTTATTTATTTATTTATTTATTTATTTTAATTTATATACCGCCCCCTCTCCCATTGGGACTCGGGGTGGTGTACAGCCAAGTAAAAACACACACTTACAAAATACAAATTTAAAATAGAATTAAAAGTAGATTAAATTAGTGGCTGAAATACAGTGATGATAAAACTGAACAAGGTTAACCTTTTCGGCACCGAGTGCCCAAACAGGAGTGCGTGCATGCCGAAAAGGAACCGAGGGCCAAAATATATGTGCATGCACATGCCGAAAACCAGAAGAGTGGCTCCCAGCATGCACTTGTGCACCAGCCCCCTGGTCTTTTTGCTTCTAACGTGCATGCGCTTGCAAAGACCAGTTGGCCGGCTGGCTTCTAATGCTCATGCGTGTGCCGTCCAGCTGATTTTTACACCATTGTATCTATTTATAGGTATGGGTGTAGGCAGTGGTGGGATTCCAATAATTTAACAGCTGGTTTGTCATGCATCAGGTTGGCTGTCGTGGGAGGCATGGCCCATCCCCATCCTTCAGCTCTGCCACACATGCAGGTGAGCCTCCTGCGACAGCCAACCTGACCCTGGACAAACCAGTTGTTAAATCCCGCCCTCTCCTCCCCCACCCGGTGGATCCTGGGTGTGCACTGCAATGGAGAAATGGGAAATGGAGCCGCCAACACGAGGGAAGGAGGATGTGATGACCCAAAGGGGCGTGGCACAAAGGCAACACAGTCACGTAAGTAAGAAAAGTCCCTTTTAATGCCTCCAACTTTGCCCCCAATGTCCAGTTACCTTCAGCTGGAGAAAAAAACCCTTCCGAGAACAGTCTTGAAGTGGAGGAAAATTCAGTCCGAAAACAAAGTACATACAAACTGTAAATATAAATCCACACAACAACGCTGCAGCAATTAAGTGGACAGGGCAGGAGAAGGAATTGCAGACTTGAAAGGCCAGCAAAACACACACAGTTGGGAAGATGCCAGGAACCCAGATAAGCCTTGTCAAGCAAAGATAACTCACAATTTGTTTCCAATAACTTGCTGTGCGCAGCTTTCCTTTTTAAACAGTTTTCCCAGCTGCAGCAAATGAAGGGAATCAGGGCCCTTTCCTCCCCCATAAGCCACACTACTCACATTGCTCCCTTCTCCATTCTTCCCTGCGTGCCCTAGGATGAAGAGGGGGTGGGCCTGGGTCTTCCTCTGAACTCCCTCTCCCTTTTTCTGCCTCTTCCCTGCTCTGCCCAGCCAGACTTTGCCCTTCCCCAGTTTCTTTTATAACCAATGGAACCACACTCACACTCCCTGTCAGCTGCTCAGCCTCCCCCTTGGAATCAGATTCTGACAGGGGCATGACAGAGGAGGAGCAGGGAGAAGAAAAAGGAAAGGGGCCTCTACATTTCCTTGGACTGGCTTCTCCGTTGCCTGTTTCTCCAGCACAGTGCTGTGCCACAGAGCTTGCCTCATCCACCGCTGCCCTGATGCCTTCGCTTCCCCCAAGAGAGGCGGTCAAAGAGAGAGGATTCCATCACAAGTTGAAGGCTGTTTAATTAAACCATGGCTCCCTAAGATGCCATCTCTGTCACTGGATAAAGCAAGGAGGGCAACTCCAGGCAGCCCAATGAAGTGAAAGATGAAGAAATGCGAGAGTGGCGCCTGCTTGCGTCTCTTTTCTGACCCCAAACAGTGAGCTTTTCCTAAAGGCCTCTGGTTTGACATGCCTGCCTGCTGGGTCTCTTTCTGTGGTGCCCCTCCCATGCCCAGCCCCCCCCCCCCTGCTGGGGCCAAGGCTAGGGTTCTCACTTCTTTGCCAGAGTGGTACCTTCACTCCCCCGGATTGAAAGGAGGAGAGAGAAAGAGGGGGGGGGGAGTCCATGGGGTTGTCGGCACCTTTCCTCAGCTGATTCTCAAATCCATGGAGGATAGCAGGGTGGCTCCCAGCCTGCGTGCTGGACTGTGGCACTGGGTGAGCATACACACACACACACACACACACACACACACACACACAGAGGGATGAATGGGTGACTGGGCTTGCAGCTGATAGTTGGCTTCCAGCACTGGAAAGGATGGGGAAAGGAAGTGACCGCATTGCTGTTGCCTTTCATTGGAGCACACACACGGAGTGAGACAGACTCCTTTCGCTGTTTCTTCTCCCCTCACCGGGCTTGGTTTCCTGCCCCTCATTTATCCACCTGCACCCCTTTATCAATGCAATTTGGGGCTGGCAGAGAGGGAGGGGTGGAGTGGGGGAGGAAGGCTATTCAGCTGGTTTGCTGAAAAAAATTAGCAACCGGTTCTAGTGAACCGGTGCGAATCAGCTGAATCCCACCACTTGGTGTTGGTATATACAGATAACAGACAATCAGAGTTGGAAGGGACCTTGTGAGTCATCTAGTCTAACCCCCTCACCCAAGCGGGAGACCCTACACCATTTCTGACAAATGGCAGGCCAATCTCTTCTTGAAAGTCTCAAGTGATGGCGCTCCCACAACTTCCAAGGGCAACTTCTGTTCCATGGGTTGATTGTTCTCACTGTCAGAAAGTTTCTCCTTATTTCCAGGTTAAATCTGTCCTTGTTCAGTTTCCATCCATTATTCCTTGTCTGGCCTACAGGTGTTTTAAAAAATAGCTTGGCCCCTTCCTCCTCTCTGGGGCAGCCTCTCAAATATTGGAAGACTGCTCTCATGTCTCCCCTGGTCCTTCTCTTCCCTAGACTAGCCAGGTCCAGTTCCTGCAATCGTTCATCATATGTTTTAGCCTCCAGTCCCCTAATCATCCTGGTTGCTCTTCTCTGCACTCTTTCTAGAGTCTCAACATCTTTTCTATAATGTGGTGACCAAAACTGGACACAGTATTCTAGATGTGGTCTTACTAAGGCTTTATGGAGTGATAGTAGTACCTTACTTGATCTTGATTGTATCCCTCTGTTAATGCAACTTACTATTTCATTAGCTTTTTTGGCTGCTGCCAAAAAATATGCATATGAATGTATGTAGCATATCTACATGTAAGTTATGTATGTGTACACTTTTGAGTAAAGGCATCATAATTTCATTTTAATGTGCCAGGATGCCCACAGTAAAAAGTGATAAAGCTTATGTCTCCTCTCCTCTCCTCACCTTGCTTCACCTCATTTTATCTCAGTCCTTCTTTTCATTAGATTAGACATACCCAAGTCCTGTAACTGTTCCAATAACATGGCTACTAAGAAGGAGATAGGATCGTATGGCTTTCCTTCTCCGATTCCAATTTCACTAACCTTAAACATTAATATTCTCATCCTGCCATCCCAGCTGTTGCAATTCTTTTTGCATTGAGGATCATTATGCAATTTATCAAATAGCAGCATGAACATGTGCTGTATATTTCTGGTGTGTGTGTGTGTCTATGTGTGTAAAAAATATAAAGACCCACAATAGGAGCCTTGATCAGGGGAGGTGGATGAAGTCCACCGGAGTTCAGCCTCGGATCTGAGAATCAAATCTATATTTCAATTGCAATTCACCCAATGAATCCAAACTGGCTGTTGAATGATAAACAGGTTTACGGTCTGTAAGCAAGAAATCAAATCAAGGTGCGAAAGGAAGGGGGGAGGATAGGAAGCTGTCTAAATTATAGAATGACTGCATGCGCAGCTGAATAAAACTTTGGAAAGAAATCCATAAATAATACAGGTAGTTCTTGACTTATGGCTACAATTGAGTTTGAAATTTGTATCGCTAAGTCAAACAGTTGTTAAGTGAATTTTGTCCCCTTTAGGACCTTGCTTGCCACAGTTGTTAAGTGAAGCCCTGTCTTCATCATCTACTCCCAATTCAGGGCTTTCCAGGTAGCTTCCAGCTTTCCAGAAGGGATGGTTGGAGGCTATCTTGTAGACAGGAGCCATCTTGGAACTGCTGAAAAGACTGTGTTGTGGAGCTGTGCTTTCTGCAAGATGTTTTCTGTCCTGTGTCCAAGAAGGGTCCACCCCCATTTGCACTACTCAGCTAAGGACACAAATAAACCTCCAGGCAGCCTCAACGACTCTCTAAAAGGATGCAAATGACCAGTTGTCTGCAAAGAGTATACCTCCTTCCACTCCTCACCATCCAGTCAGAAGAAGCTGAAGAAGCTTCTTAGATAAGAAACAAAATGTCTTCAAAGAAAAACCAAAAAGCCCAGTTACCTCTTGAAAAAGCACCTTTGGGATAAGGTCAGAGTGTTGTGTGAATCCAACCAATATTAAATTCTGGGGAGCAATGGCACCCCTGTAGTACAACCATTTTCCTTTGTGTGAAAAGTCTCACTTTCCTTGCCCTTCCCTAGATGACTCCAAGTAAACTTATGCTTGAGAGATGACAGAGTTTCCAGCAGAGGTGGTCTTCATCAGGTTCTGATCAGTTCTGGAGAACCGGTAGTGGAAATTTTGAGTAGTTCAGAGAACTGGCAAATACCAGCTCTGACTGGCCCTGCCCCCATCTATTCTCTGCCTCCCAAGTCCCAGCTGATTGGCTGAGTCTTCTTTAGTTGTCCTGCACAGGAGAATGGAGCTGGAAAGCAGGTTATTGGGGTGGGGAGGGAATGGGATTTTGCAGTATTCTTCCCCTGCCGCACCCGCCAAGCCATGCCCACAGAACTGGTAATAAATTTTTTTGAATCCCACCACTGGAGTTTACAATGTTTAACTAGTTGGATCAAAGAACCCAGCTTTATTGAACTCTATTCTCACATTCTCATTCTTGCCTACAAATGCTTTCTACAATCCTGACAAGCACAGCGTTAAATGCATTACCTTCCATTTGATATCCATCTGCACATTTATCAATGTTCGTATTATTTCTTGTTATTGTGTCTCAAAGCAGCAACAGTTCACACTTATTTAAGAAACAGTCCCATCGACCCCAAGAGAATATCTTTCTGAGTGTACAGGCAGCTGTAAAGAGAAGACAACTTGCTGGTCGATTGGGCTCAGGATGGTTTATTTCTGTCATGCCCCTGGTGGAGACTGACTCTGAGTTAGAGGAGGAACAGCCAACAGGGAGTGGAGGTGTGGCTCTGGAGGTTGTGGAGAAGGCTGGGGAAGGGCAGAAGCAGGTTGAGCAGTCAGAGGAGGACCCAGGCCCATCCCCTCTCCACTCTAGGGCACGCAGGGAGGAGAGGATAAGGGAGAGATGTGGTCTCCTCGGGAGGAGAAGGCCTTGATCCTCTTCATGGGCTGCAGCTGTGACAACTGAATAAGAGGAGGGACCTGCGTATGAGCGAACGCTGGAAACAAAGCATGGAAATATCTCTAGTTTATGGTTCCTCTCTGAGTTTGGCATCCTTCCCAGTTTGTGCTCTAATATCTGTGGACGTCTCCCAGCCCTTATGTTGCCTGGTTTGTGTTGTTTTTTACTCTTTATCATTTAAATGGCATTTCCTCCTTCATGTAACTGCTTGTGTGGGAGTTTTTTTATCTCCAGTCAAGGATATTTGGAGCTTGGAAGCAAAGTGAAGGAATAAAAGGGGCTTCACCTGTTTTTGTGACTGCATTTATTTTGTATCCCACTCTAGGTCATCACAATTTCTCAACAACAAACAAAAAAACCCTGAAGACCGAGTCTTGCATGCACACAAAGCTTTTCACACAGAAATGCTGCAGAAGTATAGATGTATACATGTGCCAGTTTGGACTGCCATCCTAGCACTGCTCCAGTATTTGAGGGGCTGCCACAAAGAAGAGGGAGTCAACTTATTCTCCAAAGCACCAGAAGACAGGACAAGAAATAATGGATGGAAACTAATCAGGGAGAGAAGCAAACTGGAATTAAGGAGAAACTTCCTGACAGTGAGAACAATTAACCAGTGGTACCTATTTATCTGCTTGCATTTGCATGCTTTCAAACTGCAAGATGGGCAGGAGCTGAGACAAGAAATGGGAGCTCACCCGGTCATGTGATGCTAAGGACTTGTACCGGGCTGGCAGCTTTCCACCTGACAAGCTCAGTGTCTTTAACCACTGAGCCATCGTGTCCCTGCCAAGTTTTGCAGATGTCCACAAAGCTGGAGGTCGAAAGGTGCATTTGTGTACATGTCCGACTATTAGAGGAAAAAACGGCTATAATAAATGGTGTCTATGTTGGTGGTGAAAAGATGGATGGATAGACAGAATAAGATCAGGTCCATAAATAATTCAGGTAATTCTTGACGTGGCTACAATTGAGTTCAAAATTTATATTGCTAAGTCAGTTGGTTGTTAAGTGAATTTTGTCTCTTTTTATGACCTTGCTTGTTAAGTGAAGCTCTGTCTTCATCATCTATTCCCAATTCATTGCTTTCCAAGTAGCTTCCAGCTTTCGTGGTCCCAACAGAAGGGATGGTTGGAGGCTATCTTGTAGACCACCCCAACTGCAGGACCCATCTTGGAACTGCTGAAAGGACTGTGTTGTGGAGCTGTGCTTTCTGCAAGATGCTTTCTGTCCTGTGTCCAAAAAGGCTCCACACCCATTTGCACTACTCAATTGAGGACACAGGCAGTCTCAACAACTCTCTAAAAGGATGGAAATGACCAGCTGATCGTAATGACCAGCAAGGTCATAAAAAGAGACAAAATTCACTTAACAACTGTCTGACTTAACAAGACAAATTTTGAACTCAATTGTAGCCACAATTCAAGAACTACCTGTATTATTTACGGACTTCTTCCCAAAGTTTTATCCAGGTGTGCATGCAGTGGTTCTATAATTTAGATGGCTTCCTATCCCCCCTCCTTCCTTTCACATCTTGATTTGATTTCTTGCTTACAGACTGTAAACCTGATCAGGTCCAATGAACAGATTCATTGTTAAAAGCCTATAGGAATTTTCTAAACCAACAGTCAGCACCTGGTTAGAGTTAGATAAGGGTCAACACCCTTTGAATGGCGAACGACCTTTGAATGGGTGTAAGAATGGATTTCCAAAGGAAAAATTGCAGACTATAGGAACCAGGAGCACCTTTCAGAGGACCCTGAGGAGACAGATTAACCTCCAAATGGCCTCAACAACTCTGAAAAAGATACAAATGACCAGCTGTCTGCAAGGAGTATAAATCCTTCCATTCTTCACCATCCAGCCAGAGTTGAAGAAGCTTCTTGGACGACAAGCAAAACGCCTTCAAAGAAAAGCAAGAATGTCTACTTGACTCCTAAAAAAGCATCTTTGGGACAACCATGATCTGGATGATTGAGAATCTCTACAGATATTCTGTTCTGTTCTGTTCTAGCTGAGAAGCTACATAGAATCAGGCCAAGTTAGTATTTTCATAAGAAAGTTCCAGAGATCACAGCTTGACAGGTAAGGGGGCTAAACTGAAAAATATCCTGATAATACACAAATACATGTGTATTATCCTTAAAACCATTTATTTAGTGACTGTTCAAAATTACAATGGCACTGAAAAATGTGACTTAGGACTGTTTTTCATACATATGACCATTGCAGCATGCCCAATGTCACACGATCAAAATTCAGACGCTTGCCAACTGACTCACATTTATGACGGTTGCAGGGTCCTAAGGTCGGGGGATCCCCTTTTGCAACTTCTGATGAGCCATGCGGGAAACTGGATTCACTTAATGACTGTGTGACTAACTTAACAATGGCAGTGATTCACTTAACCACCCTGGCAAGGAAGGCCATAAATCAGGGCAAATGACCAGGGTGATTGAGAATCTCTACAGACGTATAAGGTGTCAACTCATAAAACATTCCTATGCCTGTTTTAGTAGTTGCCATAAAAAAGGGGAGGAGGAGGAAGGAAATCTGGAAGGGCAGTTTGAAAGTGAAAGTACATTCCAACTCTTTATCTTTAAAAGATTGTAACTAAAATACCAGAGTTTTTGCCCGCAAATATATTTAATTGGAGAACGTGAATTATTTAATTAGAGTGATTACTGGAATCCTGACATAAGGGTCAATAGTGCTCAAAGGAAGTTCACTTGTGGCTACGTAGGGATTCTAGGCTGAGGCCTCTTTTAACCCCGCCCTCAGGTTCTGTTTTGACCCAAACCTTGTTCCAAGGAAACAAACATGAAACAGCAAAACCTTTTAACGATTCTTTACGGAAATCCATTCCTTCCCGATTAAAAGGCTATTTCAAACTAATTGTCTCTGATAAGAATGAGCCTTGCCAAGGTTCAAGACTGCCAAGAACATTAGATTAAGTTGCCAAAGAATATTTCAAACACACAAACTAAGAGAGTCCGAATGTCCACAAGACCTGAGTGCAAAAACTTCTTTGCTTCCTGCAAAGAACTCCAGTTTCTCAGCTGGCTTTTATCTCTTAAGGGAGGGGCCATTATCTTGCAGCCTTACTCTCGAGTCGCCTGTGCTGCTGCAGCTGCTCTTTCCTTCGAGCAGTCCTGTGTGCATGCACACTGGGCACAGGCTCCTCGGGGTCCTCTTCCTCATTGCTGCCAGCCTCCACCATCTCCGAAGGCAGCACTCCACTCCCTGATGGTCCTGGCCCCATCCCTGCATCCCACGCAAGCCCCTCATCTGAGTCCTCATTCTCCGAGACCTCAGCCGTCTGCACCTGCTGCCGGCGAACCACAACAGGTTCTGCCATTCCTTCTCCTACATCAGATCACTTTTACGCACCACCGAGGAACCAAGAGAGAAAGAGAGAGCAGACTGGGGTGGATAGAGAACCGACGGAAAGCCACTGTGAAGGAATGGGAGGAGGAGAAGGAGGAGAGAAGAAGCACAGAGATAATAAGAAGGCCCTAGCTGCCCTCTGCCTTGATACGTTTCCCCGAGAAGGCTCTCTATAGAATTACACTGTCGCCCTGCAGGAAAGCATGTAATAACTGAAAATATGGTGTCAAAAGGAATTTTTCAGGCCTTGACAGCTCATAAATTACAGTTCGTTGACTTCTTCCCGGCTTGAGATTTAAATTAATAGGCAGCCAGATATATAGTTTTCTTGCTATTCTTTCTTTCTTTCTTTCTTCTTTCTTCTTTCTTTCTTTCTTTCTTTCTTTCTTTCTTTCTTTCTTTCTTTCTTTCTTTCTTTCTTTCTTTCTTTCTTTCTTTCTTTCTTTCTTTCTTTCTTTCTTTTCTTTTTTTCTGTTTTAAGCCCTTCGCCACACGGCAGAAAAATATGGAAAGGGAAGCGGTTTGCTTTAAAGCAGTTTGAAAGTGACCTCCTGTGCAAAGGATTTGCGGGGCACGTCAGGGGCAAGATAGCTGAGCAGGGGGTTGGACTAGAAGACCTTGATGGTTCCTTCCAACTCTGTTATTCTGTTGTCATTCCGCTGTTGTTTGTTGTCATTCTGCAATTCTTTCGTTATTCTGTTGTTATTCTGTTGCTATTCTGTTATTTTGTTACTTTTCTGTTGTTATTGTGTTATTATATTGCTATTGTTATCTGTTGCTATGCTGTTATTCTGTTACTATTCTGTTGTTATTCTGTTATTTGGTCTAATTGCCTCTTGAAAAAGCACCCTTGGGACAACCATGGCCTGGATGACTAAGGATCTCCATAGACTTTCCATCAGGGTCCATGTGGGGCAAGCAATGTCTTCTCTTTTGTGATGCAAACTCTGTCCTTCTGCGCAACCCAGAATTTGTGTCACCCCACTGCAGCACCTATTTCATTGCTTTGGCATCCTTGGAGGTTAGGAATGAACTACATTTGATCCCCATTTCTCATCTCAGACTTTTAGCACCTAGGAACCAGTGATCTCCCTTAGAACAAAAGAAGGGAATCATTCTGGGGTGGCACAAGTGGCCATCCACCCAGTGATTATCATCTATCATATCTATATATCTCCTACTATCTATCAGCGTCGCTTGATCATGCTACGATGCGATGAGCAAGAGAGAGCTAGCATCAGAGAGCGAGCGAGAGCCTCGATCAGCGCGCGATCAGCGACGCGAGGAAGAGAGCGAGAATTAGCGATGAGGCTATCGAGCGAGCGGCTAGCGAGTCGAGCGAGCTATCGATCTATCTAT